>PPJI03000028.1:0-182208 GCA_003707485.3 Blastobotrys proliferans
GCGTTGGATTGGGTAGTTTTGCTTCTTTTTTAAAAAGAAGAAA
Organism: Blastobotrys proliferans; assembly: GCA_003707485.3. Taxonomy (NCBI): domain Eukaryota; kingdom Fungi; phylum Ascomycota; class Dipodascomycetes; order Dipodascales; family Trichomonascaceae; genus Blastobotrys; species Blastobotrys proliferans. Next base: position 44 of record PPJI03000028.1, read on the forward strand.
GCGAAAATTTAGCTTAACTAACTAGAGTGTCGAGTCGTGCCTTGATTGGTTCAGAGCCCGGAATGTCTTTGAGATCTTGGCTTAATCTTTCGAGAACAGAAGATTGCTGAGTTGCAAAGCTGTCGTCGCATCGTCGTAACATTTGGTTAATCCAGTCTAGTATTTTTGCATGGGTTGGCTGGCGAATTGGTCCGTCTTGGAATACATGTGCGAGAATAACTGCAGTTGAAAGAATGGCATCGTCTGCCAATTCCACTTGTTGTGGTTCAAAGTTTCGGTCAATCTGTGGGAACAGCTTTTTGATGTTGTCTACTGAAGTGTCTTGAATCATGGAAGTCAGGATAGCAATGAAGTTTGGATCGCTCTTGGTAGCTGCAGGCTCTGAGTCTTCTTCTTCGTCGTCTTCGTCGGCGATTTCTTCCTCTTCTTCTTGTTCTTCTTCTTCTTCAACGCCATCGTCGTATTCTATTACCTCTTCATCTTCCTCTTCCTCTTCCTCGTCCTCATCTTCTTCAGTCCCATCGACAACACTGCTGCTCTCCACCAATGACGGCGAATTCTTGGATTGCTCACCATCGCCAATTGCTTTCTGCAATACAGACTCAGCAACTTCAGCAGTGGCACTACCCCAAATCTCATCATTTGGTTGTTGCTGTTTGATGGAACCCCATGATGTATCCAATACGTTGTCAGTTGTAGTCACGTCTTCACGCAAAGACGACGAGGGCGAACCAATTGGAGCCCAAATACTAGCAGACGATGGCCGAGCAGGCCAAATTGGCTGTTGTTGTGTTTGTTGTTGAGAGCTATCATTAACCATCTGCAGACTCTCCAAACGAGCAATAGTTTGATCCAATTCTTGTTTAACAGTGTCATATTCTTTTCTAGTAACAAACTGTCCTGATTTGATCAACTTGTGTGCTACCAACGAAACAATCTTATCAACATCAACCGGCAGGGACGATGAACCACTAGCACCAGCCGCAGAAGCAGAAACTCCAGAAGGAGGAGTACCCGCATTAGATGCATTGGGTCTTTTCTTTCCTTTTCCTTTTCGTGATTGCGACTGCTGGGGCTTCTTGGAGGGAGACGCCAAAGACTTGGCACTCCATACTGTGGCTCCATCACCCATCAATTCGGTTTTTTCAACCTGCAAAATAGCTAGTCCTTTAGAATGATACAAGTAAATATCAAATGCCATACCCGATTGGTTATCGACATTCTTAGTCACAGCAATCGTCTGCAAATCCAACTGTTCCGGCAATTTCATGACCGAAATCGATCGAAACAGTGGATTGCTCATATTGGCCGAAAGCCGAACAAATATCAAGCTGTTGCCAAAAATGTCAGCTACAATCACATATTTGGATTCAAACTCCAAAAGTTTAAAACTAGTTGCAGACTGCTGTTTGGCAAGCACACCACCCAAGTCAATCACACACTTGAACCCATCCATTGAAGAGTTCAAAATAGCAATCTTGTTATCAAAAGCCACAATTCCTGCTCCTCCTCCATTGAGCAAGCCCTGAGGTGCTTTAATAACCGGAACATTTACACGATGTAAATAAGGTCCAGCTCCTTCATATTTCCAAGTATACAGTGCACCATCTCCACTCATAATCAGCTTCTTTCCCTCAGTGCCAAACAATGACACATCAATGACATTACTAAACACTGCCTGATGAGAAATTTGACTAGAAGTAGATACATCGTATTCGTTTACAAAAGGAGTCGCCATCCCATCACCACTAATCAACAGCTTGGTGGTACCTTCCATAAACTTGATCTTGACATTACTATCTAGAGGTTTAAACGGCGAGAGTTGTCTACCAGTAGTCTCCTGTTCAGTCATATCTCCTGCGCACTTATCGCTAGGTAACCTCCAAGTCCACAATTGCATCAGATCTCCCTCATGTTCCACAACTGCCGCAATCCAAGTAAATTGTCCTACTGTAGTCAATGACAAATCATGAACATGTTTGCCACCAGTGTTTAATGCTACATGTGACGCATCCTCCTGGGAAATCACTCTAATTACCCCAGGTCTAGCGGTCGAGTATGCAATAAACGATTCATTGGCTTCAACTAATGGAGTATCAAACCGTGAAACTTTAGACACTGGAACCAGTCGATCTTTCTGGGGTGCTATTGGTTTCAATTTGCCGGCCTCGATTACTGTACCATTAGTATAGTCAAGGCTAGCCATATTTTTTGTTTTGTACTGTCTATTTACAAACCCCCCGCTAATCGGTATAATACTGTAGTCGTCGTCGTCGTCGTTGGTACGGGTTCGTGTTCTAGGAGAAAATTTGGTGTTGGGCAGGCAGGCACGCAAGCAAGCGCACTCCGCTTAGAGTCTTGTTGTTTATGTTCCAATTCACTAACGCCAATTTCGATCACAATAATACAGCATTAAGAATTTCGAGCCTCACAGAACACTCTCGGAACAAACAAAAGTTGAATTTTTTTTTTGACATTCAACACCACCACAAAAAAAAATGGATTTTCTCAACGAAGTACCTCAGGATTTACAGATTAAAATTCAAAACGTGATCAGTAAGTAGAGAAAATTTCCGACCGGTACTAACAAAAGCCCGTGCTTCAAGACACTTCACCGCAAAGTTTACCAGTTTTTCACGAACTAGTGCATTATTTTACAGATGGCAACAAAAAACGTAAACTAGCAAATGGAGCAGGATCCACCACTCCAAAGTCGGATGTAAATCTGGATAATGCTACTGTAATTCAAAATTTGTCCATTTCGATTCCTGAGAGGCGAAGGTCCAATGTTATTATACACGACAATAAAATATCTCTTGCCAAGGAACTTGAACCGCTAAAGATTGACCATAGCTTTGAAGTTGATACAATCACCGCGTGTCTATGTTTATATGTTCCTGACAAAGCCAAGCCGCAGTACAACTTGATTGTATTCACACACAATGGATCGGAGCCATCATTACAGATTACATTGCCAGACGACAAGACGGAACAAAGTCTGAGATTACCATCGCCATATGAAAAGTTTAAAGAATATTCATTACCGGATTTCTTTACAGAAATAATTACAAAATCACTGGGTGTTCAAAATTTTCAAACCAGTCAAGACAAACTGGTCACCACGGCGTATCGAGGGAATAAAGAGGGCCATTTCTTTTTACTAGATAAGTGTTTATTCTTTGGGTTCAAAAAACCAGTGCTATTATTCCCTCATGAGTATATTGATACAGTGACTTATACTAATATTACACGGTTGACTTTCAACCTGACAATAAAACTAATAACGCCGTTGCCTGGCAATCCCACGTTGGAATACGAGTTTTCAATGATTGATCAAGAAGATTATGATGAGATTAACGAGTACATGGCACACAAGAAATTCGGTAACGCTAGTCTAGATGAATCGTTGAAAGCCAAGAATACAACGAATGAGTTTTCTAATGAACTTGAACTAGCAGCTGGTGGTGGCAGTGGCGGTGGCGGTGGAGATGGCAATAGCAATGGCAATGGCGCTACGGTCGCCACCCTGGAGAGCCTAGAGAGCCAACAAGACGGTGATGATGATGAGGAAGATGACGAAGATTATGCCGCACCAAATTCCGGCGATGAAGTCGACGATTCAGGCTCGGGCTCCGAATCAGATTCTGACTCGGATTCTGAATAAATAGTGAGAGCGAAAGTGTGTTATACTGTGTTCTGTAGTTTTGGTAATAATTCAGCGGCTCGTTGAGCCAGTATCCGTACAGTATTCAGGTCCACGTTCAGTTCGTTTTCGGCGGTAGTGGAGCTGCGTAGGAAATCCAGGCCCTCCTTTCTGTCTTGATCTTCGTTGCGTCGTAGATATTCCTTGCCAATTGCGGTTTCAAAGAACTTGTCGTTGTAGTCCTGCTTCGAGATAGCCACCAAATCCAGGGCCTTGAGCACTATGTCGTCGTCGTCGTTGGATATGACCCGGTCGATGTTCTGGTCCGGGATGGAGACCAGCACGGTCTCGATGTCGCCAATGGTAGAAGCAAAGCTCTTGACCACGTCCAGCTGTTCGCGTATCGGAGCGGATTGATTCTGGATTTGGGCGGGTATTATCACGTTGGTGTCGTCGTTGATGAAGTCGTAATCGTCGTCCCAACATTCTGGCATGGCTACGTTAGCGGCGGACGTGGGCTTGGGGTGCTTACCTATGTTGGCGGTGGTGTCTAAGACCATGGTGGTGTTGTGTCCGGTGTGGTTGTGGTGAAAAAATATCGATGGACCGATGTCGTCGACGTTGGGAAGTGTCGCCTATTTGGGCTTATTTTTTAGAAAAAGAAGACAGTGATCCCCTGGTGGTGTTCTCCTTTTTAAAAAAAGAAGCAAAATCAGTGGACGAGCCAAAAGGAGCAACAGGCGTGGGTATACTGCTTTCCAATGTCCTCGTTTTTACGCCGAGGGTTCGGGGACTGGAGCACTCAACCAGCTAGGACTGTGATATACGCCCACGGGCGTAAATCTCATACCGCCTTGGGGGTGGTCGTTTTGGGGGGTCTGAAAACAGGTAAAAATGCATGATATGAAATAACTATCACCATATATCGATTCTACGAGATCAATTGAGTAATTATCTCTTGTATTAACAGCGTATTGACAGACAGGTTTGGCGTTGTCAAGAGTATGCTAGTTACACAGCGACGGTGCGGCTCTTCGACCGCTTTTTGCTTCTTTTTCCAGAAAAAGAAGACATTACCCTGGAGAAGCGCTCTTCTTTTTTAAAAAAGAAGCAAAAACAGTGGACGATGGGGTCAATTGTCTAGCAAGTCGACCGCTTTTTGCTTCTTTTTCTGGAAAAAGAAGACATCAACCCTCCTGGTGGTGTACTTCTTTTTTAAAAAAGAAGCAAAAGCAGTAGAACAGATAAATAGATAAATTATAAATTATAAATTATAGAGCGTCTATCTAGTGTCACAGCAGCTCCTGGTAGCGGTTCTGCTGCGCGATGGACGACAGCGGCGGCAGCTGGTGCTGGTGCTGGTGCTGGTGTTGTTGCTGCTGATGTTGCTGGTGCTGCTGGTGGTGGAGCCGCTGCTGGTCGAACGGCGTCACCAGCTCGAGGTCAATGCGAGGCGAGTCGTTGAACACCTCTGCCACCTCAGCGTCGCTCGTCAGAATCTTGTTGGCACACTTGATCTGGATCATCTGCTCGCCCATGATGTGGAACGCATGCTTGCCGTTGTCTATCAGTTCGCTCATTGTAGGAGGAGTGTTCTGGCTCGGCGTGTACGTCAACTGGAACTTCTTGTCCTGGAACGACAGAGTCACTGGCCGTACTACAGGCAATGGCTGATGATTGCCGCTGTTGATATTCACCAGTCCTGGTGGGAACAGAGTGACTACGTCCATTGGATCCGTCATGTCGACATTGCTGTCCAGACTCAACAGCTCGTAGAATACATTAGAAACCAGCCCTATCGTAGCATCAAAACCAAAGCTCTTACAGCATCCAGCAAGCTGCATCTTGAAGGCAGCAGTCGACGAAAACGTCAGAACCGCCCCTAGAGCGTGACACACTGGCTGGCTTTGTAATGAACTTCGCACTAGCTCACATTGGCCAGTTTGTAAGCATGCAACAAAGCGCTTTTCTATAGCATATGCAATTGAAGTGTTGAGAACCGAGTCCCCGAAGTACTCCAGGTTGATAGATGCGTTACTGGATGATGGAGCAATGGGGTACTCGTTCTTTGTAATAAATGAATGTAGACGCCTTATTGACAGGATCAGCTGATAATCTTTCATATTTGACATGCTCACACCAGCCGCCACAGCCGCCGAACTCGTTGAGAATAATGCAGAAGCCGAGTTCATAGGTGGAGGAGAAGGGGTGATTATCGACGAAATGGCCATGGTACCGCATCGCTGATCATTCGTGGTGCTGCTGTCAGACCCTGACAGCGATCTCATTCTACGAAAATCATCATAATCCCCGCCACTGTGTGTATAATGCTCAGATGGAGATGATACTGGTTGCTGCTGGTGTTGTTGCTGATGCTGATGCTGCTGTTGATGCATCAGCTTTTGTTGATGATACTGCTTTGATCTGCTCTTTGGCTGTCGCTTTCGATTCCTTCGCACAGACTGGATACCAGCCCGAACTAGCTTATCAAAATCCCCTAGAGTATGAGGAGGAAAGTCGTACTCCTTCCTCAGTGTATCTGCTACTGTACTTATTTGTTCGTCCTGCTCACTGGCCTTTTTGGCACTCAGTGAATGCCCATCGATTAATTCAAGCCTTCTAGCACTGAACTTTTTCCATCGACCTTCATCGTTGAAGTTCAGCTTTGTACGAATAGACTGGGTGACTCCATAATGATGCTGCTTGGACGAGCTACTGCTATGGTTCTGATTGGTGGAACTATCCGACAGATGGTCGTGATCCATATTGGAGTTGCGAGGTTTAGTTTTGTCTAAAGTGTTAGTATGGAACGCTCCAAAATATGCAGATGAAGGTGATGAAAGTGATGGCAATGATGATTTATCGATGACTGAACCTCCGTCGCCACTGGTAATATTCATGGAGGAGGGAATTTTTTTTTTTCCTTGGTTGTCTTGGTGTGTATGTAGGTTGTTGGTAGTAGTAATAGTAGTAATAGTGCGGTCGGTAATTCCGGTGCTTGTTTGGAGAGGGTTATTTATCCACAACAGACAAAATGTCGATATTAAATAGTTAGGCAAGTGTGGCGTATTAGCTCTATTAAAACTGAAGTGTCAAGACGAGTCATGGAATGATGGAATGACATAGACATTTATATATATACACATGCTCCACAGAGGCAAAGCAAAAAAAAAACTTTCTTTTGACAAATGTTTTGTGTTTATTAATCACACAGAACAACATATTGGGCAACATGATTCATGTATTATTTTACCTTTGCTAACGAATCTACGAATGTAGCAGTTATTGGCTTCGTGGTTCGCTTCGGTCATGATACTTTCTGAAATGGACTTCAATTCAGTTCCGTTCCGAGATTCTAAAATGCACAAAAAGCAATGCCATTTGGATGACTCTCAAGCGTAATTTCTAAGCAGAACAAAAAAAAAGTGGGTCGGATATAAGAAACGCCGACCGATGCGCAATGTTCACACAAATTAGGGTCTTGGCTCTCTCTTTCTTTATTAAGCCATGACTAACAACAGCCCATATTCATATTTGCCTTCCCCCCTGTGCGCCGCCGCGTCATAAATTGGGTCACGTGCGGCTGAACATTCGACCGGCGGGTGCGAGTGCGAGTGATGACTGATGACTGATGACATGACTGGCAAGGCTTTAAGAGCAGTGCTGCCTGGGCGACGACCCTACCGGCTAGTCTGGGCATCGACCATTCTCATTCACTGCCCCCCGAGCCGAACTTTGGAGCTTTCGAACTTTCGAACCTTCTAGTGGTTAACCTTTGCTAAGTCCGTCGTCTACATATTTCCGACCCAAGACACTCAACCATTGCCACTGCCCCCATCCACCCACCCTTCTTCGTCTCTTCGGTCCACCGCACCGCTTGTAGACTCACGAGAGAATGCCTCCCAGAAATACGCCACCCACGCCACACCGACGTGTTCACCGACGCACCGACGTATGCACCGACGTGTTCACCGACAAGGAACCACCGACCCGACCCGACGCAGGGCTGTGTCCTTGCAATGCTGTGTTATACTGCCTTGGTCAGCCGATTGAAACAGGTGTTTGGTGCATCTAGGGTGGGCTCTCTTTTTTTTTAAAAAAAGAAGCAAAAAAGCAGTATACGATGGACAGACGGCAGTCCGGAGAACTCGCCTAAGCGCCGCGTGGCCCTGACCCCGATGCCGACACCGATGATTCACACCAGCCACATAGAACCAATTACCTAAACATGGTAGCCCGGAGAGTTTTATCACAGAGTATTAGCTCAACTGTGGAACTATCCGTAACCGGCTAACAACCATGATTGAATGTGATTACATACCCTAGAATTTGAACTCTAAATAGTCTAATGACCCTGTCCGGACTCATGTTAACTCCGAGTCCGAGACATTTGGAATGTTTTGACAATCCAACTCTACATAGTACGGCTGTCTGTAAAAGATGGGAATGATGTGATTCAAGACAAACGCCACATGATAACAAACTTTGTTGATGTTCTATCACGTATTCCCCATTATTTTTTCCCCCAACGCCACTGGGTGTGGTGGGTGCGAGTGGCTAATGACTCCGGAGGGATCCGGTGAGTCCTCCGTCTATTCCCGACAAGCGGGTTACACCGAAAAATCAGCAGATTCTCACACGATTGCAAAAGATTGTATAAACTACTGTTTTTGCTTCTTTTTTAAAAAAGAAGAACACCACCACCTAGTATACTGCGCGTCATCCTTGCCCTTGCGAGTGTGCCAGGGTCCTGTCCTGTCCTGATCTGATCCGATCTGATCGCGACGTTGCGTTGCGCTCAACGCACACACATAGACACATGTACAGGGGGAGACAAGAGATAAATTTTTTTTTTGTGGGAATTACGTCAATGGTTGTCTGTAGTCTAGTTGTAGTCACCGTCGTCGTCCCAAAATAGCATCACCAATGCATGCACATCAACGGAGCGCGGACCGACATGTTTGGTAGTGTTTCATCATACAAAAAATCCACATTCTCCCCCTGGCCCAGCCAATGGTAATGTTAGTGTTTCGCGACAGGCAGGCAGACACACAGACAGACAGGCTTCTCCTGAATTTTTTCTTCTCTTTTTCCCTTACTACTCTCTCTCTCCCTCAACTCCCTACATTGTCGCCTAAAAAATTTAAACAAACACGGTATAGAGTTTTTGGTTCTGTGTCTTGTCTCTTGTAAAACCTTGTATTATGACTGAATCCCAAGCGGCTGCTGGTACTGGTACTGCTATGACAACGACTGCCACCGCGGTAGGTACAAGTAACTCTACTTCTACTATTGCGACTGCTCAAACAACTACCAAACCCACAGCTGTTGGTGGCAACAACAACAATAGTAATGGCAAACTGTTCACCCAGGACATGAGTCCTTTGGATATGCTAGAGCAAAATAGTAGACGGTTAGCCGATAGACTTCACCATACTAGTTTAGATGATAAACCACACCACCAACACCACAACCAATCCCATCGCCCAGCTACTACTCAACAAAAGAGAACTGATTACTATCCACAAAATGCATTGAGAGGTCCTCCTCAGCCTCAGGCTCTTCCTCCACATCAACCAAGAGCAGTAGACAGACATCCGACACCTCCTCAACCTCAGCCTCAGCCTCAGTCTCAGTCTCAGCCGCAGTTCCAACAACCTTTACAGCAACAATTTACCATGGAAGATGAAAACGGTGAATGGCGGCCGGATTCAAGAGCGTCTTATGTATCTAGAACTCAGTCGATTGCTTCAGTTTCAAGTCTTGGTGGGGGTATTTTAGATTCGTTCCGCTTATCGACATTACCAGGACTATCGGATGCTATGATGAACAACTCGCCATCTGCCAGATCTTCAATAATGACTTTTAGAACTAACGATAACTACGATTACGGTAGCAACCAGAGAAGTATGGGTGTTGATGACATGGATGACGACGACGATGATGATTCTGATACGGCCACCATTCAAGAGCCTTCTCCAATTGAACCCAATGACTCAGCAAGTGTAAGAATGACCAGAGAAGTTCAGCAAGAACAACTCCAGCAGAAAAAGCCGTCTCCGTTACAATTGGATACAAACTACCAAGATGGGGGCCTTTTATCCCCTACGAACAGCATTAATAGTGACAATTCGTCCGTGTATACGGCCGCATCGCATTTCAGCTATAGTAGCCAATTGCAGCCTCAAGCACAACCAAGAAAATCGTTCAATCAACAACGATCAACCACTTCGCCAAAGTCTCCTTCAACTAATCAACCATATTTCTTTCCAGATGCATTAAAACAACAATCTCACCAGCAAAAACCACGGTCAAACTCCAATGGCCTAATGCTTCCTCCAACCTTGAGGTCAAGCTCCAATGGTAGCAACGGCTCGCTCAATTCGTCTCCGAATTTAGGACACACTAAGGATGATGAACGTACAGTTACTAATAAACTTTTCAAGGACATGACCATGGACGAGCATGTTACTACAGGTATTTCTCTGCATGAACATGGCAACCTAAGAGAGGCTTCTTATCATTGGCAATATGCCGCGTTTAAAGGCGAACATACAGCAATGTTATTGTATGGATTAGCATTGAGACACGGGTGGGGTATTCGTAAGAACCCTACTGAAGCAATTAAATGGCTTCGAAGTGCTATGGAAAGTTCAATTGGAGAATTTTCCAGTTCTGGTTCTAACCAACCAGGTTCTCGAACCTCAAAGATTAGCAATATCCGAATTCCAGAAGGAGACGGATCGTCTTTGAAAAAGGCTCATATTGGTTTAGCATTGTATGAATTGGGAATGTCATATTTGCATTCGTGGGGCACCGAAAAGGACGAAGAAATGGCATTAAAATCGTTTGAAATGGCTGGTTCATTGGGCGATGCTGATGCTTTGTGTGAAGCAGCTGCTTTATACACCAAAAACGGTCCAAAAGGTAGAAAGAAAGACCTTCAAAAGGCTGCTCGATTGTATCGAGAAGCCGGTGAAAAGGGAGCAAACATGGTAGGACAATCTTGGATTTACAAAGACAAGTACATGCCAGCTGAAGAAAAAGACAAGAAAAAGAACAAGAAGAAGAAATAAGCATCATAAATAGTACTGTACATTATTATTATTATTATTATTAATATTATTATTTACATTTTCGAACTGGTTTTTCACCTGGTTGTCCTGTGAGAGTGTTTCGTTTTTTACTTCCTTTCATAGCAGTTTCGTTATCCCCTAGTTCCGTCTCTTTATGAATGTTGAGTGCTATTTGGTTCCATGTTAGTTTTTTTTTCTTGGTTGGTAACATACTATATCGTCCTTTACTATCTTCTCCTTCTGCTTGCACCACATTAGTTCGTAAAATCATTGCTACATCTCCGGCATGTAATATCTTTTTGTCAAAGTCCTCTTGCGACAGCTGTTTGCCCTTATCCAGTTCAAATTCCTGTCTAATTTTAGTTCTAGATGCTTTTAACATATGCTGGTCCGCCGTAAATGCGACTTTTGTAGCTCGCATCAGATTTCTGTAATTCGAACGGGCGAGAGCTGAGGCCGATGACATTTTGGGGTTGTGTGTTGTGTCTATTGGTTGGATCTGAATAATCAAATTTTTAGGAGGTGAGAAGAGTCACGTGCTGATCATGTGATTGATCATGATTTTTTGACTTTCTACGCGACGACAGTAAACAAACCGACCGCGAATCATAACAAACATCACAACCCCGACCACAATGCCTCGAAGGAAACAACAAAAGGTGGAAGAACAAGACAATGAGTCGAACGATGTTCAGGATGTCAGCATGAACGAGCCTCCTGCTAGAAAGACACGGGGATCTCGCAAGAAACAGGCTGGGGCCGTGGAGAAGGTGGAATCTACCCCAAAGACGACAACCACGAGACGAGGCAGATCAAAGAAGAAAGAGCCTGAACCTGAGCCGGAGCCTGAGGTAGAACAGGAACAGGAACAGGACCAAGAAGAACCGGAACAAGAGCAGGAAAAATCATTAGAACAGGAAGAAAAAGAGGAACCACAGCCTGTAGAACAGCCATCAGAACAAACCAAGGCGAAAAAGGCAAAACCATGGAGACAGTCCAATGCTAAAGTCAGCAACAATGAAGTGACTTTGGAACCAGATACTCCTATGATACGTGGTAAGAAACGTTCGGCCTCAATGGCAGCTGAAAACGATGATGACTCGAGTAATGCAACCCAGAGCCCTTCCAAGAGGCAGAGAGTTCACGCACCTCTACCAAATACCAATACCCACAAGAGGAAACAGCAGCCAGCTGCCACCAGTAGCCTAGCAAACAAACGATCCACTATTCCATCGACTGGTGCTAACGCGTCAGCAGCTGCAGCAGCTCCTGTACATCCGTTCACGTTCAAGATGGAAGTGGCCCATGATGCCAAAGACATTGAGGCTAAGTTTAAGAAACTCAAAGAGCTACGTGAGACTCGGGCCGAAAAAGAGCTGAGAGAATACAAGCAAATGGCTGAGAAGCGGTTCAAAGCTGCTGATACGTTGATTAAGCAATTGAGCGAACAACAAGAACAGAACAAGGAGCAGAGCAAGCAAAAAGATCCAGAAGACGATGAAATGATGGAGGAACTAAAGGACAATGTGGAACGATTGACTTCCGAGCTAGACGCTGCGCAGCAGGAGATTGCGGTGCTAAAAGCCAAATTACAACAGAATTCGAGCTCTGATGTCAGCACCAAGTCTCTAGGTATCGTCAGTGACTTGAGTGGACTAGTAGTGAAGAAGGCTACTCAGGAAGACGACGGCAGTATGACATACGAATGCATGCAAAGTGGTAGAAATGGCGTCTTCAACTACAATCTTGGGGTGTCGTCGGACAAGGATGCCTCTAGCCGAACCATTTCGTTTACTCCGGTGGTGAATAACGAAGAGGAGGACCAGATCCTGGGCTTGTTGCCTGATTACTTTGCTGAGCCGCTGTCGTTCCAGGCCAATGTCGCTCCGCAGTTCTACTGGAAGATGTCACAGGCACTGCACAAGCGCTAGTCAACGCGCAATATCACGTATCTATTTCTATTTCTATCGTTAACTAATGTAATTATTGCACCGCTTTTTGCTTCTTTTAGTCCTCCCGGTGGTGTTCTTCTTTTTTAAAAAAGGAGACATCAATCCTAGAGCAAAAACAGTGCTCTAGCTCAGGGGGTGAACGTTCAACGGTATAACTCTAATGCTCTATTCACATCTACAACTTCAACACTACCTCTCCGGCGTCGTTCTTCACGATCTTGAGCTCCTTCAGCAGCTTCTTCTTTGGCAAGTCCAACGATTCAGCCAAACTGTCCAGCACTGTAGAAAGCTTGGAAGCCTTACCAGCCTTGACGTGATCCTTCAACTTGGAGATATCTATCTTGGAGTCCTTTGAGTCCTTGGAAACCTTATCTTTGCTCTTCGCCTCCTTCTTAGATTCCTGAACCTTCTTAGGTGCTTCGACCTTCTTAGGCTGCTCGGCCTTCTTCACATTCACAGTCTTCTTACCGCCCTTATGCATGCCATACTTCTCAGCTTCGCTGATACATTGTGTGTGTTGATGAACATCGTCCCCTCCGAATGTCGTATTACAGTCGATACAAGTAAAATATGCACTAGGACATCGACTGTAATGTCCCTTCAGCTTCTTCTTAACTAGCGTATCATTACACACTTCACAACTAAAGCTCACCATCTTTGATAGAACAGAACTGAAAAAAAAAATTTGCGCGGCTCAAGAAATCAAACATCAATCTCGATCCCCCGTGATCCCGTCGGCCCTCCGATCACCACCTCTTCGCGCCGCGCGACATAAAAAATTCCCAAATACTCAAGCTTCTTTTTTTGTCTATTTTGTCTATTCGTTTAATAAATCAAAACAAGAAACTAAGGTCGACCCAAGAGGGAAGGAATGGACAACGCACGTAGAGCTCACCGACATCAGCAGCTTCGACAGTCAAGTTCCTCTGCTGTTGCTCACCGTGTGGGTAAAGCCAGCAATCCTCGAAATGCATACCTAAGGTCTTCACATCATAGAATGATTGGTACAGCTTCAAGGATAGGTGTAGACAAGCATCATGACGCGATAAATGCTCCATACTTCAAGCCTACTAAAGAAGAACGACAGTTCCAGCGACACCGACGTGAAAAACTGGACGAGATAGATCAGGAGAATAAGGATTTGGGATCAAAAATCGTAAATTTCACTACCTCCGTTACTCGAGCTCTTGGTAATTGGTGGAACAGAGGCTCGTCATCATCTTCGTCGTCGTCTTCTTCGACCAAAGAAGATCAGCACAGTACCAGTAATGATATTCCTGAACCTCACTATGTTGGGGAGTCTCCGTATGTTTTTGAATCAATGTCAATACTAACCGCATATAGGAAACAATCTCAAGAGAACGATGGTGGTCGTATCAATTGGAAAGACAATCATACCCCGGTAAAGTTCGATCTAGGTTACGATACACCTTCGAAAGCTCCAAATACCAGGGAATACCTACCGCCTCCTATCGAATGGCGCAGTGGTGATCCTGCTTCTATCATCCAAGCATATAAAGAAGCCCTTGAACGACAAAAGCTGGGTATACCTATATATGGTGGATCAGAAGAAGATTTTCACACTAATTCCAACCCTAGTTCGATACGAAAGAAGCGTAAGCTTTCCACGACTTCTCTTGAAGGGTCCTCGGATTTGGAGGAAAACAAGAAAAATCGAGTCGATGACGAAAGTGATGACATTGTTGAGATAGACGAGGCTTCATTCCACGAAGCAGAGCAAAAGGACAAATTGGTTCAAAGGCGTTCGCCAGTAGTGTATAATAATTCACCCTATCGTAAACGACGAGTGGCACCTCGTGCTCCTTTGCCAAAGATTGAGTGGACAGCTAAACCTATTTTAGACTTGAAAGATCTTCCTCAAGATCGATCAGAAAAGCCAGGCTTTTTCTCTGCAGACTTTGATGAAGTCAGTGACGACGACGATAATGACACTGAAAACAACAAGGACACCAAAGAAGACAAGTATGAATATGTACCACCACCGATGAGAATTGGAGGATTCTCAAGAAGGCCAATTGTGGAAGATGAGGACGTGATAAAACGACGTAAGGAGATTGAAGATGAAGAGCGCAAGAAGGAAATGGACGCGAAACAGCGCCGTGAAGAAGAGCGCAAGAGGAAGGAAGAAGAAGATAAGAAACGCAAGGAAGAGAGTGGCAAGATCCCTATCCCAGTGATGCCACTTGCCAAAAAGTCTGATACCCATGATGATTCGGCTTTGGCTTCGACTTCGACATCGGGTGGAAGTGCCGCTAATCAACTTGCTGCTTCATTTTCGTTTGGTAAAACTGACTCTGTAACTAGTAACGACAAGCCCAAGCTACCTTCGCTGTTTGGTTCAGAGAACGGTGCTGAGCAGCCTAAATCGTTGTTTGGAGACTCCACTGAGAAGCCTAAATCTCTGTTTGGCGACTCCACTGAGAAGCCTAGATCTCTATTTGGAGGATCCGCTACTGATAAACCAGGGGGATTACTATTTGGCTCAGGCGCATCGAACGACAAAGAGAAGGAGTCTTCTAAAACTTCAACGTCAACATCTGGGTTTTCGTTTGGCACAGAAAAGAAGGGTGATTCCGCATCGACAAAACCATCGACTTCAGGGTTCCTGTTTGGCAGCAACACAAACGGAGGCATCAAACCTGCATCGACTGGATTTTCATTTGGTACTAGTACTGAAAAGAAAGACGAATCAACTTCAAATGAGAAGAAAGATGAAACCGCAACGAGTGGCTTTTCATTAGGTACTTCTGAGAAGAAAGACGATAGTACCAAACCTGCATTCTCTTTTGGCCAATCCTCTGAGAGTGCCAAACCTGCATTCGCGTTTGGTCAGTCCACAGACAAGAAGGATGAGCCTGCAAAACCCGCAATTGCGTTTGGTAACAAGCAAGAGCCTCCAAAACCTGCATTTGGTTTGGGCCAGTCTACTGAAAAGAAGGAAGAGGCTACAAAACCTAGCTTTTCTTTTGGTCAAACCACTGAAAAGAAAGACGAGACTCAGAAACCTGGATTCACGTTTGGAAGCACTCCTGCTACAGATAAGCCAAGTACTCCTTCATTGTTTGGTAGCACTGCGGCTGCGGACAAACCAAGTACTCCTTCATTGTTTGGTGGTGCTCCAGCGGATAAACCAAGCACTCCTTCATTGTTTGGTGGCACTCCAGCTCTAGAAAAGAAAGATGATGCGCAGAAGGAACAGCCAGGCTCATTGTTTGGGTCGAAACCTTCGGGATTGTCATTTGGAGCTGAAAAGAAGGATGAACCGGCAAAACCTGCTTTTGGTGGATCTAGCCAGAGCAATGGTTCAACAGGGTTCACTTTTGGCAATACTGAGAAGAAGGATGAGTCTTCTAAACCAGCATCAACAGCAGGGTTCACTTTTGGTAGCACCAAGAAAGATGAATCCTCAGCATCTGCATTTACATTTGGTAGCACCGATAAGAAGAACGAACCAACAAAAGCACCCGGGTTCTCATTTGGTGCCTCAACACAGGCGGACAACCAGAACAATGCCAAACCATTTGGCGGATTTGGTGCTTCCACAACGACAGAGAAGCAAGGAAGTGGAACTACTACACCGGTTTTCGGTGGAGGAGAGAAGAAGGAATCAAGTCCTTTTTCATTTGGAGCTACTAACGGTTTTGGATCAAATGCGAACAACAATAACAAGCCGGCAACACCTGGATTTGGTTTTGGACAGAACAAGCCTTCAGAACCAAGTGCAGCGGCACCGGCTTCAGGGGGTTTCAGTTTTGGTTCAGGTGCACAGTCACAGCAATCGACGCCATTTGCGTTTGGATCAAACAATCAGAAACCTGCATTCGGTTCGGGTTCGTCTACGCCATTTGGTGGGCAGCAACAGCAAGCAAATAGTCCAGCTTTTGGTGCAAATAGTGGCAATAATGCTTTCGGTCAACAGCAGCAGCAACAGCAGTCACAGCCGCTTAACTTCAATGCAAATCCGTCATTCAACTTTGCAGGAGGGTCAAATACAGGATTTCAGTTTGGTGCTTCGAGCAATTCTCCGGCACCAGCTCCTGCATTTGGTGCTAATCAACAGGCTGGAGGTACGCCGATGTTTTCTGCAGGCTCAGGAGGTGATGGTCAACAACCAGGTCCTAATACCCCAGTTCAAGGCAGGAAGATTGCCCAAATGAGACGAAGACGAAGATAATTTATAATATATAGCTTGTATACTTTAATGCGATTTATGATAGTACGACCATTTGTACTTGAGGAAAAGGGGTCTGATTGTTGGAATTGGCTACTGTTTTTTGCTTCTTTTTTTAAAAAAAGAAGACACATCCCCCTGCGCATGTGCGGCTCATCCTCTGAGCTGCAATGCTCTGCTATAGATTCTTTTTTAACGAGATAAAGATAATTTATCATATATAGCTTGTAGACCTTATTGCGATTTATGGTAGTAAAAAAGAAGAACGCCATCATCAATGCTTTTTCAGCATGGCCAACAGAGCAAAATGACCGCCAACGACTGGTCTGTTGAGGAAGTGAGGAGCTTCAGGGAACTCTCCGGAGGGTGTTTCATACAAGTCGATGAATGGCCGCCCTGATTGAGTGGAGTCTAGGAACAATGCCATCGTGGTGATGATATATCGACGCAATTGCTCGTCACTGGAAGCTGCGATCCAGATGGACCAATCGGACTTTGTCCAGGTGTGACGGTTGTCCAGTGGGATACCAAACTTTTGCGATCGATCCAGCAGTGGCTTGGTGTATTCTGTGGTTTCTCTGATCATTCGGTCATCAATGTCAAGGTCAGCCAAGTGGGCAGGATACGTATTGTACAGCATTCCCCACGAGGAACGCCAGTTGTAACTCAGCAGAGTATACGAGCCAGTAGGGTCAACGCCCATACCTTTCCACTTGCTGTAGTAATCACTGGCAATGTCTGCGTAGTATTTGCTATCAGCAAAGTTACCAATTGCTTCGGCTACACGAGACATTGCCTTTAGTCCTACAATTCCTTTCATAGCAAGGTTCGTCTGGTTGACGAGATGACCGCCAAAGTCATCAGTAGAGAGCTGCTTTGCCGGAGTCAACGAATACTCAATCAGGTATTCGGCATACTGGGACAGCGTAGAGTAATGATCCTTGAGGTAGTCAGTGTCTTTTGCGAAATGCGAGTACACCCAGGTGGAAATGATCTGGTTTCCGGATTCTTCCACAGGCATGTACTCGTCATTGCCCTCGACATGACCTGTTGCGTTTGGATAAACGGCTCCGATATCGTGCAATGCGTACTTGTTTGGATAGAAGCCTGATTCGGTTATCTCAAACACCGGATCAAGGGTCAGACGCAATAAGTCAACATTGAATGCCACAAAGAATGGCCAGGCTGGGAACATGACGTCTGTAGTTTGAACATTGCTATCAGAGGAAGTTTCTCGCTGGATAAAGAAAGGCAGGTGTCTGTCCTTGCTGGTCGAAGCACGCTCTGTCAAGGTGTACGAGCCAAACAATTGCCTGGAAGACAACGCAACAATGGCATAGTAAGCCTCAGGTTCCTTGATACCAGGGGGTGCTACACCTCTCTTGGTTTCTGGGTCCATGTATCCACTGCCTTCTGCGTAAACAAACTCTTCGCCGTACTCGTTACGTCCTGACTGCTCGTTAAGAGCCGAGGAATCTACGGCCTTTGCACCTAGTGAGTCTGTTACATAATAGGTCAAAACCTGCTGTTTCAGTTCCTCCTCAAAGGCATTGCCTAAGCGAGCATTCACATTGTAGTCATGGTAGTGTGAGTGGATCAAGTTTAGCAAGCTACCCCCAAAGCACCGCTTCCACCATGGTTGCAGTCGCTCTAATCCACCCGTGCACAAATACTGAACCGCAGGGTCCTGTAAGGTCCCTACAGTGTAGAGTACTGATGACGGAGACTTGGTAACGGTTCCCAGGTCGTGAGAGAATGCAAAAACAGGGTTGGAGTTCACATTGTCGTTTCTTGATCTAAACTTGGGGTCAATTGAACCGTCTAACCTGCCGTCAGACGTAAATTGAGCTTGGACCTGACGTTCAGATCCGGCTTGTAGGGTGAGGGAATTACCCGTAGTTGAAAAAGTCATGTTCCCCCAATAAGGCTGATCACCGACATCGCCAAAGGTGATTGCATTCTGTTGTTCAATAAGAAAGGTGTTTAAACCATCATGTCCCACTTGCTTCCATTGCAACGGAGCATCCATATCACTAGTGATCCAACCCCCATCGACGTCGTTATAGAGCTTTACATCATGAGGATGGCCATCAATCGCCTTGACCACAACAGCCAAGTACGACAATGGGACAGAGAGTCTGCAGTAATCACTGGGGGTCACTGGGGAGAAGAATGATGCAGTCAACTCAACACCCCCACACACAAAGGTATAATTGGAGTACTGAGAATCAAAATGCAATGACTTTTGAATCGCCAGTTGGTGACCACTATCGCCATCACGGCCCATCCATCTGTATGCAACTCCATCGACAGAGACTAATCCATTCCATCCGATTGGATTGCCGTTCCAGTTCATAACACCAGCGGTGTTTAGCAGCCCGTCGTCAGCAGTAGATTGCCATGCATTCGTATAGGTACCGCGTACAGCCAGAGGAACAGCCGGAGGTCGTAACGGTGCATAATCTACCGGTGAGGACTGTTCTTTGTCATCTTGGCTCTGGTGGTGCAGCTGTTTGAGTAATGAAGGAGCATCATCCGCTTGATGTACAAAAGATGGGTTCATTAATGCATGCCATGGTTTGTTATGATGAAGATCCAACGCTGCAGTGGTTGTTATTGCCAACCACAGAGCAAACAAACATTCTAATCTTCTCATGGTGCGTAGGTATGTGAGATTTTTTAGTCCAGAAAACAAAACAAGCTTTATACTATCATCAACTCGCCAATGTCAACTCCACGATCCGGATTAATTGACAGGCATGGTATTATTATGATTCAAAATTTACCTGCACTTCCCAGAACGGCATTGTTTTGTAACAATTCGGATCGTAAATACGGGCTCGCTCGCGGGTGCCTCCTCCACATATTTAAGATTGCGATTGAGCAGAGATTTTAACTGAGATTGCATCTGATGTCCCTCCACTTGCCATGCTCCATTCTCCATTCTCCATGTCTTGGCCCACGGCCTCTGAGAAGCGTCATGACATTTCTGTGAAGTTGCGGGTGTGTCGGACGGAGATCAACACCATCGCTGAAGTCATCCACATCCTCAACCTCGTACCCCGCACGGAAGTTCCAAATTCGACATATACGCATACACATTACAGGAGAAACACTTAATTGGTGCCTCAATGTTATATGTTACCCCTCATGGACTGCAGAAAGATTGTACCTCTTCTTCTGCATCTTCGTTATATCCGAGTCACACAAAACTAATGTGCGGCAATAAATCTAGTTATGACACTTGGATTTTCCATTCTTAATACGGCGAATCTTGCCCGAAATGAAACAAGATAGGTGATTGCTTTTTTGCCAATATATAGATCTTCAGTAATATATAAAGAGCGTTATTGCCGATCGTTTCTTGAGAATCAACACAAGAATGAAGTTTTTTTCCTTTGCTACAATTACTGCGTTAGCAGCTGCCTGTGTGGTTGCTGAAAGAAAGGATGACCCATTGGAAAAGCATACCATTAAGGCCAAAGGAATTGAAGCCCAATTCATTGGATATGGTGCTCGATTGACTAGTTTGACAGTTAACGACAAAAACGGTCAGAAACAAGACGTTGTGCTAGGTTATGATACTGGTGAACAGTATGTTAACGACACACTCAACGATCACACCTACTACGGTGCCGTAGTGGGCCGATATGCCAATCGAATTAAGAATGGTACTTTTACCATTGACGGCGAGACATATCACGTACCAACCAACGAGAATGATGGAAAGAATACCTTGCATGGTGGTAATGTTGGTTACGATCAAAGAAATTGGACCGTCACTGCCCAAAATGAATCTTCCATCACCTTTACCTTGTTGGACGACAACTACGAAGGCTTCCCAGGTACCGTTTTGACCCACGCCACCTACAGCGTCGAAGGCGAAGACTGTGACGACAAGAAGGCTCGATTTACTTCACGATTGGTGTCCATGGCTCTAGACAAGCCAACCCCAATCATGTTGGCCAACCACATTTACTGGAACTTGGGAGCCTTCACTCACGGTAATGGCTCAGTGGTAGACAACACCTTGCACATGCCAAATGCTGACCGATACATTATGATTGATAGTATCGAAATTCCAACCGGTGAATTGAACACTGTTGACAAGTCCAACGGTGGATACCTCGATTTCACCAAACCAAAGACCATTGGCAAGGACATGGCAAAGGCAAAGGCAGGCTGCGGTCCTGAATGCGATGGCTACGACAACGCGTTCATCTTGGACAAGGGACGAGATTCTTGGCCTGAAGATTCATCAGCTCCTCAATTGATCATGTCTGACCCACACACCGGCATCAAGATGGAGGTTCGAACCAACCAAGGCGGTCTACAATTGTACTCTTGTGTCGGCCAACACAATTCCCTGGTTGTCAAGAAGAGTCAGCAGCATGGAGACGGCACCACCACCGTTCCTCAATATGGCTGTCTCGTCATTGAAACCCAGGACTGGATCGATGGCATCAACAACAACCAATGGGGACGATCTGAGTATCAAATCTATAGCCCAGACTCCCAGCCAGCCGTCAACTATGCTACATATACCTTTTCTACTGTCTAATTAAATATACTATACTAGCCGTGTGTTCACTTACTCAGTTTCCTCCCTTGGTTCCCCCACACCTGCACCCCACTCGCCGCTCGGAGAGTAGTATTCTCAAACCTGCTTAAATTGTTAAATTTGAAACGCAGAAACGCTGGGCTGGCTGATCATGGAATAATTATCGGCAGTGCATCGCTAACATCCACTGCTACCCTACGAACCTCCATCCTGGGCCTTGTCATGGCCAATCAGTGCGCCACCAGCCAGTCGCCAGTCGACAGGAACGAACTCCAGCTGCCATTGCCCCAGCCGTCGACTGTTTTTGCTTCTTTTTTAAAAAAGAAGAAATCTTTGGAATTTTTAAAAAAGAAGCAAAAACAGTCGACGGCTGGGGGTGGGTGCAGGTGCGGCGCAAATCTACTGTTTCAATCTCTTGTCTTAGCAGCAAGGACCAGCTGTCGCCGCCATGCTGGTAGCTTATTGATTTTGCTTTTAGCCAAACAGGGGGCAGATCCCCAGCTCAGGTATTAGACAATCAAAATCTTTCAAAGATCGCCATGTACAAAATCTCTTTGTTCACAGAAGATTGAGAATGAATTTATTTTAGGTATTCAAGCGCTTTGTCTTGTCGTTGTAACCGCATGGACGACAACCACGATGATGTAATACAAGCCGCTGCCGCCACAAGCACAACAAAATACATCCTTTTTTGTCCCACATTTCGGTGGTGTGCACGCTCGCCCGCCCACCACCACCACAACCCACCAGAGTTGAGCCGAGTTTGTTTCGAGCTCTTGACATCGACATCTCATCACCACAATACAATACATGCAAATTCATGTCTTCTAGATAAGATGGATTTGAGTATACCAGAGGGTCTGCCCGATGAAGCAGTCGCAAAACTACTCGAACTTCAACAGGAACTGGAGGTAAGTGCCGCACTCCAATGGACTTTTTTGGCTAACTATTTTTGGTTTACAGGATGGAGACATCACTCAAAAAGGTTACAATAAAAAGAGAGATGCTATCATAGCAAATGCAGCCATGGTTCCTGGTGGCCTGCAACAGCAAAATGAAGATTTTGAACCATTAACAACGAGTTCAACCAGAGCGTCTTCTGTGTACTCTCCACAGCATACACATCAAAACTCAATTGATGGGTCAATTCACAGCCTGGGGGATCAAGCTTCGTTACCTCCGCTGCAGCCCAGACACACACAGTCGTTCATGTCGATTGATGAATTCAACAATCCCGATAACGCCGAAACGTGGTCGCAGTATGACTCGTATAATAACAGTACACAACCGCTTGCCTACAGATCAACTCCTGCTGATGCTCAAAAGGCCGTTGCTGAAGAGGCAGCAAGTTTGTCAAATGTCAAACTTCAGCGTCCTCTAGACCCGCGAGAGCTGCCGGATTCAGCCGGATCAGATCCGCACAATAAATCAATCCAGATGTCGAGATTTGACAACCTGCCGTCTATTTTGAGACACCGGGGAAAGTCTATCTCTCGTCAAAACGCATTTGTAGTGCTGGATAATAAGGGCAAAGAGGTATCGTCCATTGCTTGGGACAAACTGGCTTCACGAAGTGAGAAAGTGGCTCAAATGATTAGAGACAAATCTGGACTCTACCGAGGTGATCGAGTCACCTTGTTGTACCAGGGGAGCGAAGTTATTGACTTTGCAGTTGCTCTGTTGGGGTGCTTTTTGGCTGGTGTAGTCGCAGTTCCAGTAAGTCCATCTTCGCCATTCAAGGATATTGCATACATCTTGGGAAGCACCCAGTCTCACCTGGCATTGACTACTGACACCAACCTCAAGAGCCTTCAACGAGCAATTACTGGCCAAAAACTACAATGGCCTAGAGGCGTTGAATGGTGGAAAACCAACGAGTTCGGTTCCTATCATCCGCCAAACAAAAAAGCTGAACTGCCTGCTCTACAAGTGCCTGATTTGGCTTATATAGAGTTTGCAAAGTCTCCACTAGGAGAATTGCGAGGTGTAGTCATGTCACATCGTACAATTCTGCACCAAATGACTTGTTTGACGGCCATGTTCCAGAGTCGTTCCTCAGGGCCGGCCAAATCATCTTCCAGAGTCAATGGAGCAGAAACTGTACTGTGCAATCTAGACATGCGGCAATCCATTGGTTTGATTGTGGGAGTATTGCTGACTGTGTACTCTGGCAACTGCACCATCTACCTCCCTCAAAATGCGCTGGCCGTAGGCGGGTTGTATGCTCATGTTATCAGCAAGTTTAGAGTCAACATTTTGCTCAGCGATTATCCGTCTTTGAAGCAGGTTGCGTACAACTATCAATCGTTCCCGAATCTAACGAGGAATTATTCCAAAAAGACTACCGTAAACTTTTCGTCCATCAACTGGTGTCTGATTGATGCTTTGACAGTTGATACCGAGTTTCACGAAATTCTAGCTGATCGATGGCTCAAGCCGTTGGGAAACAAGAATGCTAGAGATGTAGTAGCACCAATGTTGACACTGAATGAACATGGTGGCATGGTGATTTCCATGCGAGATTGGCTGGAGGGTCAAGAGAAGATGGGATGTAATCTGAACCAGGCTTCCATCGATGATGAAGGCTGTGGTCCATTCGAGCTTAGCGAAGTCCTGCTGGACAAAGCTTCTTTGACTACCAATAGAATCAAGATTGTATCTGCGTCACCGAGCCATTCCATCTCAGAAGATACGAAAAAATACATTCGAGTAGGCGCATTTGGGTATCCACTCCCAGATGCTACTCTAGCAGTAGTCAATCCAGATACTTGTGTGCTGAGTCCTGAAATGGATGTTGGTGAAATTTGGATCGACAGTCCATCACTCTCAGGGGGATTCTGGGGTTTGGTGCGTGAAACTGACACAGTGTTTCACGCTTCGTGCTATGACCATGATAGCATGGTTGATATGGAGTTTCTGAGAACAGGGTTGCTTGGATTTGTCTACAATGGCAAGGTATATGTGCTGGGTTTGTACGAAGACCGTCTTCGACAAAAGCTGGATAGCTCCGAAAAGGAACTAGAGTCAAAGCTGCTTGATGAAGAGTCGCGAAGTAGGTCTGATTATCGATACCACTACACTGCTCATCTGATTCACACTGTGATGCGTAGTGTACCACGAGTATTCGACTGTTCGGCGTTTGATATATTTGTAAATGGAGAGCATCTGCCTGTAGTAGTGTTAGAAACTCCTCTTGCATCTCCACAGAACGCAAGTCACAACAGTGTGATTATAAACCCCCAGTACAACATGAATGGACTCAACGAGTTGTCAGAGAAATGTATTGAAATTCTGCAAGAGGTTCACAAGGTGAGAGTATATTGTGTTTTGTTGACCCCAAGCAACAGTCTCCCACGAATTGTCCGAAACGGTCGTTCAGAGATTGGCAACATGCTGTGCAAACGGCGATTCGACCTGGGAACATTGCCAGCAGTGTTTGTCAAGTTTGGCGTAGATAGAGCGTTGAGAAGTCTGCCTGTTGGACAGGACCCAGAAGGCGGTATTTGGTCGCCAGCCATCTCACAAATCAGAACTGAATCGTTGATTGAATCCGAGAAGCAGTACTCTGGGGTTGATTTCAGAGATGTGGTTATCGATGATCGAACCTCTGCTCCACTGTCAGATTTCTCGTCCATTATTGCCATTTTGCAATGGAGAGTCTCGCATCAAAGCGACGAATTGGCCTACAGCACCATAGACAACCGTGCTAGAGAAGGCAAAGGGCTGTCATGGAAGAAGTTTGATCAGAAAATTGCCACTCTTGCCGCAACCTTGAAGCACAAACAGAGACTTAGAGGAGGCGACAACGTCTTGCTGATGTATACGCACAGCGAAGAGTACGTGGTTGCAATTTATGCATGCTTATTGATTGGAGTGACGGCCATTCCAATTTCGCCCATTGACTCGAGTCGGTTAGCTGAGGATGTTCCAGCATTGCTTACTGCGGTCAAAGAGTACAACGTACGAGCTCTGCTGTGCAATCAAGACACTGAACAGATTATGAAAGTCAAGAATGTGTCTAGTCACATCAAGCAAAGCGCACATGCGCTAAAAATATCCATGCCCTCGTTGACCAACACCGGAAAGTACAAGGTTAGTGCCACTGCTAGCTGCAAGGACTACAAACTTGACCCGAAGTGGTTACAACCGGACTTTCCTGCATTGGTATGGCTGTATTGGTCGCCAGATCACAAGGTGACTGCGGTTCAATTGAGCCATCAGACCATCTTGGGAATGTGCAAGATTCAAAAAGAGACATGTCAGATGTCTAGTACTAAACCTATTGTAGGATGCGTGCGTAGTGTAAGTGGCATCGGGTTTTTGCATACCTGCTTTATGGGGCCGTATCTTGGAGCTTCAACGCTGTTGGTTTCACCAATCGACTATGCATCTAACCCTGCTACGTTTTTCCTGAGCTTGTCTCGATACAAGGTCAAGGACACATATTCCACGCCGCAGATGATTGACCATGCATGTGCCACCCTCAAGCCTAAAGGATTCTCACTTGAGGAGACCAAGAACCTGATGGTTGCAACCGATGGTAGACCACGGACCGACATTGTCAAGCGAGTTCGAATCTTGTTCTCGCCTACTGGACTTGAAAGCACCTCAGTCAATCTTGGATACTCGCATGTGTTGAATCCATTGATCACCACGCGATCCTACATGTCTCTGGAGCCAATTGATCTGTGGCTTGATCCAATCGCACTGAGACAAGGGTACGTTTCTGTGGTCAATCCTGACAACTTCCCGAACGCTCTGCATCTCCATGACTCGGGCATGGTTCCTGTGAGCACACAGGTTGCTATTGTCAATCCCGAAACGTGTCGACTGTGTCGAGTTGGAGAATACGGTGAAATCTGGGTATACTCCGAGGGAAATGTGGCCAACTTCTACAAGAATAAAGACAAATTTAACTACCAGCGATTACATGGCAGGATTGCCGATGGCAATTCTGAGGTTGAGTATGTACGAACTGGAGACTTAGGCTTCCTGCACAATGTGTCACGACAGCTAGGCGGCGGACAGGCCATTGAGATGCAGACTCTGTTTGTACTAGGAAGCATCGGTGAGACGTTCGAAGTGCTAGGGTTGAACCACTTCCCAGTAGACATTGAGAACAGCGTAGAGAAATGCCATCGAGCCATCACTCCTAACGGGGCCGTTGTATTCCAGGCCGGAGGCATGGTGATCATGGTTATAGAAGTCAACCAGTCTGCTCAACAGCAGTCGATGATTCCAACCACATCGTCAAGACACCTGAGTCTGGCCTCAATGGTGCCTGTAATCGTGAACACTGTGCTTGATGAGCACCAATTCGTCGTAGATATCGTAGCATTTGTCGGACGAGGAGACCTGGCTCGGTCTCGACTGGGCGAGAAGCAACGGGGCAAGATCATGGGATCGTACGTCACCAAGAAGCTCAACCTGATCTCGCAATTCGGGGTATCGCAGGGCGAAAAGACGCTGGCCAAGTCGATCCAGCGCCATTCCTATATCGACTTTGATATGCTGAGTGGAGACCACGACGACACTACGGCTACTCCACTGACAGCCACCGAACACCACCAAATAGCCGTAGCATAGAGTAATAACCTAACCTGTATATGTTT
This sequence comes from Blastobotrys proliferans, assembly GCA_003707485.3. NCBI lineage: Eukaryota > Fungi > Ascomycota > Dipodascomycetes > Dipodascales > Trichomonascaceae > Blastobotrys > Blastobotrys proliferans. Next base: position 27,080 of record PPJI03000028.1, read on the forward strand.
AATCGAGTAATTCCCAATTAGCAGCGCCGCAGGCACCGCTTTTGCTTCTTTTTTGTAAAAGAAGGACACCCCGGGAGGGATACTGTCCTCTTTTTCCAGAAAAAGAAGCAAAAAGCGGTAGAAGCTGGTGCTTCAATCGATCAATAAGCCTATGGCACCCCAGGGGCGCCGCAGGCACCGTTTTTGCGTCTTTTCTGAAAAAGAAGAGTGCTACCTCTAGGTAATCTGCCCATGTTTCTATCGATCGATGCCCAATTGCACTGTGTGCTACTTCGGGGTGGTGTCTTCTTTTTCCAGAAAAAGAAGCAAAAAGCGGTACAGTTCAATGTTCAATGTTCAATAAATAAGCCTATGTACATAATGGCACCCAGGGCGCCGCAGGCACCGTTTTTGCTTCTTTTTTGAAAAAGAAGAAAGCCAAAACAGCACACATCTACCACTTGTTCTCGGGCTCGCCTGGGAACCGTGGGAACCGCACCTGTTCCCAGCTGTCCAGGTCCATCTGCTGCAGACGGTAGTACTCGTCCTTCATGTCGACCTTTCTTCGCCCCTTCTTGATCTTCAACGCATCTTCCTCCGAGATCTGGGTCACCTTACGGTCGTGCTGCTCATATCGGACGGCTGTAAAACTTGATAAGAAATAAGCGCCCAGAGTAATCACCGAAATAAATGGCAAACCAAACAACAGGAAATGGTGCCTCTGCAGGTTATTCATGTATTTCCCCTTCCATGTGCGGTTGTAGGCCTGTCGTTGCTTCTCACTGACGAATTTTTTTGCCTGAAATGCCATTGTAGTTTGTGGTTTGTCGTTGTGTTGGGACCACTAAAATTATCACGAAATAATTTTGTGCTGCATTTTTCACCACACGACACGCTAGAATGGAGCTTGCTGAAGAGTGGGTTAACAACAGTACCAACGCGGTCCAGATATCCCTAGTGGACGAAGACGGTTCTGAGCAATCGTTCAAGCCATTGTTCACGTATCCAATCTACGGTGATAAAGAATTGATTTACGGTTACAAGAACCTCAACATCGACTTGAAGTTCGACGCGACCACATTGCTGCCTTTTGTGGATAATACCTATGATAGAAAGGTTGCACACCCAGAAGAGGAACCAGTTGCAAAGCTGCTCGAATATTTACCAGAATCTACGTGTACTGATATCACAGAATGGGGTCGACAGCGTAAACAGGAAATGGCAGAGTTCAAACTGCCTGGCGAACCAGTAGGTGAACCATTTCACGATCAGAAAAACGACGGCACGTACCAAGTAAGATACGTCACGTTGAAAGACTTGGAGTTGCACAAGCGTCTACGAATATTTATTTTATTTTTTATTGAAGCAGGGTCATTTGTCGAGCTGGAAGATGATCGATGGCAGTTTTATCTAGTGTACAGAACTGACACCAAAAATCCAAAATTCGTTGGCTTCTCGTCAACTTATCCGTATTTCTGGTATAAGGATAACGACACTCATGCAGAAATGGAACATGAATGGCCAGTCCGAATGCGAATCTCGCAATTTGTAATCTTGACCCCATACCAGGGCAAACACTTGGGCCATCGACTGTATGACACATTGTTTAACAAGTTTTTACAAGATGATAGAATTAAAGAAGTCACAGTAGAAGACCCAAGTGAGCGGTTTGATGATTTGAGAGACCGGTGTGATTTGCAACGACTAGCGCGTTTAGGAGTGTGGGATCAGCACAAGTTTAAACATGCGAAAGAAATCGATCAAGGATGGCTAGAAAAGACTCGAGAGCAAATGAAAATGGCGCCTCGACAGTTTTCTCGATGCGTAGAAATGGCTCTGTTGCATAATTTCGGGCAATTGGCCCCAGATAAAGCCTATAAACTGTTTGTCAAGAGACGTGTGTATGCTCGAAATCAGGAGGCATTACAGGGAATGAGTCGAGAGGACATTATTGGCAAGCTGGATGAAGTATTTGAGTCCATGATGAGTGACTACCACCGAATTATTGGCCCAGTGGACTTTTCCACCGACAAAAAGGGCAAGAAGCGTCAACACTCGGAAATGTAGTTGGGTAGCATCCAGAAGTAATTTCGTAGTGTGTAATTGCTTGATCTGTATTCCCTAAGACGTCTTCTTTTTCAAAAAAGAAGCAAAAACGGTGCCTGCGGCGCCTAACTCCATCATGTACCACCTTCTACCGCTTTTTGCTTCTTTTTCTGGAAAAAGAAGACGTCACCCAGAAGTATCACACAGTGCAATTGGATTAAAGCTGTACCGCATTTTGCTTCTTATTCTGGAAAAAGAAGACATCGCGTTTAGCGGTACGTTCTTCTTCTTCAAAAAAGAAGCAAAAACGATGCCTGCGGCGCTGTTCTACATGAGGACAGCCTAGTCTACTGGAGCCTGTTGACGAATAAATCGCATTCAAATTGTTGGACCACTTTCTTGTAGCTTGCTGACAGACCGACCTTTTTGTCTTCTTGTTCATCTTCCTCATCGCCCTCCAGAGACTGTTCCAGCTTCCATTGACGCTGTAGCAGAGTTTTTGGTATAGAGTCCTGTTTCAATACAACCACCACCTTGTAACCGTCCTTCTCTATCTCCTGAAGGTCTTGGCTACTGTTGAGCACGATTTGAACCAAATCGGGGGCAATTGTGTTGATTAGGTGGTCAGTTTGAGACCTGGATAATTGAGCTATGACGTTTGTTGTTTTGTACTTTGAGTTATTGGGCGTTTTCGTACTAGCACTCTCACCAGCAGCGGCTAGATCTAATCGAACCTGACGATCCAAAAAGATGCGGATACAAAGGAGCTGCGACGATCCAATCTTCAGGTACCGGCGTCTTTGTTTCTGGTGGGTTAGCAACTCTGAGCGATTGTGACACTGTGACGTATAACTTACGTTGGCATTGTAGTCTATAATGGATGATCTTGTGATCCTAAAGTTGAGTTTGCGATTTGTTTTAGCGGTGGTGTGTGGTGGTGCGCTCATGCAGTAATGCAGTGTAGTGCGGCGGATCAAAATTTCAAAAATAATTAATATCGATTATTAAATAAAAAAGCGCTATTACTATATAGAGGATACTATTAAAATATGAACAAAGTTCAGAAAAGAAATAAATTCAACAAACACAAACAAAAAAAAGTAGCAGTAGTAGTGCATTCCAGACAAAGACATAAATGTCTAAGACAAAGAAAAGAGCAAAGTTTCCTAAGCAGCAACTGGCTCCTTGACTGATTCCTCATCGTCGGCACCAGCTGCGTGATGGACGTCATCATGGCCATCCTTTTCCTCGACAATTTCGTCGTCTTCATCCCATTCGTGTGAATCATCCATTGCGTAACCGTCAGCGTTGGTTCGTCGAATAGACAATGTAGGTTTAACACTAGCTTGATCCAAAGTCCATGTAGCCAAGGCGTTTTCGGCATCAATGATAATTTGTTTACTTGCTTCGTAGCCATCGTAAGCTGGTCGAGTCTCACCCGGAGTGACTGGGGTGTCATCCAACAGCTCCAATAGAGCCTTACCGTAGCCAGCAATCAATGCCAGCTTTTCAGAGTGTTCCCGAATGGCATCGAATTGATAATTGAAGGCGGCCTTGATCTTTTCTCTAGTAATGTTGGACAATTGAGCTTCAGCAACCAAAGATTCGGCCTCGGCTCGAACCAACTCCTGTTCCAATACAATAATCTTTGGAGAGTTTGGTTCCTTGTATTTCAAATGGGCAATTTGGTCAGTGATCTTCTGTTTTCGATCTCGACTTGGTTGCACACTGGCTTCGATATTTCGCACCGACTTCAAGGTGATTCGGTATTGATCGTACTTGTCAATGAACTGGTCCTCGAGTTCCCCAATTTCATAAATAAGAACACCCAATCTGTCAGTAACGTCGCTAACGTCGTCGTCGCCTTCTTCACCCCAGATGGACAGCTGCTTGGCAACTTCCCGTCGTTCTCTAGCTACTAGTTCAATAGATCGCATGACATTCTTCTCCATCTTGACCAGCGCAGCAAGCTTTCTCGATAGCTCCGGGCCAAACGAGCCTGCAGTGGTTCGTCGAAACGTGTGGGCAATTGACCCTTTGCCAAAGAACCGGCCAGACTTGGTTGTCGAAGGAGGTGGGGGCGGAGACTGCAATTGTGCAGCAGTTGGAGCCCTGGATTGTCGTAATGAATACGTTCGGTGCATTATACCTAGAGTATCGTTGTTGAGTTCAAAGTTTCCTTTCCAAGGTGGAGGAGTTCGGTATTGTTTTTGTGGGAGAAGAAAAAATCAAGCTTTTATATAACTTTGCTTTGACCTCATAAACAAAGCCACAAGGCGCCCAAATCAAGGCAAGGAAAAATACAAAAAACAACCCACTCCACACCACCCACCCTATCTACGCCTACGCCTTAGCAATGACTATAGCCATATGGTCTCATATCCACCAGGGTCCCTGTTTGTTTTGATTCATTCATGTATGTAGTTTGTTGCCCGTGATGTCATGTAGCGCCTGACGCCTCGCCGAGCAGAACTGAACATCAGCGCTCACCATTCTTCCACGCATATCATTCTATCTATCTATCTATCTTGCTTACTTGCTTGCTTGCCAATATCTATCCATAATACACTATCTCTTGTAGCTTTCAACTTCCATATCCGTCTGGTCTCGTCCCGAGCCGCTACCACGCCATGCATTTTCATGCGATGCAACCATCCGAGCCGAACCACCGACCCGGGTTGGGAGTTCGCTCGCTAGCCTCCGGCGCCGCGCTCAGCGCCCGACCCGGCGGTTACCCTGCCCGAGCCGCACGCACTGGGGCTGACGCTTTCGGTGAAGATCTTCTTTTTTAAAAAAGAAGCAAAAACAGTAAACAGTGGAGAAGGGTGGGGCGCCGCAGGCACTGTTTTTTGCTTCTTTTTTTTTGAAAAAAGAAGAGAGTACTCCTCCCGGTGGTATTCTTCTTTTTTTAAAAAAGAAGCAAAAACAGTCGCCGCTGGGAATTGAACTCTGCTAAATACCTGGGCACCAGGCAATATTATGGGCATCAAACGCACAGGTGAGATGGTTACTCTATAGGGTAGAGCAAATCACTTACCCATACCCACACAAACGTTTCATTAAACTGGAAAAAAAAAAAGCGGGGCGATCTAATCACTATCACATAGAATTTTTCTTGCTCTTGACATATATACTCAAGAACATCAAAAATGAGCCGAATATTCTCATGGTATACCAATAAATTGGCTACAAACCCTACTGCTACGAACATTATTTCCACAGCTGTAAGTCAAAGAAAAATACTACTGTTGTTGCTAACTGCTTACCATCTTCTATGTAGACGTTATTTGGTATTGGAGATGTGGTTGCTCAGAACGTTGTTCCATCAGAAGATGGTAAATTTGACTGGCAAAGATGCGGCAGAGCTGTCACTTATGGTGGGTTGATTTTTGGACCTATTGGTAACAAATGGTATCCTTTGATTTCCAAGATTCAAGGTTCTACGCCGATGACTGCTGCAGTGAAGAGAACTGTCACAGATCAAGGTATTTTCTCACCATTTATTGGTGTTCCAATGTACTTTACTTGCATGGGTTTAATGGAAGGTAAGAGGGGTGATGATCTAAAGAACCACCTCCAAAAGAATTATCTACCAACTCTACTGGTCAATTGGAGTGTATGGCCTGCTGTGCAGTTTGTAAACTTCATGTTTGTACCAGTTCAGTTACGATTATTGACAGTTAATGTTGTTTCGATTGCATGGAATACATTTTTGTCTATGAAAAACGCTAACGCGGACCCGCTGTAGTTTAGTTAGTAAATAATGATCAATAGAAATTCACAATTGTCAGAGAATTTGTTCGTTATCTCCAGCGTTTAGTCGGAAACAGCTTCTAGTTGATAATTTTTAAACAAAAGTTTCATCATTGAATTGTGTTTGAAAATTCGTTTTAACTTACGTTAACGTTGAGTGGTTGTTGGAACGGAAGAAAAATTTTAGCAGCGAATTGCTTGGTCTGTCAACACTTTCCACCAGCGGGCACGTTGGGAGTGCGAGACAACTGGCCAGTGTGCGGCTCATCGCTAGAGACATGGCGGTTCCGGCGGCGTTCTTCTTTTTCAAAAAAGAAGTAAAAACAGTAGTCACTGGGGGAAGGCACCATATGAGTTGGAGCCCCTTTAGGGGGGGTAAAAACCGTGCTCTAGGTGTTTTTGAAGATCATCATGAGATAGGTTGAGTTCTGTTTATTCCGTTCGGCCAATGTGTTTTGTTTGTGCTTTGGAAAAAAGATGTAATCCGTAGAAATTGTGCCATGCACGTGATGAGAGTACTTTGAAAGCGAGAGAGGGCCAGGCACCAGGTGAGGTGGAGCCCCTTTAGGGTGTAAAAACGATGTTCCGGGTATTTTAGAAGAGAAATGAGGGCACTATTAGATAGAGTTATGTCTGTATATTCCAATTCTCCAATGTGTTTTGAACCTCCCTTGGGGAAATGTGTAATCTGTAGAAAACTTGCCATCTTCGCGTTGAAAGGCTAGGCACCAGGTGATGTAGAGCCCGTTTGGGGGTCCAAAAACCATGTTCTGGTCATTTTTGAGGATAACAAGTACACCATTGGATAGCTCTCGTCCTGTTTATTCCAATTGGCCACTGTTTTTGCTTCTTTTTTAAAAGAAGAAAGCCACAGAAGCGTGATAAGACGCCGGCGGTGGCTGGTGAAGGCACCACTAGAGGTGAGGCCGTTTGGGCGGGGGTCCAAAATCGATGTCCGGTCGTTTTCAACGAGAAATGGGGACACGATCCGACAGTTTACTGTCTGCTGGTTAGCATTGGGGAGTGAAAGGACTAGTTCTACGCTCGTACGTGTAGTGATAAGCGACAGGTCGTGCGCCGCGCCGCGTGCGGCGCCTCCGTTTTTGCTTCTTTTTTGAAAAAGAAGAAATCCACCCCATGAGCGCACAGTGATAGCATCCCATGGAGCAAGGCAATGGCTCCTCTTGCTGTGCTGCAAGCTGACCAGGTGCGGCGAGCTGTCTTCCAATCAGCGGTCGGGGGTTTGTAATCTGGATGCCGCCGATTCCGCCGCGACCGCCCGAAAACGGCACGGACAATTCAACCAGCGAGATGATAGTGTGCTTGACTCATTAGATCAGCCTATGTTATATATATAAAGAAAATTTCACATTTTTCCAGTGGCATTTCTCCCCGCACAACGAACCAAAATGCAGAGATTCACCACCAAACGAGCCTTCTCGACGGCTCGTTCTCTGAGAAATGAAGAACTCAATCGATTCTCCAAAGCAGTCACTCAACCGAAGTCGCAGGGAGCCTCCCAGGCCATGCTTTACGCTACCGGATTCCAAGATGAAGATTTGGCCAAGGCGCAAGTTGGTGTTGCCAGTGTCTGGTGGAGTGGTAACCCATGCAATAACCACTTGCTGGATCTGAATTTCCGAACTGCAAAGGGTGTTGAGATGGCCGGAATGAAGGGCATGCAATTTAACACCATTGGTGTCTCGGACGGTATTTCAATGGGTACCAAGGGTATGCGATACTCGTTGCAATCCCGTGAAATCATTGCCGATTCCGTTGAGACCACTACCTTGGGTCAGCATTACGATGGTAACATTAGTATCCCAGGTTGTGACAAGAACATGCCTGGTGTGCTGATGGCAATGGGTCGAATCAACAGACCAAGTATCATGATCTACGGGGGTACCATCAAGCCAGGCCGAGCGTCTTGCACTGGTGACCAGGACATTGACTTGGTGTCCGCATTCCAAGCATACGGTCAGTACATTAGTGGACAAATCAAGGAAGAAGACCGAGCAGACATTGTACGTCATGCTTGTCCTGGTTCCGGTGCATGTGGTGGTATGTACACTGCTAACACAATGGCGTCTGCTGCTGAAGTCATGGGTATGACTTTGCCAGGTTCCTCCTCATTCTGGGCCAGTTCCAAAGAAAAGTTCCAAGAATGTGAGGATGCCGGTCAGGTTATGAGAAACTTGCTCAAGATCAACTTGAAGCCAAGAGACATCATGACCAAGACTGCATTTGAAAATGCCATTCGATATATCATTGTCACTGGTGGCTCCACCAACGCTGTGTTGCACTTGATTGCAATTGCCCATTCCTGTGGAGTTGAATTGACCATTGACGATTTCCAGAGAATTTCCAATGACACTCCATTGTTGGCCGACTTCAAGCCTTCTGGTAAATACGTCATGGCTGACTTGCATAAGTACGGTGGTACTCCATCTGTCATTAAGATGTTGTTGAACGAAGGCATTTTGGATGGTTCTACACTCACCGTCATGGGCAAGACCCTCAAGGAAGTGGCTAATGAATTCCCAGATTTGCCAAAGGACCAACCAATCTTCTCTCCAGTGTCCAACCCACTGAAAAAGACCGGTCACTTGCAAATCTTGAAGGGTACTCTTGCACCAGGTGGATCAGTCGGTAAAATCACCGGCAAGGAAGGCACTGTATTCAAGGGCAAGGCTCGAGTGTTTAACGAAGAAGATGATTTCATCACTGCATTGGAAAACGGAGAAATCAAGAAGGGCGAAAAGACTGTTGTTGTTATCCGATACGAAGGTCCAAAGGGTGGTCCAGGTATGCCAGAAATGTTGAAGCCATCGTCTGCTTTGATGGGCTACGGTCTTGGTAATGACGTTGCATTGTTGACTGATGGACGGTTCTCTGGTGGCTCCCACGGGTTCTTGATTGGTCACATTGTGCCAGAAGCTCGAGAAGGTGGTCCAATTGCATTGGTTGAAGACGGCGACGAGATCTTGATTGATGCCGACAAGAACAGAATTGACTTGTTGGTTGAAGACAACATCGTTGCTGAACGGAAGGCCAACTGGGTTCCTCCACCTCCACGATACACTCGGGGCACTTTGTCCAAGTACACGAAGCTTGTCTCCAATGCATCTGTCGGGTGTGTCACTGACAACTTTTCGGAATCTGACTTGTAATTTATTTGTTAACTTGTAATTTTAGGTAGGTTTGTTACAGAAGTAATATATCTAAAACTGAACTGTCTCCAACTGCGTCGCAGGCACTGTTTTTGCTTCTTTTTTAAAAACGAAGAAAGTCACTCCTAGGGGAATGTCTTCTTTTTCCAGAAAAAGAAGCAAAAAGCGGTCGATACTTTGGTTCAATCGCCGTAGGCACTGTCTTTGCTTCTTTTTTGAAAAAGAAGAGGGCCACTCCTAGTGGACGCTGTTCGTGCGGCTCAGGAGCGAATTTTTCACCGCCATGCGCGGTGCGGTCACCAAAAAAATTTCCACACCGGACGATCAAACCAATCGACAAGACAATGGTATCGACTGAGTTCATTGCCGTAGGAGCCAATAGACAGCCCCATGCGTCGGACTACCGCCAGGACACCAATCAGGCGGTTTTCGGGGCAAATCGCACAATTGCGGTGTGGGATATCGAGTCCAACCGGGTACAATGTACGATAAAGGGCCATGAAAGGATGGTCACAGCTGTCAAATATATCAACAGCAAGGTCATAGTCAGCGGATCCCAGGATGCTACGTTGAAGCTGTGGAGCAACCAGGGCGGGAAGTACGAATGCATCAAGACTTTGGAGGGCCATACTAAAAGCATCACCGCTTTGTTTGTCCATGACAATCTAATTATCAGTGGATCCGCAGATGGGACCACCAAATTCTGGAAATACTCTGAAAACGACACAGAACTGGTGGATACAAAGACGGTCCATGCTCGGTTCTATCCACTGTGCATCGCAGCACACAGACTGGCTACTGGATCACTAGCTGTCGCCGTAGGAGGCACCCAAAACCATATATATGTTTTTGTGAACGATCCAGCAGACCAAACCAAGTTCAATCTAGAGGCAACTTTGGAGGGCCATGAGAACTGGGTCAAATCGCTAAGTTTTACAGAGACCACTAACGACATTCTGTTGGCTAGTGCCAGTCAAGACCGTTATATTCGACTTTGGAGATTTCACAAGGGAGATGTCGACAGTATTGAGGGACGAACTGCAATTGAAACAGATATTGTTCAGCTGTTGGCCAATAAAGCATACTATATCGACAACAAGCAGTACTCTGTGACGTTTGAAGCGTTGATTATGGGCCATGACGACTGGGTCTTTTCCGTGCAATGGCATCCAACAAAGCTCCAGCTGTTGTCGTCATCTGCAGATTCATCCGCAATAATCTGGCATCCTGACGAGTCTTCTGGAGTATGGGTTGGCTTGACAAGGCTGGGTGATCTCAGCATCAAGGGTTCATCAACCGCGACGGGTTCGTCTGGTGGGTTCTGGAATGCAATGTGGATTGGTGAAAACTCAGTCACGGCAGTAGGCAGGACTGGTTCGTGGCGAAAATGGTCCTTTGTAGATAACCAATGGAAGACCCAGCTGGGTCTCAGTGGAAACGTACGAGAGAGTACCGGCATTTCCTGGGAAGACAGCGGAAAGTATCTGTTGTCGACTTCCTTGGATCAAACTACCAGGTTGTTTTCGAAATGGAACAAGACTGGTCGATACCATGAAATGTCACGGCCACAAATTCACGGCTATGACATGGTTACAATCCAGTCAATCACCCCAACCGTGTTTGTTAGTGGGGGTGATGAGAAGATTCTGCGAGTGTTTGAAGAGCCAAAGGGCATCGCATACTTGCTAGAAAACGTAAGCGAGCTTAAAAACTCGGAAAAAGACAAAATGGCACAAAGTGCTGTGGTTCCTGTGCTTGGTTTGTCAAACAAGCAAGAGCAGGAGGCAGATAACGCCAATAATGACAATGACAATGAAGACAGTAACGTCGAAAACATCTTTGCTTTCCTCTCTGAGCTGGATCAGCCACCTTTCGAAGATCACCTGCAGCGGTTGACCCTATGGCCCGAAATTGACAAGCTATATGGTCACGGATATGAAATGTCATGTTTGGCTGTTAGCCATGACAAGTCGTTGATTGCCACATGTTGCAAGGCCAACAGCGAGAAGCATGCAGTAGTCCGGCTATATGACACAAAGACCTGGCTACAACTTCCTGACCCTTTGGCCGTTCACTCGCTGACCATCACAAGTGTCCAATTCTCTCCGGACGATAGATTCCTATTGACGGTTTCCCGGGATCGTACCTGGACATTGTGGTCCAGGACCGATACAGGGTTTGAAATGCATCACCACGAGCCGAAGGGTCATTCAAGAATCATCTGGGATTGCTCCTGGGTGGATAACACTACGTTTGTCACCGCGGGTCGTGATAAGACTGTCAAGCTATGGAAGTTTGTCGATGAAAGCTGGAAGGAGACGTCGGTTACCAAGTTTTCGGCCCCTGTTACTGCGGTTGATGTGCTGAACCATCGCCTTGTTGTTGGTCTGGACACTGGTATCGTTGCTCTCCTCAATGTCGAAAACGACAAGATTAGCATGGAGCAGGCGGTTCCACAGGCGGAATGCCCAGATCTACGAGTGGCCAAGGTGTCGTGGAAGCCGGATGGCACTGCGTTTGCCGTAGCTAGTGACGACTGCTCTGTCCGTATTTTTAGCGTGTAGATTAGTTAGTAATTCTTCCAGAGATGTCTTCTTTTTTTCCAAAAAAGAAGCAAAAAACGTTAGCGTGCGGCGGAGCCGCACGAGCCGCACAGCTACCTCACCTACCAGCCCACGAGCTAATTGACAGTACACCAACCCCACCCCATCGTCTACTGTTTTTTGCTTCTTTTTTTATAAAAAGAAGAACACCACCCTTGGGTACTTAACCCTCACCCGATGTGTAAGCCGCGCAGGGCGCAGGGCCGCTGACCCGCCGGGTCCCCGACATGTTTTTTGCCTGATCGGGTCAACAGATCGCAATCGTAAGACGTCGACCCCAACCAACGGACAGCTACCTCAATGTTACGGTTCACAGCAAAGAGAACGTATGCTACGCTGAGGAATCGGCTAGCGACCGCTACAAGTCCTTACTTGCAAAGCCATCGAGATAATCCGGTGGCGTGGCAAGAGTGGACGGAACAAACACTTAAGCTAGCTCAACAAGAGAACAAACCAGTGTTTCTGTCTATTGGGTATCATACATGTCATTGTAAGTAATAAGTGGTATTTCGGGCTAACCAGGGTTAATCTAGGGTGCCATGTTATGAACAAGGAAAGCTTTGCAGATAATACTATTGCCAAGTTGCTCAATGAAAACTTCATACCAATCAAAGTGGACCGAGAAGAACGCCCAGATATCGATGCGGTATACATGATGTACTTACAAGCATCAATTGGCCAAGGAGGGTGGCCCTTGAATGTGTTTTTGGTACCAGATACCCTGGAACCAATCTACGGTGGCACCTACTGGGCAGGACCGGGTATCAGTGGCAGAAATGCTCCCTTCGAAGACGTATTGAAAGCCGTACGAGATGTTTGGAAGAATGATAGCGAAAAGTGTAGAGATGGTGCCAAATCTATGGCAGAGAGGTTGCGAGGATTGGTCAAGGCTCAGAGTGAAGCAGAAGCTGCCGAGTTTACAAGCGGGATTTTGGAAGATGTTAATGAGCATTTCAACAACAGCTTTGATGAGGTCAACGGTGGCTTCGTCCATGCTCCTAAGTTTGTAATGCCGCACAACTTGTCGTTTTTAATTAGATTCCGTAGTGCTTTAAGTGCCCCAGAAAAGGTGGAACTGCACCGCGAAAGTGTGGCAGAAAAGGCAGCATTCACGTTACAAGCAATCAGTAAGCGGGGGATTAAAGACCAGATTGGCAGCGGGTTTGCTAGATATTCGGTGACTGAAGACTGGAATTTGCCGCATTTTGAAAAAATGTTGTACGATCAAGCTCTCTTGTTATCTGCCTACACTGATGCCTATTTGATGGGCCATGAGTGGGCAAAGGAATGCATGAAGGACTTGATTGAATTTCTTCATTCGGGCTCTCTGGCACACAGCGAGGGAGGGTTCTACAGTGCACAGGATGCAGACTCTCTGGATTCTAGTGGTCACATGCGAGAGGGTGCTTATTATGTGTGGACAGACAAGGAATTCTATAATGCAATTGGCAACCGTGCAGAAGCAGACATTGCAGCCATGTACTGGAATGTCCACGAGCAAGGAAATGTCGACCCAGAGTTTGATTTGCAAAAGGAATTGGTTTGTCAGAATGTACTGTCGATTGCATCAACCCCTGAAGAGGTTGCCAAGACGTTTGGAGTTTCATCTGCCAGAGTGGAAGAAGTTATTGAACGTTGCAGGGGCAAGTTGTTGGACTATCGTCAAGCAAATCGACAGCCTCCAGAGGTTGATAATAAAATCGTAACCTGTTGGAACGGGCTTGCAATTGGTGCACTAGCCAGGGCTGGCCGGGTGCTCCATGACGACAATGCTATTGAATACGCAACGAAAGCCGCACGGTATGTGAGAACAAACATGTACGATAAGAAAACTCAGACTCTACAAAGAGTGGCAGGATCGTCTACCAATGGCATGAATGAGGACTATGCCTATATGATTTCAGGACTGTTGGATCTTTATGAGACTACGTTCGATGTATCTTGGTTAGAATGGGCGCATCAGCTACAACAAACACAGCTTCGGTTATTCTGGGATTCTGAAAATGGCGGATTCTATGCAGTTGAGGAAGAAAATGCTACCGAGCTCATGTTCCGGCCAAAGACTGGTTTCGATTCGGCAGAACCATCGTCCAATGGTGTTTCTGTGAGCAACTTGTACAGATTGAGTTCAATGCTGGCTTCAGGATCGTTAGAGCAGCGAGCTGTGGATGTGTTGAATTGCTATGGTCGGGATTTGACTGCCCAGCCGTTTGGTTATTTGAGCATGCTTGGAGGAGTGGTTGCTCGAATGCATGGAATGGCCCAGTATGTGATTGTTGGAGAAGGCGATCCGTCGAGCCTGAAGCTGAACTCGGACCAGGAGCCCAATTCGTGTGTTGTTCGTCTCGATCCTCAGTCAATTGAGTACTTCCGAACTGCAGCACCAGACAGTATTTATAACGGGTTGTATGAGAAGCACAGCAACGGACCAGCCCGGGCATTTTTGTGCAAAAACCGGTCCTGTATTCCTCTGTAGTGTTCTTCTTTTTCCAGAAAAAGAAGCAAAAAGCGGTAGAAGCCTGGCCGTAGGCACTGTTTTTATATATTATGTACCTATTCTCCAATTCTCCAGTTAGGGATAGTTCGTCTAGGGTAATGTCCTTCTTTTTTCAGAAAAAGAAGCAAAAAGCGGTAGACGTCTGGCCGTAGGCACTGTTTTTGCTTCTTTTTTAAAAAAGAAGAAAGCCACCTTTCGGGTAATTAGTTGGATATTTATATATATATATATATATATATTATGTACCTATTCTCCAATTCTCCAGGTAGAGATCCATTGCAAGTAGTTAAAGTCACTTGGCTCGCCAGTCATACCGAACGAGATTGGAGCAAATAAAATAAAAACACCGATAGTAACTGCGTATAGCAATCCATAAATAATGTATCGGACAGATGGACGGGCAAACGAGGTGAAATGGTCCGTCAAGAATCCGAATACCAAAATGGCAAAGTACAATGAAGGAACATAGTGGTGGACGTAGGTAACTCTGCCCATGACCAAGAATGGGAAGTAATGGGTCAACCAACCCAATGCTGGAATTACACCTGCAACTGCAAAGTGTTCCAAGCCCTTGGTGTCAAAGTCCACATACTGTCGCTGCCATCGTAACAAGTAGATAAAGGTGGAGGCACCAAACACAATGATACCCAAAGAGGTCAACCAGGTAGTGATTGGATGTCCGATCAAGAAGTATCGCACATTGTCAACACCCCATCCACACAGTCGCAAACCAACGTGCAAAGTTGGCCATTCCCAAGCCGACGAAGCCAAATCGTCTTGCTTGTCTGGGTCTGGAATCAATGCATTGTTGGAGGCCATCATTGCAAAATTCAATTGAACAAAGTCTCGCAGGAATGAGGACTTTGGCAGAACACGTTCCTCGGTGGTGCCGTTCAATCGATCGTTCCAGTGGTTTTCGACGTTCCACCAAGTCTTCTTGTCTCTCCAGCTGGCTTTTGGATCACAGGTCACTTCACCTTGTCGGAAACCCCATGGTGGAAGATTGTTGCCTTCTCCGCTCAAATAGCAGCCCATGTCCTGGTGTCGCAGTCGGAAAGAGGTGCTCAATGGATGCACTCGAGACTTGTTCTCGCTGCCCAGGTTTTCCACAATTTCCACAATCCAGTTGTCCTTTTCATCACCAACAGTCAGGTTACCATAACACGAAACTTCCCATTTCTGCTTGGTAACTGGTGCCTGGATGTTGTGAGAGTGCAAGTTTCGACCGGTGGATGGGTGGATGAATCGAATAGTGTCACCGTCTTCAATGAAATGAATCTCCTCGTCTTCAGAGTAGTTTTCATCGAATCGCTTGTGCTCAATGAACCATTCGTTATTGGCATCCTTGTGGTGGTATGTGGTGACCTGTTGCTGTTCAGACCCTTCTGGGAAGGTTTGAACGTGTGAGTGCAACAAACCACCATTCAAGCCTTGGTTCTTGAGAGTCAATCTGGAACCGAATGCAATATCTGGAGGACCACCGCCAATGTCGTTACCGATCAAGTTGGCTTGGAACAATGAGCTCATGTTGGCATCACCAGGTCCGGAGTGGGTCAAGATGGTGAAATGGGCCTTGAAGCACAATGCAAAAATGCACATTGGCACAATAATCAAGTTGATGATTCGTGCAATCCAGTGCATTAGATAGGTTTTTACAGGCATCTTGGTATCGCCAAACTTGATCCACAGATCGGTAACAGTGTAAGCACCTACGACAGCAATGGCAAAAAGACCGACCATCTTGACACTAGTAACACAACCGCAGCTCAACCCGGTCAGGAACATCCATCCCCACCATCGGCTGCTGAATGGCTCGCTCTGGGTGGTGTGGAAGGCACTCAAGCAGAAAATGGTCGTGACAGTAAAGAGCAACAAGATTGAATCTAACAGCACCAACTTAGCCAACGTCAAGTTGGAGTGGTCCAATAGCAACATCAAGGTAACTAGCCATACTGCAGGGGTTTTTAGTTTGAAATTCTTAGCGGTATAGTAAGCAAATGGTATACATAGAGAGTTAATCACAGCGTTGCACACACGCATGGTAACATAATCAACGCCCTCTGGATATTCAGATCCCGAATCCCATCCAAAGTCCATGTTGGTCGAACGGATACCCATCAATCCTGTCAACATCTTACCCAATGGAGGATGCACATCGAAATAGTACTCCCGCTTCAGATAATACCAACCGAACTTTCCAAAATGTGCCTCGTCCCATGTCACACTCTTTGATTTGCCAACCTGGTATAATCTTGTAAATAGAGCAACTGCTGTAAACAGCAATGGGGCTGCTACACTTTCAAACTTTGTCCAATTATTAATCAGCTAGACGACGGCAATGACGCGTGTTAGTGTTAGTGTTACCCTGTCAATTCTGACATACAGATCCATCAGCAGTGTGGTATTTATCCTCATCCGGCTGCTGGGGCAGCTTTGAATCTGAAGGACGATTGTATCCTCGCTGCCGTAATTGAGATTTCTTCTCAACTCCAGACGACGTAGCTGAAGCCATGGCTGTTCTGGTAAATTCTTTTATTTTCCTAGAGAAGGTGACTGTCGTGAGAGAGAGGACAAGACGTTATTTTTAAGCAAAGGAGACACGTTGCGCAAAAAAATAAAAAAAAAAAAATATGTGTGGTCTCACATCTCTTACGTATGAAACCAACCAACCAACCCACAACACAACCACAACAGGGGAATTTATTTCAGCTCCTTCGAGCTTGAAATTTTCCAAATTTAACCTGCCTCCAAGCCAACACCTCACTTTGCCACGAGCTTGCGCGCGGCCCGCCTCACGTTCAGGGACAGCCAGCTCATGCGGCTTTTTGGTGCCTTCTTTTGAAAAAAGAAGCAAAACCGGGCTCTCTCTTAGAAAAAGAGACAAAACGTATATTGATGCTTATAACACGTCTCATACAGGTTTCGTGTTTCGTCATCTGAGCGTGTCTTTGGGTGCAATTAAAGATGTCTCATATCGTGAATCAAAGGGCCGATCGTCTCCGACGATTCTGATGATTGATGATCCGCTATTCCAGCCCAAAGGTACCTGAGTGCCAAAAAAAAAAAAAATTAAGTGCTTGGCTCGACGTTGCAGATTAGGCAGCTATATGGCCCACTGGGCCCAGGGCCTTTGGCCTTGAGCTTTGAGTTTTGAGCTTTGAGCTGTCCAGGTTCGTGGAACTTGACGTGACCACGTCGCCTAGGTTAGGTTCCGACGCCCGACAGAGCCAGGGCCCAGTGGAGTATGCAGTGACGTCTTAGTTGGGCAACAAGTAGGTGATGAGCCGCATGAGGCTCAACACGTTCAGAGTAAGTGCTGCCCTGTTCCAACATGTATAATTGAGGAACAGTGTATAACTGTCGCATGGTATACAGACCCAGGGTATTTAAGAGTACCCGTAGTATAATTTAGAAAGAAACATAACACATCATTCATCATGGAAAAGAATTTCGTTTATCAAGCATTGGGTATTGTTGACCCTGGCTTTGTTCAAAAATGTCACGCATTGCAACCCACATCTGTGTTGATTCATTTCAAAGATGCAAATCAGAAAAACGTTGACATGCTCACACGAGGTGTATATGTCGGGCACACAAGCAGTGACGCTTACTTGTTGACCAAGGTGCAGCCGGCAAACAGTTTGTATATCCACTTGGAAAAACTGCAGATCACTCAGATCGACCTGTTTGAAGGATCAGCAAGTGAACCTTTGATGACTTTGGCTCCTACGTGTGAGCAAGATGCCAGCTCTAGCCGCAATTCTGTGTGGTCATTTGATAGCGAAAAGACGCTGGTCAATGACAACTTTACTGTTCATGAGCCTATGCTTAACATGACTATCCAGCCTATTTACGACGCTGTTGACATCAACGAGGAAGAGCCTCAATCAGCCAATCACCGGAAGCGTGAACCAGGAGTAGCATTCAAGTCTTGGTCCAAGATCCCGCTTGTAAAGTACATCAAGCGCTGCGTCAAGAACCCACACAAGTCGTTTCTCGAGAAGCGAAAACGGGAGTGCACTGGCGAAGCACGGTGTCTTCGTGACACCAATACCACACACATTGCATAAGTAATATTCGTACGTAGTCTAACATAGTTCAAGTAAGAATTCTTCTACTCCAAAAGTAGTAGGCTCTAAGAATAAAGTCAGCAAAGCTGATGTAGTCTAACATGCATAATGTTAACGATATCTTCTTTTTAAAAAAAGAAGAAATCCAGGGGCACGTGACATACCGATTCTGGAAGTGTCTTCTTTTTTTAAAAAAAGGAAGCAAAAAACAGTAGACGTCATGCTCTATTCAATTGCCCCCTACAGACTGTTTTTTGCTTCTTTTTTCGAAAAAAGAAGTCACCACCTCGCACCGCACTGATCCCCCTGTACGGTTGACAGTCACGTTATGCTGATCGGGGGATCGGGCGGTGGGTACCAACGATACCAACGTAAACGTGCATTCGCCGCCACAGTATTGTTGTAACTCTTATCAACCCTAACAATTAACATTAACACTGAGCATCCCCAGGACATAGACATACCAATGACTGATCTGTCACAGGAGGCTGAACGGTTGTTGTCTGAAGACGAAGATGCTACCTTGTCTCTACAGAACAACGCCAAACAACAACAGGTATCGAAGACCAGTCTAGAGTATGCTACGTTTATGACTATTGGGCTGTCGTACCTGTGGCCTTGGAACTGCTTCCTAGCAGCTTCTGCGTACTTTAACTATCGATTCGGTGAACACCAGTGGTTCCGCGATAACTTTAGCAGCTCAATGATGCTTGTGAGCACTGTAACAAGCACTGTAGGAAGCTTTATTCTTGCTGAACGACAAAGAACAAACTACTCCAAACGAGTAATGCTGGGAGAGACCACCATCGGGGTCGTTTTTGTACTCATGGCCATATCATGTCTATTTCCTTCGGTGCAGGCTACACCTTATTTCATGTTTCTCATGCTCTCGGCATTCACGGCCGCAGTAGGGGTCGCATTAGCTCAAAACGGATCCTTTGCGGTTGTTAATACCATGAGCTCAGTATATACACAAGCAATCATGGTAGGACAGGCAGTAGCAGGTATCCTGCCGCCTATCATCTCCATAATTACAGCGTTCGCTAGTGGGGCTCCTGGAGTCTCCTCAGGGGGCGCAAGTGCAGGATACTTCTTGGTCGCTACGGTTGTAGCTGGGTTGGCCATTGTACTGTACTTCATGACCCAGCAGAGACATAGGGGATTGGGGCAAAGTCACGATCATGACATTGCATTGGGTTCAAAGACTCATCATAGCTTGCGGGTATTACTTTCCAAGCTGTTTGCACCATCATTTGGTATATTTGCCGGATTTTCATTGACCTTGATATATCCGGTGTTTGCTAATAACATTGAGTCGGTCAACAATATCAGGGCTGATCTATTTATTCCTACTGCTTACTTGATATGGAACATGGGTGATCTGGTTGGCCGGATCATCTGTGGCTATGATTCTGTGGTCATTAGATCACCAAACTTGCTAATTGGATACTCGTTGATGCGAGTAATCTTTGTACCGGCATTTTTCTTGTGCAATATCCGTGGACACGCTATTATCAATAGCGATTTGTATTATTTATTGGTACAGTTTTTGTTTGGAGTGACCAATGGTCATTTAGGTTCTTCAGCGTTCATGACTTCTCCAGATTATGTCGATGAGGACCAGAAAGAAGCGACTGGTGGATTCATGACTTTGGTGCTGTCAATTGGGCTAGGAGCAGGCTCGTTGCTCAGTTTTGTTGTTGTTGCCATTATTTAGTGAGACATTCAACATACTGCCATGCCGTTTCCATTTTGCCAGTGGTTACTTTTGAAACTGTTGGTAAATCAAGGCTCTGCAACATGCTGTTGACCTTTTCCAACGCGTTGTTTCCATTGCCGTTTTCATTGGTGTACATGATTTCAATAACTAGACCTTTGTAATTTCCCAGTAATGTCAAATTTGCAACTCTCAAAGTAAAGTCTCCTCCGTCTACATTGTACAACGTTCCATCGCCTTTGTACGATTGCCTTGGTATCCACAAACTTTGCAGCTTTGTGCTCAACATAGCGTCAAAATCCCCTTGAAGTACCGATCCTGATCCTTTGGTCAAACTGAATAATTCTCCGGGATAGTGAGCAAAACTCAGCGTATACAGGAAATTGCTACCTGATTCAGAAGATTGCTGCTGCTGTCCATCTGCTGGAGACGCCGAAGCAGGATTGGCTCTAAATACTTTGAATTCAAACCCCCATCGCCCTTGGTTAGCACTTAAGGTGTTGGAAATTTTATCCTGTAGTTCAGCCAACTTGGTAATTGAGGCTGTATTGTCCAGTAATATTCTGCAATGAACGGAGTTAGTTCACGTAGCTTATTCACATTGTGACGGAACTTACGCTGATGCCATGCTGTTTAGCTAAATTTGTAGTAGAAGTTGAGTCGATTTTCAAAAACGCCGATTCGATTCCCAACGTCAGCATTGTTGCACTCTTTTCAGTGACGCACACGCAGACACAAAACACAACACGACTCATGACACACACACACGACAGATTCGCAACTTCATGAATGACAATTGTTTATGCATACAGCCCGGACCTTATTAAGGCGGCTGATCTATTGCCGGCAAATGAGGGGCGGGCTTCGCGGGTCCATACCTTAATAGAGGGCTTTGGTATATTAGAAAATATGCAGATAATACCCCCTAAAGCGACTACCATTAGTGATTTATGCAAGTACCATGATAAAGAATTTATCCAATACCTGCTGAATGCAGAAAAATACATCCTGGACAGTGACAGTGAATGCCAATCTGACTCTGATTCGGAATCAGATCTACAGCAGCAAGAATTTGGGTTACAATATGATTGTCCAGTTTTTCAGGGATTAAAGACATATGTTTTGCTTGTTAGCGGAGCATCATTGTCTTGTGCAGACAATCTCATTATTCAACATAAAAATGACTTGGTGCAAAAAGAGGAGCAAGAGGAGAACATCAACACAACAATGCAGCAAGGTTGCAGTAAAAATAATAATTACCAAAAAATAGTGGCAATCAACTGGACAGGAGGGCGCCATCATGCAAAGAGAGCAAAGGCGGCAGGCTTCTGTTATATTAATGACGCTACATTGGCAATCTTGAGGTTAAGAAGCCATTTTGAAAAAATTGTTTATATAGATTTAGATTTACACCATGGAGATGGAGTAGAAAGTGCATTTGCTTCATCACCCAATGTGTTGACAATTAGTGTGCATCGTTATGAGCCAGGGTTTTACCCTGGTAGTGGAGATCCAAAATTTAATGGCAAAGGAAAAGGCATCGGATTTAATCTAAATATCAATGGACAGCAAGGCCTTTCAGATAATGACCTTGAAAAAATATTTTACAATACAATTGAACCTAAATGTAAATCATTTAATGCAGATGCAGTGGTGTTGGTTGTTGGATGTGATGGATTAAGTAAAGATGAGCACAAGGAATGGAAATTATCCTACAAGGGGTTGGACAATGTAACCAATGCAGTAATACAATGGGATTTACCCACATTGTTACTTGGTGGGGGTGGTTATAACCATACAGAAACTGCAAAGTGCTGGGCGTACATTACGGCCGGCATTGCCAACATGGGACATGAAAGATCCGAGTGGCAGCATATACCAGATCATGCTTATTATGATGATTATAAGAAAGATGGATTTCAACTTTAGTAGTTAATATTGTTAGCTTAATAAGTTATGTATAATTGTTAGTATGCTCGATATCCTCGTTCTACACATTGACGATGTTGAGGAGTTCTTGTATGTTCTCGGTATCTTTTTTCGTTTGCAAATGCACTAAAACAGATCCTACATTCATATAGACCTTGAGGTGTAACGTATAAACACGGATCTGGTTGGCTGTGATCTAGGTATGATATAGCTTTCAAATGATCTCGTAGTGTATGAGCTGTGTGGAGAGAACTATTGTTAGGACGTCCTGTGTTTCTTGTTGGTGATGTGATAACATACTACCAGAGGATGAAGATTTCTTTGACATTTGTAAATAAAAAAAAATTTATGTAAAGTTCAAGTCCAAGTCGAGTTTTGTTTGAAATATATATATTGAACCAATAATTATTTTTTTATGCCATCGGCTCTGCTTCCTACCATGTTGAGTTAAGGACATGAACTACAAAGTGACTGATCATCATAAAAAAGCGAAAGGCGATCAAAAAGTAAACCAATTCATAAGAGAGTGTGAGTGAGAGAAAGGGTAAAGAGGGGTACGTGGTGATTTTCTTTTAGAAAGGAAGAAGACTTTGAATGCATTGTACAAATCATTTCAAGTATAGATCTGCGCGGCTCAAATACGAACCTGGTAATCTACTTTTTTTCAGAGCCATAGATATAGGTAATAACCAAAATCCGACTAATTGACTTTGACCAATCAACCAATTGATCAATTTTCCGGGGGAATATATCTATTACTCTAACCCTATAACCTTAGTAGTAACGTTGTTTTTTTTTTCCTTTCTTATTTCTTTTACATGGGGTTATGTCGGCTTATTACGCATGTTTCACAAAAAGGCTGCATGATTGCATAAGAAGAGCTTTGTGAATTCCTCGAACACCAGAGAACACAACTTCAATAGAACTCGGTAAAAATTCGGCATGAATTCGGTATGGATCTTGTTCATAGATCAGATCACAGAGGAAATTTGGGTACTGCAGCTAGGTAGGCAATGGGCTGATACTGGCAAATTAGCCACCGAAACTATAACTATTGCTATAATAGCAGTATTACGTACATTAAGCTGTCATCTTACAGTGTACAAAAAAGCAACACAATAATTATTTGACAGTTAAATGTAAATGCAACAGAACGGCCATTTTCCGAGTATTGTGCCATGTACCGTTAAAAGTTACTCGTGCCCCTCCCCTCTCTAGTTACATGATCGATTATTGTCTAACGGTCTAAGATTTACAAGACAACCCCCCAAAAAAACAAACAACGTTTCAAAAACATACAGGTGTCGTACTCACATGGCATGACATATCATGTCCCGATTTGGATCATACATGTGGACCCAACTACTCCCGAGAAATTTGCTAAAAATTCAGGGGCACCAATAAAAAAAACCGTTGAAAATGATTTACCTTACGACATATGGCCAAGTACATGACCCTGGTAAAGCAAAAGGTGTTATTCAGGTGCAAAGTCACATATCCGGGAGGGGATTGGAGGATCAAATAATGCATCAATCTTGATTGGTATATTTACATCAACCACACACACCACAACAACAGTTAAGGAACAGTCCGATCGCGCACATACGTTTCAAAATAGTCTAAAGTATTGTGAAACTCTACCTTGTATCATAGACACACTTGAAACAAGGGTAAAACAACACAAAAAAAAAAAAAAGTAATGCACTCTACTCTATTTCGCTGTCACTGCTGCTGGAACTACTATCATCACTAAAAGCTCGTCCATTTTCATATTCTCCTCGGCCAAACAGTGGACCAACCTTGGAGTTCCAATTGTTTTCCCACTTGTTCTGAGCCTCTTTTAATGCCCCGCGTTTGACATTATCAAAAAACGCTGGATTCGAGATGATGGATATCAGCGCATCTGCCATGGTCACACCATCCTTGACAATTACTCCATTGGTGTTCATATCAATCAGCTCTCCGATTGCCTCGAACCCCAGCGCAACCACTGGCACGCCACATCCAAACATATCAACCACCTTCATAGGCAGATCGGTACCAGAGCTGGAGTAGTGCAGCGAAACTCCGATATCTGCGCACCCCAGCACCAACGGATAATCTTCACTGGCCAGCCAGCACTGCTTCAAGCACACCCTTTTGTAATCCTTGGACGAAATTACTTTTCGCATTTCTTGAAACATTGGTCCTTTACCGGTGATGATCACTCTGAGCGGGCATAACGATTGCGATGATGAATCATAACGGTCCAACGCCTCCAATAGTGTATATAGATTTTCGTCGGGGGTATATGACGTTGAGGTTATAATAACCTTTTCATTCGACTGCATGTTTCCAAATAGCTCTGGATGCTTGTCCATAACCTTGTTTCGCTCACTGGCGCTCAAGGGGTGGAACTGTTGCGGAGGTCGGTCATGCAAAGGCACGATTCGTCTAGCCGTCATTTTAAATTCCGTTTGCAAGAACTTGGCCATTGCCACCGTAACCGTAAAGTGGCAAAAGGCAATTCGTCCAAATATCATTTCGTACCATTTGTACAGAATCACAAACGGATGTTTGTTGCCCAGCTTGATAGCCAGGATTGAATATCCAAAATTGTGCCAATCGATCACCAGCCGAGTCCGTTGCGACATGAACAGCACAAAGAATCGGCTCATGCCTAGCACAGGAATCGACGGTGGGTTCTGCACTACCAAGAACTCGGCGCCTTTCAACTGCTTCAGCATTTTGTACAGATACCAGTGCTGCAGGATGACCTTTCTGATGGCAAACAGAATAAAGGGCAGTTTCATTGTGTTCAAAACCTGAGGAACCGGCCTGACTGTTATTCGTTCGTTTTCTGTAATCGCATCCATCAGCTTGGACTCTGTGTATCCACACAGGTCCACGTCCAGCCCGCTGTCTGCTAAACTCAGAGCGTGGTAGTTCATTCGAGGAGACCGTCCGAGGTCCCCCAGCACTAGCACGATTGCCCTTTTCCGGCGGTGCAAATCAGCCTCTGTCAACGGAGGAGGCGTAACCAGCCACAGGAACACTGGTATCAGCACGTACAACACCAGCAGAATTCCCACGACCCACCATGTAGCGTTGGACATTTTTTTTGAGCTGCGATGTAGTGGTGATGGGGAGGTCGCTCGGCGGTGATGGTGTTGTCCTGCTCCGACCCAACATTTCAGGCTGGGGATTAGGGCGCCGCAGGCACCGTTTTTGCTTCTTCTTTGAAAAAGAAGAACACCACCGGGAGGCGAAACGTCTTCTTTTTCCAGAAAAAAGAAGCAAAAAGCGGTCGAAGGGCCTCAGCGTCTGTGTATAGAGAGCCGCACCGTGATTTGGCGGCGATAACATCGGCCAGCCGTTTCTCGCTATATAACTAGCATACTCTTGAAAACGTCAAACCTATCTTCGAATACACTGCTAATACAAGAGAAATATACTCAATTAACCTCCTAGAGTCGATATATGATAATAGTTATTTCATATCATGCAGTTTTATCTGTTTTCAGACCCCCAAAACGACTACCCCCAAGGCGGTATGAGATTTACGCGCATAGGCGTATATCACAGTCCTAACTGATTGTGGTCTTCCTCAATTTACACGGTAGAATCCCTATACCCACGCGCCGCAGGCACCGTTTTTGCTTCTTTTTGCAAAAGAAGAACATCACCGGGAGGATACTTCCTTCTTTTTTTAAAAAAAGAAGCAAAAAACAGTAGACGCAGGGGCGGGTGTACGATTCTCATTATAGACGCTCTATGTATGTGTAGTGGCAGAACCGAAATTGATTATTTCACGTGCTGGTTCGTCGGTCGTAGATAACGTTGCCTAAGTGAATATCATTGTGGACCACTCCTGCATTTGAAAACAGCTCAATCGCCTTTTCGACTTCCTCCATATACTTGTCCACAGATATACCGAATGCATTGAGCACAGACAGATCGACTCCGTTGACATACTCGTGCTCTATAAAGAGCATCTCTTCCTTGGCTCCAGATTCGTATCCCACGTCTACATGCATTATTCCCCATCGATACAGTTTCGCAACGTACTTCCTTGTTTCTGGGTCTTGCGAATTGAGAATAGCACTATAGGCCATGATTTAGTTCAAGTAGCTTTTAAGACCCTCTGGAGAAGGGGGCCATAGCTTGATATACCTTTTAACCACGTCTATACACCGCAGCAGGTGTATCCTCTTCCACCCGAAAGCTCCCTAGGTACCCAACTTCTTGCAATTCTTCATGGTCATTGTCTTCACCAAGGTAACAGTGATCAACGGTTGCACCAGGAGTCTGCAGAGCGTCTCGCAAGGTATCAGCAAAGAAACGAGAGATGTATTCCCTACAAGATCTCCGTCCCTCTAAGTCAGTTTCTGTTGAAAAGGGAGACGTTTTGGAAAACTTAAATACAGGGAACCTCATTTGACAAACAGTAAAGACCAGCAATGCTGTGAGCTAAGAATATATTTGACTAGCCAAGAATGGTGTGCAGTTGTTGCTGCCAAATTTGGTCAACCTATGAAAGGACTAAATACAAGCCGCACCATGCGACCCCTGAACGTCACAACCGCGCTACTCCAGACGCCTACTGTTTTTGCTTCTTTTTTAAAAAAGAAGAACACCACCCCTAGCAAAAACAGTGGCACAGATCCCTAGCAACGGTACGTGGTCTGTGACTGTGATACATTCAGTCACGTGTATTTGCCACCGCACCACGTGACGCGACCTGAGGCGTTGCATGCAGCTTCTTCACAGCCGCTGCAACGATGCGGTGGAAAAAAGGATTGGGACGTTTCAGGCAGGCAGGCTAGGCGATTATTTTTCTTAGACCGTAAACAGTCCAAGTCACAACCGACCGACAACTCACGTCACCCCTTTCCCTTCTCACTAAAAACCAGACCAACCACATTGTAGATTAACAATGGTAGGAACTGCCTTAAACGTCCAGGACATGACATGCTAACTATACACCTATGGAATAGGCTGATCAACTTACAGAACAACAAATCTCAGCTTTCAAAGAAGCCTTCTCTCTCTTTGACAAAGACAACGATGGTATGTCCAAAAAAAAAACAAAAAAACAACACCACCAAAAATAACAGCACAGCCACTAACAGTAGCATGAAAATACAGGACAAATTACTACCAAAGAATTAGGTACCGTGATGCGAAGTTTGGGTCAAAACCCATCAGAAAGTGAACTTACCGACATGATTAATGAAGTTGATGTTGACAATGACGGTACAATTGATTTCCCAGAATTCTTGACCATGATGGCCAGAAAAATGAAGGACACCGACTCCGAAGAAGAAATCCGTGAAGCGTTTAGAGTATTTGACCGTGACGGAAACGGATTTATTTCTGCTGCCGAATTGCGGCATGTCATGACTTCTATTGGTGAGAAATTGACCGACGAAGAAGTCGACGAAATGATTAGAGAAGCGGATGCTGATGGTGACGGAAAGATTAACTATAACGAGTTTGTTGATTTGTTACAAAATTCAAAATAAAGTAGCTCTCTTAGGTCTCTTCTAGTAATAATACTGTATTAGACAGATAATTCTCCTGCCCATTCTTTCCATACTGGTCTATATACTTTGAGATTTCCATCGACTAGCGTGTTGAAATCTTGATTGTTTCGTTGAACACGTTTAACCCCTGATACATTTTGTTCCACAATTTCTACGTGGTTGTGACCATGAACTCTGGTGACAATTGACGTATGATCAGGGTCTCCAGCGGTGCTCCACGAATGGGCAGTCTGGAACTTGACTTTTTTGTATTGGACAATATCACCTCGCTGAATTTGAGCTTTATGAACAGCTGGATGAGATGGACCTCCAGATTTTGAATCAATTTCAAAGATCAATGCGCCGTGTACTAATCCCTGACTAGGCAACGCAGCCCCATTAGTACCGTGGATCAAAGCTTGGCTGGCAAGTGTCCAGCACTCGCCATCACCAACTTGAGTGTTCATTCTTGCTTCAGCCCATGATGCTACTTGGTTACCAAATAGTTCATGACACTGGTGCAATTGTTCTTGTGTTAATGGGGCAGGAGGTGGTACATTGGTTCGTTGGACATTGATTGTACCTAGAGGGTTCTGCTCATTCCAGTCCATTTTGAACTTTACTATTGACAAATCGTCTGGAATTCGCAATGCTATGCTAAGGGTACGCTCGTCCCCTCGCATTTGTTGGCTCATTTGATGGTTATACCCCTGAAGATCAGTTGGTAATTGAAGCTGGTGCATTGGTGCAGTGAACCATAACGATGCTAATTTGAAATCAAACTTCATTGCGGCTCCACCTGTAGGAGAAGCTGAATTATCATAGCCTGTAGGTCGAGTAGCAAAGTTGATCGCAGGCGCAGCGTTTTGTTGCGCAGATGGTTGCGGTTGAGCAGCTGGAGCAGCCCGAACTGGAGTTGGTTGAACAGGAACAGGAGCGACTGGCTGAGCTGGTTGGACTGGAGGAGTCTGCGGAATTTGAGAAGAGGGAGTAGTTTGTCTAGCCAATCCCACAGGCTTTGGGGCCACTGTAGGCTTCTTTTTCGGTGGAATTGGAGGTGGTTTCTTCTTACCAGCTGCTAGATTTGCAGCAGGAGAGACGACCGAACTAGGATTTGAATTTTTGCGAGATTGCAAATTAGCAATCTCCGCAGCAAAGTTTGGCAGGTCGTTACCACTACCCAAAGACAGCTCACTAAGCTTTCTAGCCGGAGGCTCTGGAGTAGTAGCAGTTTCATACGAAGGAGGTCCCTGTTCTTCAGCAGGTTGCTGATGCGGCTGAGGTACTGGTGCAGGTGCAGGTACTACTGGAGGTGATGGTGAAGCCGCCGCACCATGATTTCTTCTAGGAGGTGGAGGTGGAGCCGCAGGTCTACCTACCGGTTGAGGAGCTGGAGGTTGAGTAGCAGAGGCAGGAGAATTCATTCCACTACCTAGCCTAGGTGGCAATGGTACAGTAGGAGTGGTTCGAGTAGGTGGTGGAGGTGGTTGTTGTGGAGTTGCAGATGGCGGTTTAGGAGGTGAAGCACTGCTAGCATTTGATGCTGGACGAGGAGGTGGAGGTGGAGTAGCTGTAGTAGGCGTTCCACGACCTTTATATACTTGACCAGCTGCATTTCCCACCAATGGTGGAGGAGGAAATGAAGTGGGATCCGGCAATGGAGCCTTTGGTTTTTCTGGTTCCTGAGGAGTTTCTTCTCGAGCAGGAGGCTGTGGAGGTTGAGCAGGAACAGGAGCTGGGGCTGGAGCTGGAGGTTGATATTGAGCAGGAGTTGGAGGTTGGTATTGAGCTGGTGCTGGAGGCTGATATTGAGCTGGTGCTGGAGCTGCTGGAGGCTGGTATTGGGCAGGAGCTGGAGGTGGCGGTGGCGGCTGAGAGGCAGGAGAAGTTTCCGTTCGAGAGGGCAATTGAGGGGGAGCTGGAGCAGCTGGAGGAAGAGGATACTGAGGCTGTTGTTGAGGTTGTGGTTGAGGCCATTGAGGAGGTCTGCTTGGAGTAGGAGGAGCCGCTGGAGGCTGTTGGAACTGCTGTGGTGGTTGTTGAGCTACTGGAGATGCCTGCTGAGGTGGTTGGTAGGCTGGAGGTTGTTGAGTTTGAGCTTGAATTGGCTGTCCGTACTGATCGAATTGGATAGGTTGACCGTTTTGATCGTACTGGATCGGCCGTCCATACTGGTCATACTGGACCTGACCCTGGCCTTGGAACTGATTGACCTGTCCAGCTGGAGGATACTGTGGAGCCGCTTGAGGTTGAGCTGGTGGTTGAGCAGGAGCCGGGGAAGCTTCTTGTTGCATACCATGGGCTACTCGATGCTTTGGAGGTGCTGGGAACTTGGAAGGGTCTTGCAAAGCAGCTAGAGGTCGAGCAGTAATGTTATTTTCATCTGTTTTTCGAAAAACTCGAGGTTAGTAACTGTAGAACAGGCATTGACATACTTTTATCACTGGTACTTCCGTTTCTATTCTTTGCCATTATACCAGTCTTCCAGTCGCCCGGCTTGGACTGCTTGGCCTTGTCCGAGAGTCCACTTAACTTCGACTTGCCATCCTGCAAGTACTTATTAAAGGACATTGTTTGTGGCTTCTACTGGAGGATTTGTGGTGGATATAACGGGGGTTGTGTTGGTGATTGAACACCGCACGACACCGCACAAGCAGAGCAGAGCAGAGCAGCACGGGCGCATTGGGAGACCGCGCTGTGCGTGGTGGAGATGAGACATGAGACATGAAACATGGTGATAAGCATAACGTTCGCAACGTTCAATGCAATGGGCCAGTCCGCTTCGGGTAGTGTTCTTCTTTTTTTAAAAAAGAAGCAAAAACAGTGGCTGCGGCGTTGGGGGTGCAAAGGCGACGGCCAACAGCAGCAGGGCACCGTGTGTTGCTACCGTTCTACTGCTTTTGCTTCTTTTTTAAAAAAGAAGAATACCACCTGGAGGAGCACTGTCTTCTTTTCCTGGAAAAAGAAGCAAAAAGCAGTCGACGAGGGCCTAACTACGCGATTGCCAACCACGACCTGGTTCATCATCTTCGTGCGGCTCACGATCTGTGGACCCGTCGGCGTCGGCGGCGGCGCCGGACGCTGCGTCCGCGAACAGGCAAATGTAAACAAACATACACACACACACAACTTTCCTCTTCGACGGCAGCATTATCTAGAGACACACAGACATTTTATTTATTTTGATTTTGATTTTGGGTTTGGTATTCTAACTACTTCCCCAACCAAGCGACGCACACACCATGATCAATGAGGAATTCGAGGAGCTGGAGCTGATTGGCCGGGGCTCGTTTGGCCAGATCCGCAAAGTACGTCGCAAGAGTGACGGGCGGATCCTGGTCAGAAAAGAGATATCCTACAACAAGATGAACCAAAAGGAAAAGGACCAATTGATTGCCGAGTATCGAATTCTCAAGAGCCTCAAGCATCCAAACATCGTCGAGTACGTACATAGACACCACGACCAGTCGAGCCATGTAGTGCATCTGTACATGGAATACTGTGGAGGAGGAGATCTGGCAGCCATCATTCGCCAATGTCGCGAATCAGGTGGATACATTCCGGAAAAGGTGGTATGGGGGATACTGACTCAATTGTTGCTTGCGTTATATCGCTGTCACTTTGATACAGATCCTCCATCCAGTGGAGATTGGCTGAGCAACGACGACAATTCAGAGCCTGTGTATCCATCCACTGTCATTTTGCATCGTGATATTAAACCGGACAACATCTTTCTAGATGGTGATAACAATGTAAAGCTGGGGGACTTTGGGTTGGCCAAAGTGCTCGATCAAGAGCACTTGTTGGCCAACACCTATGTGGGAACCCCGTTTTACATGAGTCCTGAAGTACTAATGGATCAGCCCTATACGCCGCAGAGCGACATTTGGTCCCTGGGCTGTGTTATTTATGAACTGTGCACACTGCATCCCCCCTTTCAAGCAAAAACCCACATGGCATTATCTCAAAAGATCAGAGAAGGACAGTACCCTCCTATCCCTGATATATACTCATCTACGCTCAGCAAGACCATTGCTGCCTGTATTAACATTAACCCAATCAATCGACCGACTACTCAAACCCTGCTGAAGCTTGACGTCATCAAAATGTGCCGAAAGGAGCGAGAAATCAACGACTGGGAAATGAGATTAGCCCAACAGGAGGAAGACTTGCAATTCCGCCAGCAGCAGCAGCTCGAAAGAGAGCAACTCTTCCAAGAACATCTCGAGGCCAAGGAACTCGAGATAGAGTCCACCTACAAGCGTATGGAACGTGACTTTATAGCAGCAGTGGAGCAGGAGGTCCAACGAAGAGTGGATGAGCTAAAACAAGAACGATCGTCATCTACTGCCACTACAGCAACAACGACAACAGAACTTGGGTACCATCCTACCTCGCCGTCAGACACAACCATGACGGCTGCCACTCCAAACTCCAATGCATCAGGCAGAATCGTAAGGGGCCCACGATCCATCAAGGAAAACATCCTCACTCCGCTTCGAGAACAAATGAGACAACCGTTCGACGAGCTACACAACATTCCAGCATCCCCGTTACTTTCGTATTCAAAATCGGCATCGTCCACCTCTTCTGCATCCTCGCATGACTCTTCCCACAATTCTGAATCGTCTTATACCACTACTAACAGTGCCTCATCGTACACATCTAACTGGCAAACTAGTGCTGCAAAAACCAGCATGCTACCGCCTCCGCCGCCGCACAACCAGCGAGCCGCACCGCATTACAACATTGTTCACAGCAGCAATACGAATGCAGGATCCGGCATGGGAGCTGCGGTAGCCAAGGCCAAGATCATGGGAATCAAGGGAGGAGGTATCAGCAGAGCTACGACGGCCCAATTGCAAAAAGACAAGGAGCCAACTGTGCCGTCGTGGGATGAACAGATCTATGGGGACGACATGCCGTCTCCATTCCTGCGACGATGGGAAAAGAGAGTCGAGCTGAACAATCGCTCTTTTTAACCCCAGGATGGCTTTCTTCTTTTTTAAAAAAGAAGCAAAAACAGTAGATATTCACTATTAATAGTACAACGTATGTTTAATCCTTCCACGTATTGCCAGTCAATTGCTCATAAGCCTCGACGTACTTGGTCTTGGTCTTGGTCACAATCTCCTCTGGCATAGCAGTTCCTTCTACGCCCTTTAGATTGTTGTTAGTAAGCCAGTTTCTCAAGAATTGCTTGTCATAAGAATCCTGAGTTTCACCCAACTCGTAAGTATCCTTTCGCCAGAATCGTGAAGAGTCTGGGGTGAGCACTTCGTCAACTAGTACAAGATTCTTGTTTTCGTCAATTCCAAACTCAAACTTGGTATCAGCAATAATGATACCTCGAGTCAAAGCATAATCTCGAGCAGCTTTGTACAATTCCAAACCCAACTTTTCAACATCCTTAGCCAACTTTTCATCCCCTAGGATCTTGGTTGCTTCATCAGGATGAATGTTTTCGTCATGTTCACCAGCTGCAGCTTTGGTGCTTGGGGTATAAATTGGTTCATCAAAAGCCTCGCTTTCGAGCATTCCTTCTCTGATTTTGATTCCATGTACTGTACCAGATTTTTTGTATTCGTTCCAGGCAGACCCTGTGATATAACCCCGAACAATCACTTCCAGTGGCAGGATCTTGTACTTCTTGACAATCATACTTCGATCCTCCAATTGCTGTCGCAGTTCCGCATTCTCGGAAATTTCCTTTGGCAATAAGCCAAACAAATCCCCGCTTATCAGATGATTCTTCGTTTCGTTTTTCAAGTAGTCGAACCAGAACTTTGACATCTGTGTCAAAATCTTGCCCTTGTTAGGGATCCCGTTGGTCATGCAAACATCATAGGCGGAGATTCGGTCGGTGGCCACAAACAACAGGGAATCTTGGGACACTTCGTACAAGTCTCGTACCTTTCCCTGTGCAATTTTTGGTAGCACTCCTTTCAAGTCAGTCGTCACTAAGCTCATGCTTTTGTTGATCTCGTGGAGAAAGAGGAAAAAATTCGTGATCGATGTGGTATGGTTCGACTGTCGTGCGGCCGACCCCGACCCGATCTAGGCCGACATCGCCGCCGACACCCACCCCCAGCGTCTACTGTTTTTTGCTTCTTTCTTTAAAAAAAGAAGACAGTATCCCTTCCGGTGGTGTTCTTCTTTTTCAAAAAAGGAAGCAAAAACGGTGCCTGCGGCGCTGTTCGACCCCATCGTAAAAAAGAAGAAAGCCACGTGACCGGTGGTGTTCTGAGGCCGACGCCGACCCTTATCGCACAAAAACCTCCAGGCGCGTCGACGTGATGTGACACACGACAAGCAACCTCGATGGATGACAACGAAGACTTCTTCTTCAACGCAGCGTTGACATGCTTCCAGGCGAGCAAATTCTTCGGATACGCCAATGGCTCACACAGGAAATACGAACAGGAGCTCCACCGGTCGCTCTCAACAAATTTGGCACCGATATATCAGTACCACTCGGTGCAGTGGAAAACTGAGTCGCGGGTGTTTAATGGAAACTCAATCGACTTTTCGTTCTTGTATATTCGAACCAAACAGGCTCTGTATAGAATTTGTGTCTTGATGTGGTCCAAGGGAGCTGTATTGCTGGCTAACTGTGCAGCTCCAGTGCTGTCCACATGCTTTAAATGGTTATCAGTAAGATTCGACTCGACAATTAAACCGCTAGTTCTATCATCAGATTTCTTGATTGCAGAATACAACAAATACATGCATAAAGAAATTTCATCAGGGCCCCCAACAGTTATAGACTCACAGCTGATATTTGCTACTTCCAATCCAGACTTGAGTAAAATATCTGTCTCGATACCCGGCCATGATGCACAGGTGTTCCATCAAGAAAACAGTCAAAACATCTTCAAGCCGTTGAGTCAACATTTGAACAGTCACACTGCACTGTCTTTCGAAACATTGAAGCTAGTTCGGGTCAATTGTGGAGGGTTCATCATGACAGAGTCGGGGAAAATAAAAATCTTTAAGGATACAACTGATTCTACGGCTATGTGGAATATTGTTGCACAACTGCTATTTACATGCCAAAATGCAAAGAATGAGACCATTATTTAGGCGGCTCAAACGAAAAACTGGATCCACATCCACAACTTGATGTTGCGAATGGACTGTCAACCACTTTGAACTGTGATCCAATCAGTTCGGTGGTATAATCAATCGTTGATTGCTGTAACACCTCTAGAGAAGTCTGGTCGATGACCACTTTGGCCCCATCCCGCTCAAACACCGAATCCTGTGCTGTATCTATTGTTTCTTCGCCTTTCAACGACAAGAGATATTGGAATCCATGGCATCCTCCGCTCTCTACCGCCACTCGCAAAATCGCATTAGGGTTGTTATCTTCTTTCTTGATCTTGTTCAACTTTTCGGCTGCTCGTTCGGATATTTTCACTCGTAGAATATTTCCTTTATCGTCTTTGAATGGATTTGTAAGTTTAGTGGCGTCGTTAACAACAGCGTTTGGCCCCAGAGTTGGAGTCGAAACAACTGTTCTTTTGGTAACTCTAGTAACTCTGGGAATATATTTTGTAGTAGTAAATGCTCCAGTTCGCAAACTGCATAGACGGCCGGCCTGTCTGAACATGTTTACTGGTTAGTAATTGTAAAGCCGCTGGTTGGTGGTTTTGGTGATGATGAAAATTACGACCGACTAGACCCGGGTCCCGTCGGTGTTCCGACTTATCATGTTATGAGCTTGTTGAGTGTTCTTCTTTTTTTGAAAAAGAAGACACCCTTTGAAACGTGACATTCACGTGATCTGTTACAGCCCGAAGACGTTTATCCCATACGTCCGCTGTTTTATGCTTCTTTTTTTAAAAAGAAGAGATACATCCGAAGCGTAACCCTCGTCTACTGTTTTTGCTTCTTTTTTTAAAAAAAGAAGAAAACCACGCGAAGCGTAATGAGCCTCTTTATCAGGTTGTGAGCTTGCGCCTGCGTCGCCTCCCCGTCCAAGGTCCTCGGCTCCACAAACGAGATTGTCGCAAGATCGCACTACTCCGCACGACTGCACGGCACAGTATTTATCTTTCTTAGCCACATTCACTAGGTCTCCTTGATATAACCACTGGTGGAGGTGGAAACAAGACGTTTAAACACGTTCAACTAAAGAAATGAGCCAGGCGACGGTAGCTTATGCTGTCCAGTTCGTCTTGAGCGACGATGAATATGCAAAGCTGTTGAGTAAATTGAATTCGACATTCAAGTCCAAACTACCCCCTGTGTCAATCTTACGCCAGAATCCCTCTGATGTGCACAAGTATATTCGACGACATGTGCGACTGTTTGTCAAAGTGTGGGCCATTCTAAACGTGGTTAACCAGGCAGGACGTGTTAGAAGTTCGAGGACTCCTTTGGATATCCCTGCCAAAAAGATTGGATATTCGGTGACAGCTATATCTGGTTTATACAGATTGGCATTCTTGATTCTAAACCGAATCAGGCGAACTTACAATAACACCAAGCTGGTGCCAGTACCACTGCTAGCGGGATTGGTAGCAGGCACTGCATACACGATCTTTCCTAAGCAATCCGGTCGTTCCGCTATTGGGCTCTATGTAGCTTCAAAGGCTGCAGAGTTTGTCTACAACCATGCTGAAGACTTGGGATACCTAAAGTACAAACCACGATGGCTTGGGTCTTGGACACTATTTCCAATCTCCATGGCACAATTGTTCCATACGTTTATTTTCAACCCAGACTGCTGTCCACCGACTTTCAAACGACTAATCATGATGTTCTCTGAAGGATATATTCCTCCTGCTCCAGAGGGAGCCGTGAATTGGCCTTCACCGGAACAAGTTGTGGAATCCATTGCTGACATTTCGGTTCTGCATTATCCAAGGTATTCATCTCCAGTTCTCTATCCAACAGCGTTCTCTCTTGATTCTAAGTTGACTGTAATCGAGCCAGTAGTAACTACTGCTCATCCTGCAATTACTACCCTCACAGGAGCATTAACCCATCCAGATCAACCTTCAGAACTTAGCGCATTTGGCAATCTTGTTGTCAAGAAGTTTGCTTCTGCTTCTAGATATGTTTTTGCATTATATGCTATTGCTGGGTTACTGAGAAGACGGGATGCTAAAGCACTGTACCCCGCAGTTGGCAAGACCATCAAGACTACCTTGTTTTTGGTAATGTCTGCGGCTACCTGTTGGGGTGGCATTAACTTTAGTCAGTTTATTTTGGGTCGAAACGTGATGCCTCTGTATCGGTATCGACTAATAGGGTTCACTGCAGGACTGTGGGCTATTCTGGACATGCATTCAAGAGCTCGATACATTTACGCTGCTCGAATGGCTGTATTGTCGTGGTGGAATGTTTTGGTAAAGCAAAACAAAGTAAAATCGTGGCGACATGGTGATGTAGCCATTTTTGCAGTTAGTTTAGGCATTATTATGACAATTCTGGAAAAGAATCCATCCAGTATTGCCGGGGCCGGAATGCGAAAGTCTCTCAATTGGCTCAAATCTGGCGAATACGAGGATCCAGTTAAACAAGATTAAGAATTTAGATAGTAATATAGTACCGCTTCGGAGTTCTGACAACCTTAACTGCCCTGATGTTTCGGAGATATGTGCGAATGAGGGGTATTCAATAGCTGCAAGTTGCATTGCGTGCTCCCCACCGTCTAGTGTTTTTTGCTTCTTTTTTTAAAAAAAAAGAAGACGATGCACCGAATTGCTTGGCTTGCAACGTTGGATTTCTTGGCCAAAGCTTGTTTTGGCTGTAATCCGATGACATGAAGATCAATCCCTGATTCCCTGAATTCCTGTTCAAAAATGCGCGATCTTTTGAGAGAATGAGGGCAAGATCCGGCCAAACAGGCGAGAAATGTGCCTGAGTTACAGACAGACTGGGGCCTGGTACCTGCTACATAGTGTGCTGCAGTACCATGATGAAATTGCCATGTGTGGGGGCATCGTGACGGAGTCAATTTGTGATCGTCACCCGTTCTCAATGGAACTTACGCTTTAAAGTAATAATTTGTAAATAACTTTTATATGAAATCATTGCGGAAAACCCCTCTTCTGTGGCTTAATTGACTAGTGCATATATGTGGTTCGCAGTGTAGATCAGTACGGACTTTCTGGCGAGAAAAGACGATTGTCTCCACTCCGAGGAGTATATAAACTCACCCATAAATTCCATTAGTCCACGATTCTAGGGAAAAATTCACAAAATGCTAGGTAAAGAAGCCATTGTCACCTTGGCATCAGCTCTTCTTGTGGCTGGTGCTGCTGGTGATTCAAGTTCAAACTCTACTTCCGACTCGATCTACAGTCCGTTGCGACCTCCAGCTCTTCCATTGGCCGTGAGAGGTCCATACACAAGTGCATGGACTAGTACCAGAGATGATGGTACATTGAACAACAACGGTGTCATGTTCTGGACTGGTCGAGATATGGGATGGACAGGCAGAGCAGCAGTGGACGGCAAGATCTACCAATGGATGGGTCATTCGAATACCACGGATGGCTCGGAAACCAGTCCAAAGTCTGTCAAGTGGGATTCTCAATGGACCAATTACACTTATGCTTGCGGAGGTGTTGATATTCATGCCGACTTTTTGTCCGCAGTCACTCCAAAGGACATTTGCCGTTCATCCATTCCTTTGTCATACCTGCAGGTAACTGCAGAGTCCAATGACGGAAAATCGCACAAAGTGCAGCTATATGGTGACGTCAATGGTGATTGGAACACTGTCAACGGCGAAGATAATCTAGAATGGGAAAACAAGAAGAATGGTGATATAAGTGTTTACACCATTCATCTGCAAACCGAAACAGAGTTCGCCGAAGATTCTGATACTTCTCTGTACGGTAACATGGTGTATGCATCCTCCAAGGGCGACGCTAAGTCGTTCACTTATCAGGGTGGGTACTCTTCGGACGAAGCAACCAATCAATTCCAGAGCAAACACTCATTCAACAACTCGGTCAGCAAGCAATGGCGGGGTGCACGAGAAGACGAACCAGTGTTTGCATTTGCTCATGACTTGGGCAATGTCAAGGACTCAGCTAGTGTCTTATATTCTGTTGGAACCCTGCAGGAGCCGGGCCACGATTACTTGGCATCCGATGGTCGACATAAGTTGCAACCTTGGTGGAAGCGATGTTACAAAGACCAGGATAGCTTGATCGACTTCCACTTTAACGATTTTGCCAAAACTGCTGCTGAGGCCAACAAATGGGAGGCTCAATTGAAGAAAGACATTGCCGACTACTACGGCCAATCGAGTGACTTGAAGAATCCAGGTAAGAATGAACAGGATTCGTACTACGCCATTGTAGCATTGGCCGCTAGACAGGTCATGGGAGCATACCTGTTGACCGAGCGACCTTACGATTCTGATATTCCTTACAGCATGCAGAAGGAAATCTCGTCTGACGGAAATGATGGTACTGTAGATGTGATCTTCCCAGCTACCCCATTCTTCCAGTACGCAAATGTGGATTTCATTCGATGGACCGTTGATCCAATGTTTGACATGCAAGAAGCCAGTCCACCATTGTACGACCGGAAGTTCGCCATGCACGATATTGGGTCTCACTATCCAAAGGCTGTTGGACATCTGGATCCTGCTACCATGGAAGAAATGCCATTGGAAGAGTCAGGAAATGCTATCATCATGGCAATGATGTACTACGTGCAAGCTAAAGACAAGGACTGGATCAACAAGCACTACGACCTGTTGAAGCAGTACAACACCTATCTGATTGAATACTCTCAATTCCCTGCAAATCAATTATCCACAGACGACTTTGCTGGAAAATTGGCCAACCAAACCAACTTGGCAATGAAGGGTATTGTCGGTATCGAGTCCATGAGCCACATTGCAAAGGAACTGGGCAAAAACGACGACTACAAGAACTTCACCACCACAGCTGAAAAGTACTACGCAGCCTGGAAGGAACGTGCAGTGTCAAACAGTGGCAATGGCACGGAAACTCACACTCTGTTGAGCTACAATGAGCCAAATTCATGGGGCTTGTTGTACAATGCCTGGCCAGCCTACAACATGGACCTGGATATTTCAGGTGAAATGATCAAAGATACACAGTCCTATCTAGCTTCTTTGAGCCAAAGAACTGAAAAGTACGGTATTCCACTGGACTCAAGACACACCTATACCAAAGCAGACTGGGAAATGTGGACTGCTGCCTACGCACAGCCAAAGATCCGAGCTGATTTCGTTACTAGACTGGCTACGTTCATACAGGAAACTACTACCGACAAGGCATTCACTGATCTTTATGATACAGTCAATGGTTACTACCCAACCAACCCAGATGTCTTTTTCATCGCACGTCCAGTCATCGGCGGTGTCTATTCATTGCTTGCCAACTTGAAGGCCGGTAAGAAGCATGACGATGTAAACAATATATAACTAGCTACTCGAGACCAGCCTCTTCATTGATTATAGCTGCCACCCGTTGCGAATTAGCAGGTGGGATCTTTTTGAAAGAGAACGTGCTGGTCTTGGTCAATGCATTCATGAATTCTCTATATTCGCTCAGTTAGTCCTCTCATATTCTAGTAGCATCATACGTACCCTTTTTCCGGTCCGGTCATCATCAAGTAGCCAAACTTGGCAAACTCAGAGGCGATTTCTGCCTGGTGGTTGCCCATAAGCTGCGAATTGACCACCACTAGCAACGGTTTGTGTGCTCGTACGGCATCAAGAATTGAACCAGTACCAGCATGGGAGATTATCAAATCGCTGGAATCAACCAAAGCACCGAGATCAGAACGAAAATCAAATCCTGTAACTGTAATAGGCGGCGATTTGACCAGTTTCAACGCTGATTCAAACACGTCTTTGCCTTTGCCGTACTGTACTACAATCTCAGTATAGCCGAGCTTCTTCAGGACCATCAACACATCCTCGTGCAGACACGTCGTGATCAGCTCTTTGAACGGAACAATGGCTCCAGTCGTTACAAACACCTTCATGGCTAGCCCGGAAGTGGTGATGTGTCGAGTTTAATGCGCCTCCGATTGTGGAGGAAAAATATATATAATTATCATAGTCTACAGAACACTTACAACAGCAATCATCTTTAATAGCCAGCAGATCCTGGAGCATTGGCGTCCGATTTCAAGGACATCAACAATTCTCTGAACCGTGACTTGTCGCTGAACTTGGACT
Organism: Blastobotrys proliferans; assembly: GCA_003707485.3. Lineage (NCBI taxonomy): Eukaryota > Fungi > Ascomycota > Dipodascomycetes > Dipodascales > Trichomonascaceae > Blastobotrys > Blastobotrys proliferans. The sequence continues at coordinate 67,531 of PPJI03000028.1, forward strand.
TTGCGCCGTTCTCAGAGGTGTCGATCAGCTTGACAATTCGTTCCCAAGTGCTACCAACTCCGACGCCTCCATCTCGTTCGTCGATGAATTTAGCCTCATCTCGTCTCGTTTCTTCAATAGACTTTTCCTTCTTGACGTTGTAGTTTTCATAGAAATCGTCAATGTCCTTCTTTGCGTTTTCCCGAGTTTCGGATCGTTTCTGGTCGCTTAATTCATCTCGTCGCTGGACTTCCAGTTCTTGTCGAGCTTTCCATTCTCTGTATTAGTGAGCAGCACTGGTTAGTCATTCCGTTTACATTTGTTCAGCCAATTACTTACTTGATTGGTTGTGATTCCTCTAGCGATAGCTGTTGGACCTCATTGACTGGTGTATCAGATGGTTGGCCCGGCATGTATGGCTCCACTGGTTCTGAAATGACACCGCTTACGGGGTTCAAAGTAGATTCGGTAGGTTCGGTTTCCAATGGAGGGAAAGACGCTTCAAAGCCTGATACTTCGGCGTCTCCAGTCTGTTCAAAGGCTTCCGCATCGTCACCCAACACGGCCTTTTCTCTGGACAGAAAGTCTCCCTCAGTGTTGTTATTCTGAGCAGAGGAGTCTTCCGTCACCAAATCTTGGTCAATTTCTTCTAGGGAAGGGAACTTGGACATTGTTGGTACTTAAGCGCTGTGTCGTTGCGTTGGCAAGTGCTGTTATTTTGATACTTTGGCTGGGATGTTTGTCGTGTGTGTGGTGTGTCAGGCGGTGCATCGGCGCCGGCGCCACAGCACGAGCACCGACAGCCGCACAGGCACAGCCAGCACTGGGCATTAGTGCTACGGCGACTGTTTTTGCTTCTTTTTTGAAAAAGAAGAACACCACCAGGAGGAGCAGTGTCTTCTTTTTCCAGAAAAAGAAGCAAAAAGCGGTGCACGAGGGGGGTGAAGCGGGTGGAGTGCGTGTTGTGTGCGAGCCGGGACGGAAAGTGGATCCCAGTTACCCGCATCACGTCACGATCATCGCCGTTTTTCACTTCTTGGAGAACTACAAACTAGGAGCAACAAACACACCATGTCGTACAATGAGGATGCGGTGCTATCGAAGTTTAGCACGCTGAACGAGACCCAGGAGTCTATCGTGAACGTATCACAATGGGTCATGTTCCATAAAAGACATGCAAGCAAAACTGCCCACGTATGGGCTCGGACTCTGGACAAAACACCTCCTCCAAAGAAGCTCGCATTGATCTATTTGGCCAATGAAGTCGTACAGCAGACGCGTGCGAGGAAAAAGGAGGAGTTTGTAAACGCGTTTGCCGAAGTGGTTGTGGACGCTGTGGACAGTTCGTACAAACAAGTTCCTAAGGACATTAAGGAAAAGATAAAACGAGTAGTCGATGTGTGGAAACAGCGCCAGATTTTCGACAAGACCGTGCTGGATCGCTTGGAGGACAGACTTAAAGGAAATACTAACAATCAGTCGAGGGGGTTGGGTTTTGGAGTGGGCATCCCTCAGGAGTTGAGGGAAGTGGTGCGGTTAGATCAGGTCATCGAAGACAGTAGTACTCCAGCGGACCGAAATTTTGATGCTACCGTAAAGTCTTGCGATCACCTCTTTAATAACGATGCATTGCCTGCTCCTCCAATCTACTCGAAACAATTGGGTGAACTGCAGGATAGTGTTGGAAAATGCTTAAAGGACCACGAAATGTCACTCGATGCAAGAAGAAAACTGAGCCAAGAGCTGCGGAAACTGCTGGATAACAACGACAAAACAATAGTTCGACAGGAAAAGCAACAGGAGGATTTGAGGGCCAAATTGGACAAGATTGTTGAAACAAAACGTGAGGTAGATGACATGATTGTAACTGACGAACCAGAGGCTCCAGAAGTGGAAGCAATCACTCCTCCTGGAGAACCTCCTCAGTTGCAACAACCGGAACCTCCAAAAGAGTCGATGCATGAAGAGTATATGCCAGATGAGGACAGTAACAATGCCGCACCTGCATATTCACCACTCAGTTCTGATGAAGAAGATGAACCACAGCAGCCGGCTAAGAAACAGAAAACTGAGACTTCAGCGACCCTAGAGGGGTTGGATCCCAAGGTGGCTCAATTGCTTGCTAGCATGCAAAAAAAGAGCTAATTTATTTCTATTGAGTACATACAATCCCAATGTGAACCGAACCCGTAACAAGCAGCTCCACCCCCAAAAGTGGTATGCTTATGCATAGAAAATGAGCACCATAATGGCTGTTGGTTGATTTCTACTGGAGTGACAGTGGTCCCACTTAGCCTGACTAGACTTGTAGACTTATTAAAGAGTCCGTGTTCGGACACTCCACCGATTACTAATATAGTATTGTTGTGAAATACAGTTTGGGCACTGTATCTTTCTAGTAATGGATGCTCATGAACGATTCTAGTAGTTTGTATAGTGTTGTTGTCTGTAATCTTGACTTGCCATGCGTCGCATTGCACATGCTTGTTAGTCATTCCTCCTATTAATACCCCTGAATTAGTATCGTCATTCTTCCATGCTAGTGAGCTTGAGAATCGAGGCTCCAACTCTGATGATAGTTCAGTCCAACCTGATTGAGGTGACCAGATGGCAAACGACTTGTCTGAGTCAGAGTCTGTGTTTCCACCAAATACCAGTAGTCTACCATCCGATAGAGCAGCCGCACAATGACGATATCGAGGAGAGGGCAGACTGTGTGTCTCTTCCCATCCACCGTTCTTGTTCAGCAACCAACAATCGGATAGAAGTTTAGCTGGTCCTTCTCTCCCTCCAACTACCATGAGCTCCCCGGTGGACAATTGTGTTACAGTATGGCAAACCCGTGGTTTGAAAGGGGTTTCAGAAACGATAGTGTTGTCCATGTCAACCAGATTGCTACCTCGACACATGAACATTCCTCCCAGAGATACCAGTTGGCCATTGAAATCGGTCCCTGCAGCTAGTTTGACCTGTAGTTTGTTGTCATGCGGCACAATCCTGGCTGATTCCGTTGCTGTTGTATCCAAATGATTAGAGGTCTGAATATCAATTGACGCTTGTCCACTCGTACTGTCAGTCTTGTTCACCGCATGAATGACAAAATAGTGCTGCCCAAATAGCATAAACTCCTCCCATTCGTCGAATTGTTCTACAGATTCCACAAATTCCTTTTCAGCTTCCGTAACGTCCTCCTTCCAGAACCTGTATAAATCTTTTGCGGACCTAACATTCCATCCCCTTTTCTCGAATCTACCAATTTGATCCTGCAAAGTTGGGTATGATTCAATGCAATTCAGCGGCGATCCATATGACCTGAAGTGGTTCAGCATTCGCTTGGCGAAAGGATGCGATTCTCCGGAGGGCATCATTTGCTCTAGAAGAGAAAAATGAGCATCTGGAAGCGTTGCAGCCCATTCAATCAAGTCATCTGCGCACTTTTGAAGCATATACGTCAATGAAACCTCGGCAGTAAACAGAAACGACGTCTGTTCTAGCGGGAATAGAGAATCTAGGATGGAAGAGAACTTCTTGAGATCTCGCAAATCACAAGATACTGCATAGTATTTTTCCGAGTTTAAATGCAAATTCTCTCTTGGCTGTCCAATGTTTCCGAGAATAGCCCGTAGATCTTCCGTTTTGAGAATCATTTCAGTCTTTTTCTTCATTAGCTCAGGGTAGTCTACGTCTAAAAACACAAGCTCTTGGTCGTGATTATCGTTCAGATACTGAAAGGCATATGGATCAAACCCGCAACCCAAATTCACCACCACCTTCTTCCCATTAAACCCACTATTTGCAAACTTTTTGATGTTAAAGTTCATTGCCTGCATTCGAGTCCAATATCCTCGATTGATCACCGGCGAACGGCGTTGAGGCTTTGGAACAAAATGCTTAAAGAACTCGATATCACCAGGCTGCGAATACAAACGTTCAACAGATCGCTTGGAAGCGATTGAGGAGTCATTGGTTCCCTGAATTGATTCGTCTGCAATATCCTTCTTTGATCGCGGCATGAAAAATTTTGGTCAACTGTCTGTATGTCGGAGTGTGTCACCGATCAAGAGAATATATGGATGTGTGTGCTTTTAAAACAAGCCGCACAGCGGTTTCTGCAGTCACAATTCGATTGACCAGCCCAGGGAGTGTAAAAAGTTGGATTCTAGATGATGCATTTGTGTCCATGGGGTCCTGAGCTGGTGCTGCTAATTCTACTAGCTATTATTATACAAGTTATGGCCCAATTCCCCACGATCAATGCGCTTCCGGTGGTGTTCTTTTTTAAAAAAGAAGCAAAAACAGTCTTCAACTAGCTAGTGCACCGCTTTTTGCTTCTTTTTCTGGAAAAAGAAGAACACCACCGGAAGCGCCACTGTCCCTGTCTTCCTTCTCTTGTTGACACCGGTCGGCGTCGGCATCAGCATCAACATCAGCATCGACAACGACGGGACGACAGCATGGACAGTGAAACAGAGCTGTTGGCGTCGCAGTCCCAGCTGCCGAATGTTGACTATAACCTGGATGTTGAGACGGAGGTCAAGAAGCATGAGGAGCAGATGCCTGAGCCTGAGATGGCTGAGCCTGAACCAGCAGATACAAGCACTGTAAAGTCGTTTATCCTGGCTAAATTCACCCTTTATGAGACCAAAAATCGGTTCTATGTTGTTGGATCGAACGCTCGTGAAACGAGGTTTCGAATGCTTGAAATAGATATATCGGTTCCAAAAGAACAGCTCAAAGTTTACGAGAATATTGCATCGTGCAGCAGAAAGGAGATTATGGATGTATTAGCATCGCTGGAAGAGGACAACAAAGCATCAGGAGGACTGACGAAACGACTAACGGCATTCGGAATTTTGGGATTTATTCGATTTACTGAGGGGTATTACATGAGCGTTGTTACAAAACGTAGCGTGGTTGCACTACTGGGTGGTCACTATGTTTATCATATCGACAAGACCGAGTGGGTACCCCTGGTTCACAGCAGTGTTTACAGAAAACCAGATAGAAGAAGCAAGGAGGCACGGTTCATGACTATTTTGACAAATCTGGATTTATCGAAGACCTTTTATTTTAGTTATACATATGACATTACCCATACGTTGCAGCACAACTTGACCAAGGAAAAGGAAAAGGCGATGGGTATCTATGACGAAATTGAAGAACATAACGAAATGTTTGTTTGGAATAATGCATTGCTACAGCCAGTACTTAATTGCTTTGAACAGACCATGGATTGGTGTGTACCTATTATCCATGGGTTTATTGATCAAGCGAAAATCAGTGTATGTGGTAAAAGTGTGTTGGTTGCCATCATTGCAAGGCGATCACACTACTTTGCCGGGGCTAGATTTTTGAAAAGAGGGGTCAATGACCAAGGAAATGTAGCTAACGAGGTTGAAACTGAACAAGTGGTCACAGACTTGCTGACCTCGTCGTTTCATGACCCTAAAGACGGATTGTTCAACAATCCTAGATACACTTCTTATGTGCAGCATCGAGGGTCCATTCCGTTGTACTGGAGCCAAGATGTTAGCAACATGAGTCCTAAACCACCGATTGAGCTCAACTGCGTAGACCCGTTCTTTACCTCTGCTGCTCTGCATTTCAATGACATGTTTGCTAGGTATGGACGGCCGCTACTAGTGCTTAACCTAATCAAAGCTCGTGAAAGAATGCCACGAGAATCCAAACTGCTTCGAGAATTTGAACAGTGTATCAACTATTTAAACCAATTCCTACCGGAACAAAAACGTATTCAATATACTTCTTGGGACATGAGTCGAGCATCCAAGGGCCGTAACCAAGAAGTTATTGAATTCCTGGAAAACTACGCCGAGGAGACTCTCAAAACCACAGGGTTTTTCCACAACGGCAGGAATCTGAGTGGAATGACTATCCAAGACGGGATTTGTCGGACAAACTGTATCGATTGTTTGGATCGAACCAACGCGGCCCAGTTTGTAATTGGCAAAAAGGCACTAGGATATCAATTGCATGCACTAGGAATCCTAGACAATCCCAATCACCTTGATTATGATAGTGATGCAGTGAACTTGCTAACTGAAATGTTTCATGATCATGGCGACACAATTGCGCTGCAATATGGCGGGTCGCATTTGGTCAACACCATGGAGACGTATCGTAAGATTAACCAATGGACAAGTCACTCCAGGGACATGATTGAGAGTATTCGTCGGTTCTACAACAATTCGTTTGTCGATTCGCAACGTCAGGATGCGATTAATTTATTTCTAGGGAACTACGTCTGGGAACAGGGCCAACCAATGCTGTGGGACCTGCCGACAGATTACTATCTGCATAATGATTTTATAGGATCCAAAAACAAGTATAGGCGGAGCTACATCAAGTGGTGGATCCCCAACGATTTGGAGACATTGCACAGTCGAATGGCTCACCAACTGCGCAAGTTGGGTCCTGAAGGAGATGATGCATTCCAGCCTCTGTTGCCATACCGCGGCTTTTTTGACAATTACTGGAATGAGTACTACAAGCCGAGGAGTCTGTCATCACTGAAGCTCTCATTCGCTTTCGACATGAATTCAACACTACGATATACACCAATTGAGGACACACTTGTGGGGCCGTTCAAGTCGCGCAAAGCTGAGCAACGTTCCAGGCACCACTCACAAGACTCGCAGTATCATGAGGATGTACGGAAGGAAGCAATGAGACGAGCTTCACTGCATTACCCACACACTGCCAAGGCCCCGACGTCGAGGCCCTTGATTGTCGTGAACGAAGAAGAGGACGACACTAACACTGCGCTACAGTTCAAAGAGCTCGAGCAGATCATGAAGATTGATGAGCCTGATCCCGACGAGTACACCCGAATCATAGAGCAAGAAATTGCATCCGATTACGTGACGACAGAGACAGAAACCGAGCCGGACATAGATTTTTATAAGGATTGGTTAGCTAGCTAGCGCCGCAGGCACCGTTTTTGCTTCTTTTTTGAAAAAGAAGGACACCGCCGGGAGGGATATGTCTTCTTTTTCCAGAAAAAGAAGCAAAAAGCGGTAGACGAGCGGCAATTTATGATGACAGTATCTTCTTGACCAGTTTTGGCACCTCGTTCTCGGGCACAGTCTCTGCGGACTGGATGCATCGCGAGATCTTCCATATCGTCTTCTTGTCCGGCGCATCCACCCATATCTTCCCATTCATTCCAATTGCAATTTCAAACGGCGTAGTCTCGCCAATGGAGTTCAGCACCTGATGCCCTTTGAACAGCAAATGTCGAGCAAACCCTAACGACACGTCAAACACAAACCCGCCTTTCAGCTCGCCAAAACCCGCAGATTTTCCTGTACTAGCGTCATAACATTCAATCTCGGCTTCAATGTCCTTGTCAGCGAATGAAACCCTGGCATATACCACTGATCCAATATTAAGATTGGGCTTATTCTTTTTGGATGCGTTTTCAAATGCAAATTGGTCCAGTCTTACTGGCGTCGTATGGTCCTGTAGTGTTACTCTGTATCCTTCACTATTTTTTGCTGTAACCACCCCGACTACTTGGTCTTTTAATGCTGGTGTGTAACGTTTCGAGTTGGTTTCTACATAGTCGATTTGACCCGTTTTTCTGTGCTGTTTCGACGCAAAAATGCCTGCTTTTGTCGGGATTGCGTCCTTCAATGGAACACGATAGATTCCTGGCCCCAGAACCGTGTCTTCATTGTGTTCTGGCAAGGGATCACCCGGTAGAATAATGCTCATTCTGTGGTTTTGTGGTGGTGGTGATGATGGTGTTGAAAAAATTTTGGGAGGTTCAAGCCTACGTGAGCCGTGCGGCTCAATATTCATCTTTTTTTAAAATAACTAAAAGTATTCAACAGAAAAATATATTTAAAAGTACAAATCCTACGATAGACAATATCACTGGCTGTTCAAAGCATTGTGAGCCCAGTTTGGCAAGACGAAAGAAGCCCGGTGGATCTCCTTGTTGTAGTATCGGTTCAACTTGGCTTCTTCTTCTTCGGACCAAGATCGCAATGGTTCCTTAACGTTAGCATTGGCATCCTTGGAGCAAACCATGAAACCGATTTGACCAGATGGATAGGTTGGGATGGTGGTGTATGCATATTCAGCAACTGGGAAAATAGATTGACAGTCTTTCTTCAAGTTCTTGATGATGTCCATGTGGAGCCAAATGTTTTCAGCTTGAGTAGTAATGACACCCTTTTCGGTCAAGGCATCTCGCAACAACTCAAAGTATGGCTTCTGGAACAACATTTCAGCAGGACCTTCTGGATCAGAAGAATCGGTAATGATGACATCAAAGGTGTTTTTGTACTTTTCCAAGAACTTGAAACCATCACCAATCACAACTTCGACCTTTGGATGTTGGAATCCTACAGACATTGATGGCAAGTACTTCTTGGAGACTCTTGGGACAGCTTCATCAATGTCACACAAGACGGCTTGATCAATTCCTTCATGCTTGACGACTTCTCGCAAAACACCACCGTCACCACCGCCAATGACCAAGACCTTCTTTGGATCAGGATGGGAGTTCATTGCCAAATGGGTGATCATTTCCTGGTATGAGAATTCGTCTCGTTCGGTGGCTTGGATAGCACCGTCCAAAACCAGAACATTACCGTAGTCGGTGGATTCGAAGACCAAAACATCCTGGTACTTGGATTGTTCAACGTGCAAGATTTGTTTTACACGCAATGCCATGGCTTGACCCGGCCACATGGTGTCAGAGATTTCTCTGAACCAGCCGTCCTTGATGGAATCATGCTTTAATTCTTCAGCCATTGTTAACTTCTTGTCTGTTTGTCTAGAAAGAAAAAAAATTTTGTGTGATAATCAAGTCCACAACGGCAAATGCGCGGCTCGGCTATTATTGCCAAATGGGTACTTGTACTTTTCGGTGCCACCATCCCGATCGTCCACTGTTTCTGCATCTTTTTCAAAAAAGAAGAACATCACTCCTAGGGTCATGTTCTTCTTTTTTTAAAAAAAAGAAGCAAAAAACAGTCGCGCTAAGCTGATATCACGTGGCGACTCTGCTAGGGGTCACGTGACTTATCGGAGCCGGCGCCGGGGGGCCGGCAGGCTTGACAGGGTAACACAGGTTTGACTTGTCCCTTTTTGTTGTGTGACACAGCAGCAGCCGCGAGTACGTGTGCATCGTGGACGTCGTTTGCAAGAAATGTTTAGAGATAGAACAAATCTATATGTTTCGTTTCGTCAATCGTATACTCATCATCCGCAGTACTCCACGGGAGGATTCAGCAGGGTGCCGGAGGAGCAGCAGGGGCTGATGGACGAGAATGACGACACAATTGCGGTCGAAATGGATCTGTTGCCCCCAAGATGGGTGGACATTAGCGACGAAGTGGACGACACTTTGAAGACCATCAAAGAGAAGATCAATGAACTGGATTCGTTGCACAAGAAAAATGCATTGCCTGGGTTCGACGACCGGACTAAAGAAGAACAGGATATTGAAAATTTAACCTACGCTATTACAGCTGATTTGCATAAATTACAGTCGAAAATGAAACGGTTCGATGAAATGACCAATTCTCAGACGAATACACCTGCAGAGGAGAAGATGGCGGCCAATATGAAGATATCGTTGGCCACCAAGATCCAGGAGGTGTCCACAATATTCAGAAAAATGCAATCATCGTATTTGAAATCTCTCCGAAACGAGTCGTCGTTTGATAGTAGAGCAGTTTCACCTTCTCCCTATAGCAGCAGCTATGATGCAGCTTTGGAAGATGATTTGGATGTTGGTATGAGTGAACGTGCATTACAACAAAGCTCAACATTGATATCATCGCAGGATCAGAACATACGTCAACGTGAACAGGAAATCACAAAGATTGCCCAGGGCATTCTGGAACTGGCAGACATATTCAAAGACTTACAGACAATGGTGATTGACCAAGGCACGTTGCTTGATCGAATTGATTATAACGTGGAGACTATGTACACAAATGTTAAGCATGCAGATAAAGAGTTGGTTACAGCATCTGGATATCAGAAACGAACACAGAAATGCAAAATTATTCTGCTACTGAGTTTGCTGGTGGTGGGACTGATTATTATTCTGATCATCAAACCAAAGAGGCATTCTAGTGCTCCTCCTCCACCTCCACCAGATTCTCAACCTCAGCGTCCAGAGCGTCCCGGACTACCAGATGGTGACAATTAGGAGAATGAATGAATTAGCTAGCTAGCTCTTGGAAAGAATTGCGCTAAGGTGTTGAATCGAATCGTTGACATCCTTACCGCTTTGAATTCGAATCACTGCATCGGCAACTTCTCGGCCAATTAGTACTGCAGCATGAGCCTCATCTTCTGTCAAGCTGGACATTGAATTGGTGACTTCTTTGAAAGTCAATTCAATATCCTGAGCAGTCCATTTAATTTCCTTCTTGTGTTTGATCAACCAGTCAGCAACAAACGGAATCGTTTCCTTGATTGGAAGAATCTCGTATCGAAACACGCTCCTTACAATACTAACTGCCTGACCATCATGATGACTTATAGATTCATGTAATACTTTAATTAATGCTTCCTTGCCAGTTTCCAGATCGCCAATTGCTTTGAATGCGCTTAAAAACGCCACAATGGTGTCCTGTGACACTGCACCCAGTTTCGAAATTGACGACCATTCATCTCGCAACTCTTTGCCCATGCCCATTCGTCCTAGAGCTCCCAGATATCGTTGAAACACCTTGGAGTTGTCAAACTCAATCTGCTGTCGCAAATCCATTAGCACTGCTTTGTCCATGGAATATTCGCCCTGCTTGAGATTGTTCCCGAGCCACCACGAATCGTCCAGTTGTTGTTCTTTGGCCATTTCGCCCTGTATCGTTGGTAGTCTATCGAATACCTGGCCGATAATGTGCTGTGGAGTTTTTTGTGGGCTCTTTTCATATTCACCCTGTTTCATGGAAAGTGCTCGGTACATTCCTTGTGAATTACCATAGATTGCACTCAACAACAGACACTGATCAAATGCCTCAGCGGTGATACCAGCACTACAGGTTGTGAATCTATTTAGAACGCCAAACATATGGGCCATGGCAGCAGTATACCCCTCAGTCAAGCCACATTTGACAACAGTATTCAGAATTGGAATCTGACAACCAGACAAAATGGCATCTCGATGACGAGACTGGTTGGCAGTTTCCAACACAGAATACACTTCGTCTACGGTTGAGGTCCATAGCAGCAAAAACTCAATCACCGTTGAGTTGACCTGCTCGCTAACCAACAGTTGTCGATAAGCTTTCATTTCATGCTTTACCTTGGATGTGAATTCCACATCGTCTCCGACAAACACCATCCGCTGTGCGTTTATTAGGTTTGTCAGAGATCTAATGAACATTTCTATTGACTGAGAGCTTGGGATACCTCTCTGCATTAATTGGTCCAAAATAGCATCAGCAACCTCAATCGGCCCTGTCTTTGAGGCCAATTGGAACAGCAAATCATACAATTCGTCGTCGTGATCCACAGAATAAGCATCCAAGTATCCATCGACAAAGTGCCGGTATGCTTCCACCGCATCGGACCCATACTCTGGCACCACCTCTTGGTCTTGAATATCATAAATAGTTTCAGGGCATACCTGTAGCGATCGGGTCAAAATCTGGTATACCAACCGCTTGGCATCGACGTTATCAATTACATCGCCCTCGAACCCTAGGACCCAGTACGAGTTGAGCAAGTCGCTAATCACCGGCAAGCTGTACTTGTCACTCTGTCGAATAAACTCCTCCAGTGCCTGCAGCACCCATTTCAGCCCTGAATTTGGCGGCAAATTGATGCGCAAAAAGCTGTCAATGTCGTTCACTGTGATTGATTTACGATCCAAGATCACCCTGATCTTATCTGCCCCTGGAAAACTAACAACATCGGCATCTTTCTTCTTCGAGACCGTCCGTGCCAGCAGAGACTCCAGTCGTTTTGCGTTCATAATGCTCTGGCTATTTCTTCTCTGTTGTTCGATCAGTCGGAGCTTCTTGATGTGGTCCAAATACGGCAAGTCGTCGCGGCTTGGGAACCGGTTTGATAGCAGAGTTTCGAACACTCGGTACTCGTCGTACACCGTGAATGGATGGTCTGTCTTCTGCTTCGATACACAGGACCATGAGAACGGTCTACGGAGCTTGGTCCCAGAGATTTTGGCACCCCGGGAGAGCATGGTGTCGTTGGTGAGTGAGAGAAGACGGGAGTGTCAGGAAAAAATTATTAACCTGGCGAAGCGAAGCCGAAGCGCGCGGCAAAACCGGCGCCGCGCTGTGCTCACCGGCCGCCGCAGCGTCGACATGAGCTTCGAGTCATGTTCTTCCTTTTTAAAAAAGAAGCAAAAACAGTCGCCGTTGGGGGTCGAACGGTGGAGTGCGGTGTTGTGCCTGGCCGTTGGGTGCAGCGTGCTAATTAGCAAATACTTGTTTACTAGAATTATAGAGACCAACAATGTCAATCTCGCAAAAGGTGGCTATAAGTAGCGCGAAGCTTTGATGAAAAGGGTACCAAAGTGGTGCGAATTAGGCGCCTTTTATACTTTTCAGTGTCGTCTAGATGCTGGCAGGCGCTTCACTCTGCAAGCTTTGCCGACTCCCAGGTGCGGCTCACCATCGTCGACCGCTTTTGGCTTCTTTTTCTGGAAAAAGAAGACACTACACCTCCCGGTGGTGTTCTTCTTCTTTAAAAAAGAAGCAAAAACAGCGACCAGACTGTGATTGACCGTCATGCAAGAGGTAATTCCAGTGTTCAACTGCCTACTTTCCATTTTGAACATTATCTATTGCAGTACATAATCAATCACAGAGCTCTTCACAATAACAATTGTCAAATGTTCAGGTTCAGGCTTCTCAAAGTATTCACATTGTGTGCTTTCCTGACGGTATTTGTCAATGCTCTACGTGACATTGATCATGTAGTAACCAATCCAGGTGCGGAGCGGCGTACTCAGGTATGGCCGTTTCTTCCAAATGAAGGGTATGGCGATGAAAAATCGCTGATTAGTTAGTACAACGAAATCAATAATGGAACCAAAATAACGCAAGCAATAATGATGCTTACCCGGATGGTTGCTGGCGGGTCTTATCCAGAAAGAAAAGATGAATCCGAAAGTTATGCTCGCGACTTTGCAAGGAACTACCATGTGATACGACGTGGTGACATTGTGGACTGTGATCAAGTAGCAGGGGCAGAGCATGAATTATGTTTGGATGTACAGACCCTGATCGAGCAGCATAAAGCACAGAATCAGAACATTACCAGGCAGTTTCCGAAATATGATTTCCACGCCAGGTATGATGAAATTATTGAACAACCCGTTAAACATGTAGTGCGTACGCCTGGTGAAAACCAACCTGAATTTGCAACATACTCACACTGTAAGGAATCTGGGGACTCAGATCAAGAAATAGAGGTAATGCGCGAATCAGTATCGTATATCAATGAATACAACAGAATAAACAATGGTACAAACCCAACAAAGGCTGTACTTCTGCTAGCATGAATCCGTGACGACTCTGGTGAGCATCCAGATCAAAATTATGTCAATAGCACTACTGCCCTTATGGCACTTGACTACGCACAGAAAGCTTCAATCACACTGGATTGCGACAAAGTTACTGGATCCGACCACCATCTATGCTTAAGTGTGATGCAGTCTTCATTTCCCGATAGATGCTATTTAAAAAGTCCTTATCAACCGCCCTACTAGATACCAAAGGAATTTGATGAATATGCTGTAGTAGACAACATAACTACAGAAATCGGTCAAAAACGCACTATAATCGACACTGTGCCTCACCGATGGGATGACGAATCGGAAGTTATCTCTCTTCTAAGACAGTACAACGGGGCCAACAATGGGACAAACCCTACGCTAGCTGCGGTAAGGTTCTTTCGGGTTATGGAGAGCGATTACGAAGAGCGCACAAGTGCCATTGGACATGTAGCTGAAAACATCACCGCATATTCTATCCCAATGGACTGTGACAAGGTTTCTGGGCCGGATCGTGAAGCATGTTTGGCCATTTTGAAAGCGCCAGTTTTTAGGTATTGTGTGTCTCGATACTCCTTTGATACAATTCGATATGGGATGAACAGTACTTCAGTAACATTAATTTCGCCGCAGGCACTGTTTTTGCTTCTTTTTTAAAAAAGAAACAAAAAGCGGCAAGCATCATGCAGTGGCTACTTTTATTTTGATACATAATAATATACTATTTCCTGGAAATGGCAAACGGGCTATCGTTGGTAGCGAACGCCGCTGGCATGCCTTTATTAGACTTGTTACCAGAGGACCCAGAGCTGTTGGCAAGCGATGTGTTTGACGCTTGCATGGCCGCCTGCTGTGGAACCTGCTGAGGCTGATGAGACTTTCGCCGTGGAGGAGCGATCTGGAAATCGGGGTTATTCTGAATGATCATTTCCGACCTGGTCTGTTGGTAAGGCTGGTGCTGTTGCTGAGGTTGTTGATCTTGTTGAGGATATTGGTAATAATAATCATCATGGTCCATTTGATCCTCCATAAAGTACTGTCGATAGTGATCCGATTGACGAGGATTGCTGTAGTAAGAATTTCTAGATCTATCGCTTGTTCGTGAGTTTGGTCGCCGTTGTTGTTGCTGTTGATGTTGTGGTTGGTTGGGGTCTACCACCATCTGTCCAGGAATATGCTGCCATTGACGACGAGGCGGTACATAAGATGATCGCTGTTGATGTTGTGGTGGTGATGGCTGTTGTGGACCTCCTGATAATCTCCTGCTTTCTCTTTGTGCCTGCTGTTGTTGAGCCAATGGATGCATGTATTCATTATTAGTATTATTGTTATTAGCTTCATGTTGCATTCGAGGAATTGGTACAACGTTAGGTCCATAGGTATTTCCGGACGGTAGAATGTCGTTATTTGCAGAAATCTGGTCATCATAACCAAAGCTACCAGCAGGTGGAGGTGGTGGTTGCCGATTGAAGTTGTTATTGTTGTTGTGGTCAACTTCTGGTATCACATTAGCACTAGCACTGGCGGTAGCAGTAGCCGGCGTTGCAGAGTTTCTAGATCTATATGCTCTAGAGGTGGCATGGTAGTAGTTGTTGTTGTTATCACTAAACTGGCTATCATTATCAGTTAATGGTTTGTTGGAATCGTCGCTTGTGATATGATCAGTAGAAGTTTCATATTTCAATTCAGTAAAATCGCCGTCATTAACTGTTGTTCGTTGTGGGAATGGGCTATCAGGGATTCCTGTTACTGGGTTGAACTGGATATCATTTAATTCTGAAGTCTCTGCTGCCACCCGTCGTCGTTCTCTCATTGCCTTTTGCGATGATAACGTTCGTCTCATTAGACATAAAATGACACCAGACATTGCAACCAGCACGGTCGAACCCAATACAATCCATCCACCCCAAGACAAATGCGATACAAACAACAAAATGTCCACCAAAAATGCTAACAAGGATATCAAAAAGGTTGGAATTGAGAAAATTAGCACAAATAGCAAGTATCTAGAAGAATGTCCTGGTCGTCCAAATTGGGCCAATAATGAAAATACAAACAAGATTAGTGTCAGGCCTGCTGCGACCACATGTACAATCAACAAGTTCGCCAAACTCCTCCTAGCATTCGAAGGTAAAGAAAACTTGTTGTCTACACTGGAAACATCGTATCCAATGCCCACGCTTGAGCATTGGTTTGTTTGTTTATTGCAGTATCCAAACACCCCAAACTGATAGTCTTCAAACTCACAGAGGGTAATCTTACGGGTTACGGGCACTGATAACACGGCTACCAACTCCAATCCAAACGCAATCAGCAGGATTAGAGATAGTATACCTCCAGGCCATATGCGAAAGCCCATATTGTTGTTTTTGTTCAGTGGTGTTGAAGGAGAGAAAAGGAAAAGATGGAGTTAGGAGGAGAGGAAAAAAAAAATGCTTGTATTTTGCGCCGTGTGCCTACATAATCTCTATATCTCCAATGGGCTGCAAGCAAGCGGCCTTGGATTCTAAAACTGCTTCAAGCCCGCAATGCTGCTGCATGGTGAAACTACATAGGGAATGATATCTTTTTTACGACCCAATGTGGGTTGCAAGCTGCAGTGCAATGCATTGTCTTTTATTTGGGTTCGAATTGAAAACGCTCATGCATTGCGTTATTCTGCCCAAGAGGCTGAGTCGTTTGGTCGTTATTTGGTGAGCGGGGAGAGGCGAGCGGTTTCCAAAAAAAGCAGCCCGGCGACGGGGGGC
Source organism: Blastobotrys proliferans (assembly GCA_003707485.3). Taxonomy (NCBI): domain Eukaryota; kingdom Fungi; phylum Ascomycota; class Dipodascomycetes; order Dipodascales; family Trichomonascaceae; genus Blastobotrys; species Blastobotrys proliferans. Next base: position 83,767 of record PPJI03000028.1, read on the forward strand.
ATGCGCGTGTCCATGGCAACGGGCAGGCCCGTGCGGCGTCGCGGCGCCGCACCACTCGCCATGTTATCATGCTATCAGTAGCTGGGTGGTGTTCTTCTTTTTCCAGGAAAAGAAGCAAAAAGCGGTCGGATTGTACAATTGCGCCGCAGGCACCGTTTTTTGCTTCTTTTTTTGAAAAAAGAAAACCGTCCCCCCCCCCCAACGAGCCGCACCCGTCGGGGCTGCTGCTGCTGCTGCCAGCCAGTGGCCCGATCGGGGATCGGTGAAAAAAAATTTCGACGTTCAGCATTGCAGTTTGTTGATTTGCAACAAGACGAGAGATGCCCCCCAAGAAACATGTCAAGTTCGACCAGAGCGAGGACCTGGCAAACGGAGGCTCTGTGATCCCGGGTCCATTGAACCTGGCCAGGCTGCAGGCGCTGAACGACAGCACGGAGCAGCTGTCGGACGGCGACCTGCGGTTTCACAGCTCTGAGGACGACGATAGACCTGCCAAACGTCCAGCTACAAACTCAAACTCAAAGGTGGTGACATATTACGATTCGGAGGACGATGACGACGTGGTGGGCAAGAAATGGGACAAACATTCGCTCAAAAAACGAAAGTACCAGCTGCTGAAAGATAGACAGGATCTTCCGCTGTATCAGTCCCGACACAAAGTCCTGGAGCACGTCTTGAAGAACCAGGTGACGGTACTATTGGGTGAGACGGGTAGTGGTAAATCGACACAGCTTCCCCAATTGCTGCTGGATCACAATAAGGACGAAAAGATCGCAGTCACACAACCTAGGCGAGTGGCAGCCATCAACCTGGCCACTCGAGTCGCCGAAGAGTCCGGATCGTTGCTAGGATCGCGAGTAGGGTATTCGGTGCGTTTCCAAAACAAGAGCAACTCAAATACCAAGGTCAAATACCTCACGGACGGTATGCTGATGCGGGAATTGATCAAGGACCCCAACCTGAAAAACTACTCCACAGTGATACTGGATGAAGCTCACGAACGGACCGTACTAACAGATTTGTTGATGGGGCTGATGAAACAGCTGTTGAAGCGGCGTAGCGACCTGAGGTTGGTGGTCATGTCGGCAACTCTAGATGCAGACAAGTTCTCGTCGTTCTTCAACAACGCGCCGGTCATCTTTGTAGAAGGCAAAATGTACCCAGTGCAGCGATACTACCTGCGAGAACCCATTGACGACGCGGTGGAAGGCGTGGTACAGGCAGTGTGCCAAACAAACTCTGGCGAGCCAGATGGGGATATTCTAGTGTTCTTGGCTGGTCAAGAAGAGATTGACAAATGCGTAGATCGACTCAACTCGTCCTCTAGTGTACTTGTACCCAAAGGTGCCCCTCGAATGGTAGCACTTCCCCTGTATGCATCCCTCGCACCTGCCGCGCAGCAACGTGCGTTCCAGCCAGTCGAACCCGGTACTAGAAAGGTAATCCTGGCTACAAATATCGCAGAAACGTCGCTGACAATACCGGGCGTACGCTATGTTATCGATTCCGGGCTACGCAAGGTCAAGGTGTGGAAACCAGACCTGGGTCTCGACACGCTGTTGACTACTGCCATATCGCAGGCATCGGCAGCTCAGCGGATGGGTCGAGCAGGTCGTGAGGCTCCAGGTAAATGTTTCCGGTTGTACACAGAACAGACATACCACCAGCTGTCGAAGCAGACGGAACCGGAAATCCTGCGATGCGACATCGCATCCACTGCGCTGCAGCTCAAGAAGGTCGGCGTTGACGATGTTTTGGGCTTCGAGTGGGTGGAGTCGCCCAAACGCAGTGCAATTGAAAAGGCTTTGCTCACGTTGTACACCCTGAAAGCATTAGACAACGAGGGTAAAATTACAAAGCTGGGCCACCAAATGGTAGGGCTGCCACTGCCTCCAAAGCTGGCGGCGGTGCTAATCCACGCCAAGTCGTCGTCCGACGACAGCCTGCTAATCAAGGTGGTTAACATCATATCTTGCTTATCAGTAGAAGACTTACTAATCAACCCTCATCCAGACCAGCGAGATGAGATCAACGAACGCCGGCACTCACTTTTTCCATCAGGAAAGCAATTTGGCGATCTTATCATGTTGCAAGAATTGGTAGCCCACTACAGGGGTACCATAACAACCACCATGGATCGACGCCAGCGACGAGAGTGGTGCAAATCGATAGGGGTCAATCCCAAGGGTATGGATAACGTCATGCTGGTTCGCAAGCAGCTGCTCTCGCTCATGATGGCATCTCCTGACTCCGCCACTGACACTTCGACGACTGATAGCGTCACCCACGAACAGGTACTGAAGACCTTTTTGTACGGCTTTGTGGGCAACACTGCGCTCGGGCTGCCCGACCGCCGGTTCAAGACTACATTCCACCAGCAGACGCTCAACATCCATCCTAGTTCTATGATCTTTGGCACCAAGCCGGCTGCGATTATGTACATGGAGTACGTGTTCACCACCAAGGGCTACGCGCGCACTGTTTCGCCTATAGAGATAGAGTGGCTCGAGGAGCAGGCGCCGCACCTGCTGGGGCGTGCCCGGGGCAACCTCGATAGTTAGGGGCTCTACCGCTTTTTGCTTCTTTTTCTGGAAAAAGAAGACATGGTCCTGCCGGTGGTGTTCTTCTTTTTTAAAAAAGAAGCAAAAACAGTGCCTGCGGCCCATGCTGTATGTAGACTCAATAGATTAGTCGCATTGCCTGCACGCTAGATTATCCACTCCAATAAACATTCAGCCAAGCGCCAATGCATACAGTAGTTTCGTGCAAAGACTGCTTGGTGGCATATGATCGACCGCTCTGATTCCTCTTTATATGAAATGTCCAACCCAGCTCCAATAAACAGTCAACCAAGCATCAATGCATATAGTAGTTTGAGTGCAAATGAATGCGTTGTTGCATATGATTGGCCACTCGAAATCCTATCTACGTGAAGCGTTCTAATCCAACGCGCTTAATGAACAGCGAGGAATCATACTTACAACACAAAACAATACAGCTATCTCACATTCACAGCTTCTCAATAGGCAGTCAACCTGGGATCAATACGTAAGTGTTCTATATGCAATTTACTTGCTCGGTGGCTACGAACAACCGCCAGGCATCCTATCTACAAAGAGCGAGAGAAAGAGAGAGCGTGTAGATGTTAAGAAACTAGGTTTGGGTTGGGAGTGCACCACGTTTTCGGACATCCGTGCGGCTCGCTTGTAAACCTCCCAAACCACCACCCACCACTCACGGATCTCAGCCGCACCCCTTGCGCACAATTGCACCGTTGCCACTACTGCTCGGAAATGCGGGTAACTCTGGTTTTTGAAAAAGCAGCCTCCCCGCGCACCTTAATTCTCCCAAGGATCGGCACTGGGACTTGCTCAATTGGCACATTAGGTTTAAAATGAAGACGTAATGTAGAGAGTGTTCCACATTTCTTTTCTTTTGGGAGATTTTTCACGACGGGCCACCACCACCAAATTTCGGTTCCTCCTTTTTATTTCTTCTTCTTCATTGTTGTTGCACCACATTCACGTTTTTTTTTTTTTTTTTGCTTACAACAACAACGACAACGAACACAACACGATTTTTTTTTGTAGGTAAATAACGAAAAAAAACAAAATGGCGTCCCAGCCCCAGATGGTTCAAAGTGTGCGACCACCAAACGGACAGGTGAATCTACCACCACCTCCACCAGGTCAACAACAGAATGGAAGTGCAAATGCTCAATCATCACCAAATGCGACAATGGTAGCTGCTCAACAACAACAGCAGCAGCAACAACAACTACCAGACGGGTTCCAAAAATTGGAACAAACCAACGCTGAGACGTGGCATCAGGTTGGTAAATTGGCAGAATTAATGAACCAACAAGACATGGCAATCACTGCCTACGATACATCGTTAAAACACAACGCTTACTCCATCCCAACTTTGCAAAGTATAGCTAATATTTATCGAACCAAAGAAATGTTCGCCAAAGCCGTAGAATATTACAACACCATCTTGAACATGAGTCAAGAAAATGGTGAGACTTGGGGTGCATTGGGTCATTGCTATTTGATGATGGACAATCTTCAAAAGGCATACTCGGCGTACCAACAGGCTCTATACCACCTGAGAGATCCAAAGGACCCCAAGTTGTGGTATGGAATTGGTATTTTGTACGATAGATATGGATCTTTAGAATACGCAGAAGAAGCGTTCAGCCAGGTGATGGAAATGGACCCCAATTTCGACAAGGCCAACGAGATTTACTTTAGATTGGGCATTATTTATAAGCAACAATCCAAGTTTTCTCAGTCGTTGGAATGCTTTAAGTACATTCTAAACGAACCTCCAAAACCTTTGACTGATGTGGATATTTGGTTCCAGATTGGCCATGTTCACGAACAACAAAAGGAGTGGAATCTAGCCAAGGAAGCCTACGAAAGGGTGCTATTAGAAAACCCTCAACACGCCAAAGTGTTGCAACAATTGGGCTGGCTACACCACCAAACCAACTCTTCGTTTGCTAATCAAGATATGGCTATTAATTACCTGACCAAATCTTTGGAAGCTGATAGCCAAGATTCTCAATCGTGGTATCTGCTTGGCCGATGTTACATGGCGCAACAAAAATACAACAAGGCGTTCGAGGCTTATCAACAGGCTGTTTACCGAGATGCGCGAAATCCAACGTTTTGGTGTTCTATTGGTGTATTATATTATCAATTGAATCAATATAGGGATGCATTGGATGCCTATTCACGGGCCATTCGATTGAATCCTTATATTTCCGAGGTGTGGTACGACTTGGGTACTCTGTACGAGTCTTGTAACAATCAAGTATCGGATGCTTTGGATGCTTATCAACGAGCTGCTGAATTGGATCCAAACAATCCTCATATTCAACAACGGTTAGAACAGCTAAGGAACCAGCGAAATAACGGTGGTCCTCCACCATCTGCACCTGCACCTGCTCCACAGGATGTTAACCCTCAATCCTTTAATCAGCAAGGTCCTCCAAGTGCTATTTGGGATCATCAACAACAACAGCAACAAGTTCAACAGCAACAGCAGCAACAGCAACAACCTCCACAAGCACAACCTCCACAATCTCAGGCACAACCGCCACATCAATTACATGCCGCTCAGTCTGCGGCTCCACCACCACCTCCGCCTCCAGCTGGTGCTCCTCCACAACAAGGAATGCAAACATTGCCACCACCTCCACCACCTCCTCCTCAAGCAGCTGCTCCTGCTCCCGCTCCTGCTCCACAGCAGCAAGCACCTCCTCCTCCACCACAACAACAACCAGATTACAGGACTCAGCTGGCACCAACTGGTCAACAGCAACAACCTCAACAACAGGGCCAACAACCTAGTGTGCACAGTTTGATTTCAAGACCATCTCCACAGCCACAAAATGGTCAAACAACGATAGCTCCATTAAATAACCGTACCGCATCTCCTCAACCGCCACCACAGACCACTCCTGCTCCACCTGGAGCATCTACTGGTGCTACACCTGCTCCTGCTCCAGCTTCAGCAGCTAGTGGCGAAACCAAGGAAAAGTCTCCTTCACCGGCCGCTCCAGCTGCTCCAGCTGCTACCAAAACGGAACAGGATGGTTCATCAACGACGTCTACACCTGCTGCTAGGGCTAGTGTACCTCCGAATGAATCCACTGCAGTGAAACGGTCTGGGGAATTTGAAGATGAGAAGGAATCCAAACGACCTGCCACTACGGAGGCCAAGGACAACAGTTTGAAGAGTAATGAGAACGGCAAGAGCAAGTCACCTGCGCCAGCAGCTGCATCCGCAGCACCTGCAGCTGAATCGAAGCAGTCGGAAAAGAAGGAAGAGGATGTTGTCGAGGCTCCGCAGCGCAAGATCCAAGAGGATAGTGATTACGATGATAATGATGAAGAAGCTACGGCTGGCAAGAAGGAAAAGGAGCAGGAGAAGGAAAAGGAGTCCAGTGCGACTCCTGCACCTGCTGCTGCTGCCGACAAGGCTGGCACTCCGTCGTCTGAGAAGAAGGACGACGATGTTGAGATGAAGGATGCGTCCAAAGAATCTAAATAGTTTGTACTAATTTTTATTACTTCTGCTACTTTTTCCCAGCGTCGACTGTTTTTGCTTCTTTTTTAAAAAAGAAGAACAGCACCGGAAGGACCATGTCTTCTTTTTCTAGAAAAAGAAGCAAAAAGCGGTAGAATTGACTGCTCAGGGGCCGCACGATCTTTGTTTTAGGTCGAGGTGGTGGTTGTGCTGTCGTGTCGGAAGCACCTAGTTTTCTAAATTTTCACCACCACTACAACAACAAAGACTTTCCACGTTTCAAGAAAATGCATTCAGCGCTGCCTCGAGTGGCTACTGATGTCAAGAACTCTACTCCGCACGTAAAGATGAATGCTCATATATACAAGTCGTTGGCCAGCGCGGCTTGTGCGCTGGTGGTGCTCATTTATTTATTGACAAGCTCGAACCCGCTGCCTTTCGTGTCGTCCAAGAATGCGCTTTGGGGCAAGCCGGTGTACTACAAGGGCGACGTACGAGCCAATGCTGATACGGTTGGATACTCCACCTCTCAGTACATTTATCCTGAGTTGAAGGATCTGAAGACATACCGGGACGGCCAGTGGGTGCTCAACGGCGGCAAATTTGTGGACTCGAGAACAAACTCGATTATTTATAACGGCGCCCAGCCGCCAAGAGTGGTGATGGTTATTGGCTTGGACGACTCGTTTTCGCAGGAATACCTCGAGAACGTCCTTCAGGACCGTCTGGACTATGCACAGAAACACGGGTTTGGCCTGTATGCACGATATATCCGCGACTTTGCAACAACGAGCGTCAACGGGGCAGAGGATTCCACGGATTTCGCAAAGATCCTGTTGATTCGCGAGGCAATGTACGCCTTTAGGGATTCGCAGTGGGTGTGGTGGTTGGATCAAGATGCCGTCATCATGAACCATAGCTTCAACATCGAAGACGAGCTGCTTGATCCGGCAAAATTACAGCCAAAGATGACCCGTGATGTCCCTATCATACCCCCAGAGTCGATAATCCACACTTACAAGCGTGTGCCTGCCTCGAACGTCAAGTTTATCCTCTCCCAGAACGATAGAGGAATGTCGTCGGCGTCTATGCTGATAATGAACGACGAGCTGTACGGCAAGGTGCTGATGGGCTACTGGTCCGACCCATTGCATCGCTCGTACCCTGGCTTTGCGGGCTTCACAGGTCTGAACGGCCCATTGGAGGCGTCCTTAACCCACATGGTGCAATGGCATCCTGCCATACTGTCACGAATGACCGTCGTGCCACACAAGTATCTCGGATCCCGCCCGCAGGACGGAAGCGTACTGAAGGATCAGAAATACAACGACGGCGATTTTGTCTATCTCGTCAGAGATGGCAACGAGCTGGAAAACCCCGGAACTGACAAGATCACAAAAGACTGGAACGACGCTTTCGGTCGCCGAAATAGCAAAAACAAGTAGAACAAATAGATAATCTTTTTCTTGATGTCCTCTTTTTCTTGAAAAAAAAGAAGCAAAAAAACAGCAAAAAAAGAATCTCAGTTGTGTGAATCGAACACACGGCCTCGGGATAACTTTGACTGAACCTTGTTTGTCAAGGTTCGTGGGTTTCCATTACAGTCCCACGCTCTAGCCAACTGAGCTAAACTGAGTATCGCTGGCAGAAAAATCGTCGGATCCATGTAGTTCGGTGTGATTTCGGATGAGAAATTTTAAAAAATGACGCCCAGAATGACCTTGGATGGCGTCAAGAATTCGATAAAAATGTAGTTTAGAGAGCATAATTAAGTAGCTAGTCTACTGTTTTTGCTTCTTTTTTAAAAAAGAAGAAAGCCGCTTCTGGAGGATGTCTTCTTTTTCCAGAAAAAGAAGCAAAAAGCGGTTCTTTGCCTCGTTATTTGGTACAGTTTACTGGCAGACCATCTCGGAATGCATTGACCTGGGAGATGGAACAACGCTCTGGTTGTTGATGGAGCTGAAATTATAGTGCCTGGAGTACGGGGTGGAATTTTTGGTTTAAATGCCAAATGATGCTCGGTTTATTGAGGCTATCGAATTGCAATTCTGAAAATGCTGCCTCTCTGGGCGCTAATCTGGTCGGAGTCACGCAATGTGCTGCCGCGTTCACATGTCAGTGACAAGAACAGATAGATGTTGTGAAGAAATTTAGATGTCACCAAAACTATAAATTAGGGCCGTTTTCCACCGATTTTCCAACCTCCCAAGGCTTCGCGCCGCTACTTTTCGGTTAATTAACTTTTTCATAGCTTCTAATGTTGCATTCTTAGCGATCTGCAAGTAATTGACTAAGCAAGTAATTGACAAGCAACTCCTTCGCGGATATATTCGTATCCAGTATCATCTAGTAGTCGAGCTGCTGTAGAAAGTCATTGAATATTGGTGATGAAACACATATGGTACGTCCTCCATTCGGGAAAACACTCTTTCGTCGTAATTGCTTTCCTGTTAGCTATATGTCGTCTTATCAGAAACCCGATTGAACCGGTCCGTCTAGGGTGGCTGTCTTCTTTTTTAAAAAAAGAAGCAAAAACAGTGCCTACATCCAGACGTCTACTGCTTTTTGCTTCTTTTTCTGGAAAAAGAAGACGTCACCCTGCGAGTACCAACACTGGTGTGCGGCTCGGCGATCGTGCGGCTCAAGAACCTGCCAATTTTTCACACACGTGGTAGAGCTGCTAGTCTACTGCCGTATTAGCCAACAAGATCGGTACTGCGCATCGCATCTTTTTCGCGTCCATTGTCAGCTAGCTTCCCCGCCTCGATGATCGGCGATGATCGATCATGATAGAACGCCATCCTTTTTCTAACCAGCATATGAGTTTGTTTCAAAAGTTGGAGGTTGTACCGGCCCTTTCGATATTTGAAACATGCGTGGCACCCTCGCTTTTGGAAATTTTTGCAAGGAGCGTGGTGGAAAATTCCAACCTTATTCTCTTGTCTTCATGTCTTCAACTACGAGGATGGAAGTGGTGCCAATTGAAGTAATAGAAAGGATAATAAGTTCGTTGACAATTCATCAATTGAGACGACTACAGTTGATCAATAAAAAATTCCGATCAGCATGCTGCAGACGGCTATGGAGCTCAGTTCATATAAACATCAGCCACGACGAGTGTGACAGCAAGATTCCGACTGCAGTTTCGTTGTATCACGTAAACGACCTGATATCTGCGTTGGACCATGGGTGGATTTTAGACGGATTGGCCTGTATCACGACTCTGAGATTGACAATTGGCAACGAAAGGCTGCAGGTGCTGGATTCACTACAGCAGCAATTAAAAAACAGCAAAAAGCGACTGCCGTCACTCAGGCGGATGATAGTAATGGTACAACGTGACTTGTCTAAAAAAGCAATAAAACAACTCGAAACAACGCTTGGAATGGTGCCATCGAAAGTGATTACGGACTTGGAGTTCAACACTGCTGCGGCAACGGCATACCGAGTGACAAGTGCGACCAAAAACCCGAATAGAGTCAAGTTTGAACGCCTGGACGGCATATGGAAGAAAACTTACAAACTACCGGGTCAGGTTGAACATGTCACACTGTTCAGTTTTGAACTGGCGACCAAACAATTGAAGTCAATGGTTTGCAAATGTGCCAACCTGACGACACTTTCACTTTCTAACATCACGCTGACGTCGAGTAAAGACAAATGTTCAGTATTTGCATATTTTCCAATCTCCTTACACTCTCTGCATTTGCAGGACATCGTTTACCACCAAGAAGCAAACGGTCCTGCCACAACCCCATTCCCTAGCGGCATTTCAAGCATAACATTACAGACTACTACGGGCCTGGAGATACTGAGTTCCGTCACATTTCCCAGGCTCCAAACGCTGAAGATTGAAAATGTCACAGCGAGTCCACATGTCACCAAACTACTGGAGAATTCGCTACTCCTGAAACAAATAGCCATCATCAATTCCAGCCAAAAGGCAGTGGCACATGTGCTCAATCACGTAGCAGTTCCCCAGAACATCAAGACGCTGGTGATTTACCAGCTTCACGGCCAACCGTCGAGGAGGTTCTTCCCGTTGCTTGAGACGTTGACACAGCTAAGGTATCTGGTGGTTCAGCAGGACACTTCACAGGACGACAACAAGACATTGCGTCGGATTGGAAAGGAATACTGCGACTCAATAAGAACCCTGATCAAATTGAAGCTGGCACTGCTTTCCATTGCGCAGAACCAGTATTCTACAGAGTATCACAGCCTTCCCCGAATGATAACCATTGGTGAGCCAGAGGCGTTCATGGTGAACACGGCAGGAGGACGGCTCGTCGATCTCGAGAAACTGCACAGTGTGAAGAAGCATTATCGCCATAGTCACTACAAGCCAGCCAAGTCGTGATACATGTACAAGGTGGCTCCAGAAAAAGAAGAAAGCCAACCGGAGGGTCAAAAACAGTCTGCAAAGCATAAAAAAGCATCGTCGTCATAGTCATTATAAATCTACTAAATAAATAATCTATATACTTTTTCGAATAAATAGTCTATCGTGTACTGTTTTTTGCTTCTTTTTTAAAAAAAGAAGAACGTTAGGCCCATCGACCTAACAGTGCCATCAACCCTGCGCCGAGACACATGATGAAGAATGCCATCAAGACTCTGGCAGTGGATGCCGTCTTGAAATCTGGCGAATGCAAAAACTCGTTGGCAATCAGTTCAACCAGCCCGGTATACAGCAGAATACCGGCCGAAATCGAATCAAAGATGCCGTTGCAAATCAAAGCAGTGGCAGAGCCAGGAGGATACGAATTTCGCAAACCTAGCCCAATTGCAATGGCAATAGGCGTGGTCAAACCAAAGAGTATACCTAGCGCCCAAGGTAGCCACTTTCGTTTGTTTTCTGGCCATGGTGCAGTGGCCAGTCGTGTGCCCAAACCAAGACCTTCAAACAACTGGTGAAAGCACAGAACAATGTACAAAGTCTTGAACTCGTCACCGGAAACTGCCAAAGTCAAGCCAATGAAAATAGAATGGAAAATGATACCAAATTCCAAAATAAAGATGGCCCCAAGTTGCGACGCTACGGAGTGAGCAGCCATACCATGATTATGCCCATGGCTATGTTGACAGCCGGAAGAAGAAGTCACTGAAGCTCTTCCCACCGCCACTTGGTTTCCGTCTAGTTCTTTAGTATTGCCTACTCCACCGTCAAACTCATTGTCTGAAGCTTCTTCGTGAGAACCATGGTTATGAGTATGAAGGGCTCCTCCAATTCCATGTTCATGGTCCGGAATTAGCCCGGCAGGTCCGTGTGTATGCTCAAGACCAACTTTGCTCAAATGTCTCTGAGAGAGCAACTCAACGAAAAAAGTTAAAAAGATTACAAACAAGCATATCCCAAACGCATAGGGATACAAGTCCCATCCCGCACCCAAGCATTCATTAGTGAGTGCTTCATTAGCTGGTTGTAGCAAATGGATCAACGAGGTTGCTATAATAACCCCTGATCCGAAATATTTGGCCGCAAAAAATGCAGCATCCGGTATATTTAATGATCTGGTAGATGCAAGAATTGGAAACAAACTTCCAAAAGTACCAGCGACTAGAATAACAAAGATTGCAGAAACACGGATTCCAATGTTACCATCGTACTCGTTGTCGGTCTCGCAGGTATCTCGTTTCAAAAGAACTGTGTCCATAGTCTTCGTATTCTTCCTCGCCGTCGTCCAAACTCGTAAAATATGCAAGATGCAAAGCAGAGAAAGAAATTATTCTGATATACGATGAAATATGAATAAGAATAAACTTTTGGAAGGATTTTCGGGATCACCAATTATATATATATACTACCCTTGCTTTTTTTTTTTTCCTCTGTGATCCACCTTGGTGGTCATGTCTAACCTCCAAGGTTCGATATACGAGTGTCTTGGTGCCAGCGGAGATTTTTTATCACATCATAAGCGAAAATTTTTTAAATAGCTCGAACTAGATTGGATAACAAATCGGCCTGATCACTGTGCCGAGCCGCAAAACAAGCCGCAGCCCACAAGATGCTCGGTACGAAAACTGTCACACGACCTCAAAACCGATCTTAATCGAGCTCATTCAGATCATGTATCACTCCATACTAAAAAAAAGTCTCCTTACCCCTTGAAAAATCTGCCAAGCGTCTTCGTCTTGAAGGATACAAATTATCGGAAATTGATTGGTAGTGATCGTGTGGCAAGTGCACGGAGGCGTGGCTGGTTGTGATCGGATCGGAGCGGAGCGGAGCTTGTCGGTGAAAACGCAATTTCGAGTCCTGTAGACAGCACTTTTTTTTTTTGGAAGTCCCAAAGATCATTATCACGCCGGCCGGCGTCTAAATCAAAAATCACACCCGCCGCCACTGCACTGCACTGTACAACAATGTCAGGATTGGCAGATGTTGCTCTTAAACGGAAAATATACTTCGAAAGACACCTGGCAGCATGTATAGATGTATCACTAGCGGCGCAGCTGATTATTATTTATCTTCATGATGTTTCGACGCTTCGATTGATAATGGGGTTTTTGTTGCAGTTGCTATTCTTGTCTCCTCGACCGCCAGGGTTTCCGTTCACCACAGGTTTAAACAAACGACAATTGATCCTGCTAATATTTGGTTACAATCTGTGGTGTGTATTGATGCATTCTATATTTTCCCCTTCACAGCCTATAGATGGAAAGAAATTCTTGCATGGGGGTATGACCATCGAATTCATTGGAGAAATCAAATTAGATTCATGCATACCATTACTAGGATGGGATTTAATGGTGATGCTCTTTCAGTGGACGTTATTTTCATTAAACTTTCCTGCTACAACTGCTAATACTAGTGGAGGACACACACTCCAGGACAACAACACCAACTCGTATTCAGGAAACGTGATTGTGCGGGATATTTGTATATCACAATCGTTTGTAGAAAATTGGAGGAATGGGGGTTCGAATAATGAAAATGACGACAGTGATGAAGATAGCGATGTTAATGATAGTTATGAACGTAATGAAGCAAATAGAATGGTCTAACTAAGTATCTTTGGTTTTGTTTTGATCTCGCTGTTTCTGTAAGAGCAACGCGGGTAATTTTGCCAATTCTTCTAGTTTAGCATTTGGATCCCATCTCTCTTCTTCATCACCATTTTCGATGGTATCGTTCAGTTCTTCGGTAGGTGTATGTACAGGGTTTGGAGTAACTGGAAATGCATATCTATGTTGGAAAGCACTGGAATTTGATTTTGATGAATTTTTCTTGAATTTTGGTGGAGGTACGTCTTCATGTTGGTGTTGATTCTCGTCTTCGCTTTCGATATGATGGAAATCGTCACTTTGCACAGCGGCAAGTGCTTCATCCATGCTCTTTCTTCTAACATGTCTAGAAATATACGATTGAATAGTTGGGTCTTCATCCCATGCATTTACTTGTTGTTTAAATGTGTTTAATGTGGACGGTTCTACTCTTAATCCTAGATGGATTTCTTCCTGTATTTGTTCTTCTTCTTCGCATTCTTCGTTGATAGAGGTTTCTTTGTCCTCCAACACTGGACCCTGAGTCTCGATCTTGGTTTCTGGTACTGCTATTTCTTCTTCTACGGGCCCATGTACAGGTTCAGGTTCAGGTTCGGGTTCAGTTTCAGTATCAGCGTCGGATTCAGAGAACACGGACGCTGATTCTTGCCCTGGGAACACTCGCTCTTGTGGAGGAGCCCGTTCCTCTACTTCCCACGGGAACTTGATGACAGAAGGGCCAAATGACGGATGAGCGAACTCTTCATCTGATTCCTCTTCAACCGGAGATTCCTCTTGTTCATGAGTGTCTTCAGGCACTTGGTCATAGTTTGGTTCTCGCTCCCGTTCCGGCTTCTCACTCACTGGCACTGGCTCAGGCACTGGCTCAGGCACTGGCTCAGGGTGGTGATCATGGTGCTCATCATGTTCGTGATGGTCCCGATGTTCATGATGTTCATGGTGTTTATGCCCATCATGGTGCTCATGGTGCTCATGGTGCTCATGGTGCTCATGGTGCTCATGGTGCCCATGGTGCTCATGATGCCCATGGTGTTCACGATGCTCACGATGCCCATGATGCTCATGATCGTGGAGTTCAGCCCGTGGATGCTGATCATGGTGCGGCTGAACCGGCTGCGGGGGCGGTGGACTCGGAGACCGCGGCTCCTCAACAGGTTTCCACTCATCAGCAAAGTGGACATGATTTTTGGTTTTCTTTGGGGCATCCCATACGTTTGGGTACGATTTGATTTTCAACGCAGGGGCCTCAGGTTTCAAGTTTCTCGGTGGAACGGTTCGGGTTGGCTCCCATCGATGAACGTTGGGTCGGACGATGTCGACCGGAGCGTTTTTGTACCCGCCGAAGGGGTCGAACTGAGCAGCAGCAGGAGCTCCACCACTCTTTTCATGCAAGTCGTGCATATTTGCGTCGTTATCGTGTTTATTTTCCTCCTCATGCTGCATATCTGTAGCTTCCAACGAAGCATCCAATGAAGCTCGAGTAGAGATGTCCCACCATTGGCTTGTGTAGTCGCCGGAGCTTTGGTATTCATGATGATGTTGATGGTAAACATTATTCCAAGGCTTTTCCTGGCCAGCAAAATGAACAATAGACACTTGTTCTTCAAAATATCGAAATGCCGGTGTGTATTGATACGAGGAAGATGGGGTTACGTTGAAAGTAAATGGAATTCTCACCCAATTCTTGGATGGACTGCCAAAATACTGATTCAACAAACCCTGGTCACCCCCATCAAACGATTCACCCGCAAGAGCGGCCAATGCCAACTCATTGAACGTTGTGACATCCGGGGTGAACACAAACACACCGCTGTTGAAAATATCCGGCCATCCTATGTCAGGAGCTGCTCCAATTGCATTCTTATCAACGTCGAAGCCAAAGAGATCATCGATATTTTTCAATATCAACACATCCGCATCCAGAAACACACACTTCTCAAACTTGGTCAATTTCCAAGCATGGATCTTTGTAAAGCTCCTGTCCAGCTCTGGTCTGTTCAGCAATGCAAACTGTTCATGGCAATTGTCAGATGAAATTTCATCCACTCGGATCACCTCATGGTACAACCTCTTGAGCCTATCAACGTCTTGCGGCTGCACTTGATCCGTCACAAGGCACACCAGCTGTTTGTCAGTTAATTCTCTCAACCTATGGCCCAATACCAGCAAACCCGGCAGATACGAGCTATCATACAACAGCGTCACATAGGCCAACATTCTTGAGGGTTGTTTGGGACAAGAGAAATGAAAGGGAAAAACAAAAAAAGTGGAGAGAGAGTAAATGTTCAGTCGCGGTCGGTACTCCGACATGCCGGCGATCACGTTATCGCCAGAATCACCGCGATACCTGTGCAAATGCGGCGATTGTCGAGCAATTGGGCTCCATTGAGGGACCCATGGGCCAATGAGCATTGGAGAACGGTTCGCAGAGGACATACCCTCCCGGTGGTGTTCTTCTTTTTTAAAAAAGAAGCAAAAACAGTAGACGATGGGGTCAATTGTCCAGCAAGTACACTATGCACCGTGCGAACCCATCGTCCACCGCTTTTTGCTTCTTTTTCTGGAAAAAGAAGACATATCCCTAGACGTAATGTTCTTCTTTTTTAAAAAAGAAGCAAAAACAGTGCCTGTGGCCGTGGGTATAGGGGTTCTACCGTGTAAATTGAAGTCCAGGTACACAACCAGCTCGGACTGTGATATACGCCTATGGGCGTAAATCTCATACCGCCTTGGGGGTGGTAGTTTTGGGGGGTCTGAAAACAAGTAAAAATGGGCGATATGAAATAAATATTATCGTATATCGATGCTAGGAGGTCAATTGAGTATATTTTTCTTGTATTAACAGTGTATTGAAAGCTAGTTCTGGTGTTTTCAAGAGTATGCTAGTTTCACAGCGATGGTGCGGCTCGGGGTTCTTCGACCGCTTTTTGTTTCTTTTTCTGGAAAAAGAAGACATTTCTAGAGCAAAAACGGTGCCTACGGCGCAGCTGCTGTAAAACATTTATAAATAAGATAACCTATAGAACCTAGAGAGTCTCGCGCTTACTTCTTGTAAGTGGCCGGTGCACCATTAACGTAGGCATTGTGTCCCGGTGGTAAAGCACGGCCTGCAGAGTTTGGTTGCGGTGGCTGTTGCTGTGGAACTGGGCTAGTTGGTGCAGCAGCAGGAGGTGGTTGAGATTGAGCAACAGGGCTTTGACTTGGGGCAAGTGGTTGGTGATGCTTCTCGCTGGATCCACTGCTATTAGCAGCAGCGGCAGCAGCACCACTGGAAGATTCCTTCAAAGCCATCAATTGTTTCGATCTAAATTGTTCGTAGTGAATTTGAGCAGTGGTGTCAATTAAGTCTTGCATGTGACTGGAAATTAAAAACTGTCGAAGGTAGCTGAATTCACAGTGAGTTTCGTCCATTACGTTAATCTGACCCCATTTGTTCTTTCGCCCAGGTACCTGCTTACCGCCAACTGTAATCATGTCATCACTTCCAACAACTGCAAAAGGAATCATCTGTCTGATTTGTTCGTTCAATTGTTGATCATTTTCATCATATTCGTCAGAGTCAAATGGATACAACCGAATGTTATGATATCGGAACTCTGATTGAATTACTTCTTTGAACCGTTTTCGTTCATGAAGTGTCAACGAGTCGGATTTGGCAATAACTGGAACCACGTTACAGATGTCAGTCAACTTTTTCAAAACAATGATATCAATTGGTCTCAAACCATGGCCAGTTGGCTGAATGAAAAACAATACACAATGGACTCGAGTGTCTGACAAGAATTTTTCTCGTTGAGCAGTCAGTTCTTTTCTCAAATACTGTGAATGTTGGTCCTTGATGTACTTTACAATAGTATCCCAGCATTTTTCGTTATTAACTTGGTCACCATAGCCAGGAGTATCAATAATATTCAACCGTAATCGAACGCCATTTTCTTCAACAACGTGAGAGACTGAACGAACTTCTGAAGTTCGACCAACTGGTTCTTGAGCGGATTTTCTACCGCTTGATTCGGCCAGTTTTGAAGCAAATAGAGTGTTGATTAGTGTAGTTTTACCAAGACCTGATTGACCCACCACCATCATGTTGAACTGGAAACCTCGTTTCAAGAGCCTCCGTTCGATTTGTTGAGGGATGGAGTCGAAACCGACGTGGGAATTTGGTGCAATTACTGCTGCGTTTGACATTGTAGTGCGGTTACTGATGAATAGCTACGACTGGTCAAATGGAAAGGTTGTTTGTGAAAGGAGTGGTGTGTGGTGTGTGGTGTCAAAAACTATCAACAGGGGGTCCAATATACCAAATAAATCTATTTTTGCTGCGCGCTAGCGCTTGGGAACTCTAGGAGCATGGGTATGGGTACCTCGAGTACCTACGTCCACCCACCCATCCGTTTGGTGTTTTTTTGCCTCTTTTTTTCTAAAAAAAAAGAAGACACTCCTCCGGCTACTAACCGTCGTCCAATTCCACGTATAACCAGTCCTCAACGGTCCACAACACGACACTTTTGTCGACTAGACGCTGGGCGTGTAGCGACACACACGGTCGGCGTCGGCAGTCGGCGTCGGACGGAGCTCCGTACTGTCCCAAGCGGTCAAGCAGTCAAATTTTTTTGATCCTCCATCACCACGTCGAAAAATTTCATCAGCAATGGCCAGTACAGTCGTGGGCAACTATCTTGGTGGAAGCGTGGGCAGAATTGGGCAGAGTCTGGGCCAATTGGGCAGGCTGCTGCCGGGCATCAGTATCAGAGTCGGCTGGGGCGTTGGGCTGAAGGACATCCTGCTGAGAGCAGTGCCCAAGAAGAAGACGTCGCACCAGAAGAAACGACAGCGTCAATTGACCGGTCGAAAACAGATCAACCCGCTGAACAACCTCAACAGATGCCCGGCCTGCGGCAACTACAAACGGGCCCACACGCTGTGCATGCGATGTGTATCACAGATCCAGCGAATCTGGAAAACAAGAGACCAGGACCGACGACCCCAGTCTCAATACCAAGAAAACTTGCATCCTATCGACAAACGAATCCTGTACCCGGGCAGACACGTCAAAGAGGACGAGAAGACCCTCAAGAAGAAGGACTATCTGTATACCCGGCCAAAGACGCTACCCGTCGAGCCCAAACAAAAGCCCCAGAAGGTGCAGCGACCGCGGGAATAGTGCTATAGCTACTTTGTACATGTATATATTAATGAACTGAACCTGGAACACCTAGAGTGGCGTTCTTCTTCTTTAAAAAAAGAAGCAAAAACAGCAGACGTATGGATAATTGTGACAGTGAGCCGCATGCTCAAGGAGATTTAGTAAGCACCGGACTTAATCAGTGTATTATGTTAAAATGGACTGAACCTAGAACCTCAGTGCTCATAGGCTGTTGTTCTTCTTTTTTAAAAAAGAAGCAAAAACAGTAGACGGTAGGCAGAGGTGCGGCTGATACGGAGATTTGGTAAGCAGCGGACTTAACAAGGAGCTCCGATATTGGTCAGCACCTTTTCCAGTACACTATTCACTAGACAGAAGATAGTTCTGGTTTGGTGATTGTGATACGGAGCTCCGCACTCATTTACTATATAAGAACATAGAGAGCCCACTGGGTAATAGTAGAGTAAATACATCAATATCAATATCAATATGTCAAACACTTTTAAACCTATCAAGATTGGCGCTTCTCAATTGAACCACAGACTGGCACTGGCCCCAATGACCAGATGCAGAGCCGATAAGGACCATGTTCCAACTGACCTCATGGCTACCTTCTACGACCAGCGATCCAAGTTTCCTGGAACATTGTTGATTACAGAGGCCACTGTCATCAGCAACAAAGCCGGTGGCCAACGCCATGTTCCTGGAATTTGGAACAGTGATCAAATTGCGGGCTGGAAAAAGGTCACTGATAAGGTCCATGCAAACAAATCCACTTTGTTTCTTCAACTCTGGGCAATGGGAAGAGTTGCCAGTAAAGATGTCATCGAGGAGGAAGGGTATGAACATGTGGGTGTTTCCACTGTTGGAAAGAAAGACAGCCCATCTCCTCGTGCTTTGAAAACTTCTGAAATCAAGGAGTATGTCCAGTTGTTTGTTCAGGCTGCAAAGAACGCCATTGCAGCGGGTTCCGATGGTGTTGAAATTCATGGTGCAAACGGATACTTGTTAGACCAATCGTTGAACCCAATTATCAATGATCGAACTGACGAGTATGGAGGAAGTATCGAAAACCGAGCTCGATTTACTTTGGAAGTGGTAGATGCCGTGATTGATGCTATTGGTGCTGATCGAACTGCCATCCGACTGTCTCCATGGAACGATTTCCAAGATATGGGCTTCCCTATTTCTCCACTTTCTCAACATTCTTATCTTGTTGAACAATTGGAAAAGCGTGCTCAAGAAGGTAAGCGTTTGGCATACATCCATACCGTAGAACCAGCCGAGTTTGAATCCAATTTTATTCGTGAAATTTGGAAAGGAGTGCTGGTACGATGTGGAAGTAACCACGATGCCGAACGACGAGCTGTGGTGTTGAACGATGAAAACACCATTGCAGCTGTAGGCCGATACTTCTTGTCTACTTCGGATTTCGTTCAACGGGTCAAGGATAACAATTCGACCTTCAATGATCCAGACTGGACCAAGCTGTACACCCAAGGGCCAGAAGGATACATTGACTACCCCACTGCCACTGCTACTGCATAGAGGAGCCTTTTAGTTTAGTATTAAATAGATTGTTACAAATTTATATTTTTAAAGTTTAGTACAACCCCTTTCCGGCGGTGTTCTTCTTTTTCAAAAAAGAAGCAAAAACAGTACCCACAGCAAGACGCCTACCGCTTTTTGCTTCTTTTTCTGGAAAAAAAGACATGATCATAGAGGTAGTGTTCTTCTTTTTTAAAAAAGAAGCAAAATCATTAGCCGTGCGGCTGCTCAGGGGGGATATCATCGAGATGCCTTGAGCCTCGAGCCCTACGTCGACCGCTTTTTGCTTCTTTTTCTCGAAAAAGAAGACAGTATCCTTCCCGGTGGTGTTCTTCTTTAAAAAAGAAGCAAAAACAGTAGACGTCAGGGAAGATCCGGCATTAACATTTTAGCTGTATATTAAATAAAAAGTTACGTAAACACGTGTCTATCAAATGCTTTAGTTGTCATAGGCCTTACCAACGGTTTCAGCGAACAATTCACCTTGGAGTTCGGCAATTTCCAATTCCAACTTAGAGGCTTGTCGTTGGCCCTGACCACCAGCAAAGGTAGATGCACCCCATGGACCACCACCGTGGACTTCTTCCAAGTTTGTGATTTGTGCAAAGGTTCGGGAGTAGCCCAATGGAACGAAGTTCATACCGTGGTGAACAAATGTTGACATGGAGTTCATGGCAGTAGATTCAGCACCAGAGTTTGGAGAGCCAGTTGAGATGAAAACACCAGCGTATTTACCAGCCAATGCACCCTGGGCCCACAAACCGCCAGATGCATCCCAGAATGCTCGCCATTGTGCTGGTTGGTTACCGTATCGAGTTGGGATACCAAACAAGATACCGTCATAGTTTACCAAGGTTTCTGGAGTAGCAATTGGATCATCAGATTTTGGTGGAGCGTGCATCTTATCCAAGACGTCTTGAGGCAAAGTTTCGCCGATTTGATACAAATCAGCCTTGTAACCGGCCTTTTCAATACCCTTGAGTTGGGCCAAAGCCATATTTCGGATGTGGCCCCAGGTTGAGTAGTATACAATTGCGATTCTAGCGGATTTGGTCATTTTTGTTTATTGTGTTTGTTTTGGACTATTGAAATTTTCAAACAGCCGAAATGCAAGCCTTTATATAGTGGATCAAGACGGTTGGCGATTTGCTGTGTTTTCCAGCGTTTTCCAGGCATCGAGGACCAGCGCGGCTTTGGCTACGCCTGATTTGTAACATTACAAACTTTTTAGTCAAATTACTCAGATCGTTTTAGGCAAGAGGCTCCGTTCTTCTCGGGCGAATCAACCCGATGGCGATGGATGCGATGACCGGATCGGACCTAAACTGCCGACTCCGGTGTTCCTGTCCGGAGCTCCGGGGCGTTATGAATAAGATCGTACTAATGATGACAATGATGAGAATATACTATATTTACAAGGCTCTATTGTTTTTGTTTGTTTTGCTTCTTTTTCTAAATGAAGCCCAGAAGAGTTTTGCTTCTTTTTCAAAAGAAGGCCAGAAGAAGAGCACTACCACTCGTGGAGCCCGAACCACTCGCCGGGCTTGAGGGTGGTAAGCACTCCGTTTCTGTTGTCGAGATTGTCGAAGGCAGCGCCGTCAGTAGTGCCTGTTCCCCACCAAATAGGGGCTCTGCTCGAAGGCTTAAGCATGAGCAGGAAGATTATCAGGGAGCTCAGGGCCAGACCAAGATCGAGCCCCGAGGATAGACTGTAGTTGTATTTAGCCCACCAATTGAACCAGTATCTCTTGATCCAGAACCCAAACAGGTGTCCAACCACGCAGTATGCCCCGTAATTGTACACTGCGGCGGGAGGTAGACTGCTCACACCGTTGAAAAAGACGGGCCAATGCACATACCTCGCGATGGACCGCGGCCATTTGGTGACCATGAGATAGGTGATAATTGGCAGCACAGCTCCAATCACGAAGAAGAACAGCACAGAATAGTACAGCGCGTCGACTCCAAAAAGACTCTTGGGGCCAATTAACCCCCATACGACCGAAGCGTTGGAGAAAACTCGACCCTGGGGACAGGTGAATTTGGCCTCCTGTTCCGGTGTACATAGACCGTCAATAGTAGACTGAGCCCAGTTCATGACTGTGATTTGCACCAGTGCGCCCCATACTGTAGCGACTAACTGGGCTGCAAACAGGACTCGCGGTGCAATTTTCAGGTAGTGACCCAACTTCATGTCTTGCAAGAACGTCACTGCCTGGGAATTGGTAATGTAGCCAAATGTTTTGAACATCATCATGGCAACTGGCTTACCTGGAACCATGTACCCAATGACAAACTCTGTCATCACGTTAAGGCCCACAGAAATGTTTGTCAAGGCGTACACCATTGCTACAGGAATCAACAGAGCCAATGCCAGTCCAAGGGCCACCAAAAGAGCCCAGATGGGTAGCTCAGTGTTCCATACACGAACACTGATGACTGCTAGTGCAAAAAACACAATAAAGGTGGCCAGAAACCACCAATCCGGTACTTCGCGATACCGTTTGATAAGCCGCATGTGCACATCATCGGGCTCATTTCTGGAATTGGTCCAGTAATAAAAGATTTCTTTGCCGTCATACAACAGAGTATGAACTACAGTTGCAGTGATAGCCGCAAACGACGCCCCGTACGAAACCATGTACACAGTGGGGAAATAAATAGGTGAATATGCTTTATACTTTTCAATGTCAAACAGTTTGTCTGCGGTTAAGATACGCTGGACATCGTACACCTGTTGAAACCGGTCGTACATATCTGAACTATGCATGGGCACGTAATGGCCGAACCAGACGTTGCTGTAATGGATCACTGGTGTGACGATCCAGAACAGAAACACGACACAGGCAAACAGGTTGGCAACTGCAAAATACGGCGGAATCAGCGGAGAGCCTATATATCCAGCAATTTGATTCCAATCAAACGAGATTGGAATCAAGCCTAGCCCCGATATGGTGCCAAACATCTGGTTTATCACCACATTGTCGGGAGCTACCCATGTGGGGAACGAGAAGTTTGATAGGAATGGCATGAAATACTGGGGCAGCCATGCCCACAAAAACGACCCTATCAGCACATAGAAAAAGAACCGCAACCGGCTGATGCGCCATGTGTTTGCCACATGGTTGACGTTTAAATGGATATTAGTCAGAAAGGTCGTAGTGACCAGGTTAGATGGCCAGATCATCGATGCAGGGTAAATCAACACTCTTCTAACCATCCCAGATATCGAATAACCGATAGCCTGGGATGCGATAATAGAGCAGATTTCAAATCCCCACCCGAAGTCTATTTGGTAAAAATGCTTCAATGCCACCACAACATCTGTAAGGTATGCGGCTCCTCCTCCGAACGACACATTCCCCATGATTGTGATCAATGCATGCTCTTTAATGTTAAACTTTCCCGGGTTTAGCTCCATGCCAAAGATTCTATAATTGGGCATGAACTTTTCCCACAGTCTACCTAATGGCCATGCTGCAATAGATGACACAAATGGCGATATCTGGAATACAGGCGAATGCAGTGAGAACAGCAGATTCAGCCCGCATCCCAGAGTAGCCATGGCTATACCTATCACCCACATTCTTATCGTATTCTGTGGAGCATCGTAATCATCATGATTAGGCACTGATGCCCGTACTTCCGGATAAGGCGAATCGTCCTCCGGTGTTAGCTCTATATGATCA
Organism: Blastobotrys proliferans; assembly: GCA_003707485.3. Lineage (NCBI taxonomy): Eukaryota > Fungi > Ascomycota > Dipodascomycetes > Dipodascales > Trichomonascaceae > Blastobotrys > Blastobotrys proliferans. The sequence goes on from PPJI03000028.1 coordinate 107,194, forward strand.
TCGTCCTCATCGCTGGAGTGCCTCTGACGCAGCGGTCGTCGCTCTGACTGTTGTTTAGATTCAAGCTTCCAGACCTCTTCGTTACTTGTGCTCATACTGCGTTCATCTTCACTATCGACTATCGGAATCGTTGTGTGTGTGGGTAACAAGAAAATTTCTGCCGATTGCCCGCTCTACTGGCATCGGTTCGGCGAGATGACAAATCTCCGATCAGCGGCTCCTCCGCACTTGTCACCGTCGTCGCCTCTGGCAACGGTGGAGCGTAGTTCGTTCGAGGGTAGTGTCTTCTTTTTTAAAAAAAGAAGCAAAAAACAGTAGTTGTGTGGTTGAAAATCGAAAACGTGACATGCACGTGACCGCCCCAGACGTCGACTGTTTTTTGCTTCTTTTTAAAAAAGAAGAAATCACCGAAAGTGCAACTTAACCGTGCAAATTGGCTTGTTCTTTTATGTGGAACAAGCGTTGTGCAGGTTCGGTCAACCCCGAGTCCACAAAGGACTCGAGATCACGTTGTAGTTTACAGGGGTTGCAAAGAGACGAGTTACTAAAAGCAACCGCCTGTCAGGAATAGATCAACCTACATACGATGGTTTAGAAATCATGTACGATGAGGGGTAATTTCCATTGTTGAGCAACCAAATACCACAAAGCCTCCATGCCCGTCCATCCCACCAAACATATACAAAATCCGTCGCCTTAATGCGATCAAATGATCTACTAACCCAAAGAACAGGGTTGATATCCCATATTTCCGTCCCCTTCCAATGGAACCCTGATGCTCAAATCCCGAAATAGTACAATCACTCAATAACCATAAACAATTGCCAAAATTTCCATAGCTGCTTAAGTGCCAAAAGACTGCAGTTACATTGATCGCCAATACCGTAAACTGCATACGAGCCGCGGCGTGCCCAAAGCTGTACAATTGATCGACATGTGCGGCGTAAGCATAGTTTCACCTCGGGCATCTCCTATATCTAAAAAAAAAAATTTATTAATTTTATTCAGTTGGTTAGTAAAAGCTATTTCATGTGTGTTAAGATTATCTACAGTGAGATAGAGAAGTAAAGTTAGTCATATTTAACACCCCCTGGCATTCGTCGATCAACCAATACCAGGAAAGTGTTTTCTTTATTGGCAATTGCTTTAAAAGCATTGTACCATGCAACAAATGCTGTAATCAATCCAAACCATCCGCCGGCTTTGGTGAGCGCTGTAAGTTCAGTCAATTGACCGCAGGCCAAGAACAGGTAGGTGATTGCTAAAAAGAAGAATAATGCAAAATTGGCTACTGTGGTTCTAACTGCACAGATTGCCATCAAAGTAGTGAAAATAAACCAAGCAAATAAATAAAATGCCAAACCGCTAGCCATCATATCTGGGTCCTCTTTGTAGGCAGCAGCAATACCAAATGACTCGGTATTAATTGCTGCAAAAGACAACCAGAAAGAACCATACGATGTAAAAGCAGCTGCTCCAAAAGTGTTGCCACAGGCAATTTCCCACATGCCTGCCAAAATCTGGGCCATGCCTCCGTAAAAGAATGCCAATCCCATCATGATATTAGGAACTGTAACGTGTCTAGCTTGAACATTGATCAATGACAAGACGAATGTAGTGCAAGCAAATCCACAAAGCCCGAATGGAGCAGGATTGCCAAACTGTCGACTAGGTTGCTGTTGAATGTTTGCCTCAGGCTTCAACACTCCTCGAAATGCTTCCACAAGTTCATGTTTTGAAACTACTGTATCACCAATGTGAATAGTTTCTTCATCAGAACCTGAAGCACCAGTTGTGGTTCGAACTCTGGCCATTTTGCCCAAGTTTTGACCAGTTGCTTTACTTGTATATGAATTGTTTAGGTCTGGAGCAATCATATCTCCGCCAAGCATTATTTCTTCATCAATCTCGTGTCGAGTTGACATCTTACTTGAGTTATATTAGGAATTATATGAGCAATTGAAAATTAAGAGTTTTCTGGGGAATGTCAGACAAAAAAGTCAAGAAATATGAGAGAAAAATGTCTAGTTTTTATAGAATTCCCGGGCTTGAGTGGGGCTATACTCACGAAAACTAATGGCAAAATGTATACATGTTCTCGTTGAATTTCAAAAAGCAAATTCAGGGTACGTGCCTTCCAAGAAAACAGGGACAAAAAAAGGAAATAGGGCTATGAGTTTCGGAGGGCCATTTAGTAGCTGGAAAAAGCGGGGTGCGGTGCCCATCTGAGGATTTGCGTATTCTCTACATTGTCAATAATCCGATCATTTTGGAACATGGGTTTCTGTATATTTTTTTGCAAATCTCGAATAGGATTCATATAGCCCCTTTTTTAGGAGAATCTTGTTGGAATTCTTGATATCGAAAGCAAAATTCAGCATCTAGCAAACATTCAACATTTGAGACAGCTTTTTAGGTTGCATCCCGACTACACCCTATGGACCGTCCATTTTCTTGAACCACGGCCGCCATGCATGAGTGCTATGGGACACCTGGTTTCTGTCAAAATTAATTTATTGGAGCAACCATCGGTTACGAATCCAAAATTGGACAAGTGGCATGCATAATATATTGCTAATCCACCATCGGTCATTATGCGAGTTTCAATTGACTCCTCTATGATCACCACCAATCACCTATGTCCATACCCGGCAAAGTCCGATACAATAAAAAATTTGCTCTGCCAAAAACCAGCCAGGGCAAAGGAAATTTGTCAGGCACAAGCCGGTATTCGGTGATCCTGCCTCTTAGCTTTCACCAAGTAACCCTCTTTATCCCCGAAATTGCTCTGTCGTGCCCCAAACTACGTTCTACATCCTAGCCAACGATTCCAGCATGCCCGTATGAATTGTGGGGAAACCAGTCGACAACCCGGGATTCGAACCGTCAACCTCTAAGCAACTGTACCTCTGGCCCCCAGGTTTTATACCACTTGACCACGAAATACCGCATCACGTGCATATACACAATGTGCACGTGATGCAGAAAATTTTGTGGTCAACCGGTATAAGGCTGGCTGCACTCGAGGTTCGCTAAACAGGTGGCTGGCGGTTCGAATCCCAGCGGGGGCATGTCATCTTTTCTAAAAAAGAAGCAAAAACAGTACCACGAAATTCGTTCGTGCGGCTCAACTAAGAATATCCAACATCAGAACATGACTACTGTTTTTGTTTCTTTTTTAAAAAGAAACACTACCGGGAATCGAATGCGGCTCAGCTAAAGAATATCTAACATCAGAACATTAACAGGGATCCATTACGTTAATCTTATTTTGCAAAAATAAAATGTTATTTAATAAGTAATCATATGATACATTTATTCGTCCTTAGCTTCGATGACTTGAGTTTCCAAACCCTTTGGATTTGAAATGTCAACAGCTTGAACGTAGGAGAAAAGCTTTTCCTTAGCACCTTCTTCGTCGTTTCGCTTTCGAGAGATTCGGACTCGGATTCGGTATGGAACGCCCTTGATACCTCGTTTCCATAGTTCCTTGTTCAATTGTGGGTCGAGTCGAACATCAGAAGTGCCCATTTGTTGAGTAGCGAACTTTCGGATTTCCTTGACAGCTCGTGGAGCTCTCTTCTTGAATTGCACACCGAAAACCTAAAGAACTTGTTAGCCATGTTCTGTATCGTATGTCGATTTGGCAATTTGATTGACCTTTAGTTGGCTATGGGTTCAACATATACTTCTTTGAAACCCTCTACAAAACCAACAAAAACCTCACAAAACAGCCAGATCAACAATTTGACAGATGAAACCTACTCGTTTGTGCATGTGAATAGTATATTCTCGAGTAACAGTACTGGACATTTTTTCTGTTCTTGTATATGAAATTTGATGAACCGAACGTTAGTTGATAGGAGAAAGGTTTTGTGAATATAATCGTGTGTGCGTGTGTTGTTTGGCCAATTGGGAGTTGGAGTCGGGGTGTCGGTGGATTAGGGTTTCCTAAACAGGAAATTTTTGCCAAATGTGACTGCCCTCGGAGTAAGCATATACCTGGATATTTTGAAGTATTTTGGGTATAACAAAATAGATTTTATAGTCTATGGACTCAGTTTACACTAAATGCCTGGTTAAAATGTATTTTGATTGCTAAATTGTGATTGAATTGACTGTTGTGAACATTTTGAATATTTGGCTCCGGCCTGTGTAAATATGAGCACTGCGTAATTATCGTACTGGTACACCTGTCAGCCACCAACCCAACAGTCCTCCAGTCTCGAGTCATCTAGGTCGTCAGGTCATCAGTTGGGCTCAAAATCAGACTATTATCGGGGTTGAGTGCGGTATGATGGAGATGGTGGAGCTCGTTGGACTAGTACCAATGCTCTACTCACGGCGCCGCATCTGAGGATCTTGAGATGCGGCTCAGCCTCCTGACACAGCACCACACCCTTTACTCGAGTCTCGTTGGGCCAGTTAGGCTAGGGTAATAAAATAAATACGTAGAAATGCAGTAGGATACCCTGACCAGGCGATACCTGTGCGAGAGACATGATATACACAGCATCAACTACTAGTTATTCGAGTACACCCCCTTTGCCCCTTTGTTTCTAAATTATTCGATGTCGTACCTAATAATACCTGCACAATACAAAATATATACAATTTTAGCAATATGAACCAACCACCTCATTTTATTCTAACGTACTATGAGTACGTGTTGCATGTACGCACAGTTGAAAACGGTGGCTGGTTTATGTAGAAAACATAATATCTAGATATTTTGTAAAATAATACTACAGACAAAAAATAGAGAATCATGCTATCAACTCTAAAAATAAATAAAATGACCGCCGCACAGAATAATACTCAATCATCTGCTGGTGTGAACGTGAACCGGGATGTCGGTAGTGGCACCGTTTGTTTGTTGACTGATCTGCAGTCACCCCGATCGGGAAATGTGTAAACAAAAAAATGACCAGCCTCCTCAATTGGCAAAGTGTAAGTGTATGCATTGTTTATCCTTAGCAAGAGACATCCACAAAACTCTGCTTCCTCACATCCACCTTTCACAAGAGAGAGAAAAAACGACAGAACAAAATGGCTCAAGACCCAGACTCTGTGGCATTTTCCAATAACTTTTGGGGCAAGGACGATGTTGGAGTGACAAATCTATTGCAAAAGATGCACGACAGCAAGCTTTGCTTGGAGGAAGTTCATGCCTTTTACAAGGAAAGAATATCCATTGAAGAAGATTATGCTAGACGTATGCTAGCACTATCGAGAAAAGGACTTGGTTCGACCGAGACGGGAACACTTCGTCAGGCGCTGGACGTTATTCGAACTAATACTGAATCCATGGGTAAATCACATGCTGGAGCAGCACAACAATTCAAATCTCAGCTAAGTGGACCTTTGGACACGTTCTCGTCGTCCATCAGGTCGAGAAGAAAGACTCAACAAGCAACCATCGAAAAATTAACAAAAGCTAAGCAGGCCCAGAATCAGGCTGCCGAAAAAGCACGATCCAAGTTTGAAACTGATTGCAACAAGATTAATGGATACTATGCACAACAGAATTTACTAATGGGTAAAGAACTGGAAAAGAACAATGCTAAACTGGATAAAGTTCACCAAACGGTTGATTTCACTAAGCGGGAATACCAGAACTCTTTACGAAGTCTAGCGGAAACCATTGACCGTTGGAACACTGAATGGAAGAATGCGTGCGACAAGTTTCAGGATCTGGAGGAAGAACGAATCAACTTTATGAAATCCAATCTGTGGGGGTATGCTAATATTGTGTCCTCTGTATGTGTGGCTGATGATGATGGATGCGAAAACATTCGAATGGGCTTGGAAAAGTGTGATGTAGCAAAGGACATTGAAGCATTTGTGAGGGAAAAAGGCACTGGTAGTGAAATCCAGGATCCACCAGAGTTTGTCAACTTCATGAGTGGCTACAACAGAGATACTACCACATCGGGTTATCGAATTGCCAATTTCAAGCGAGAATCTGAAGAAGGTGCTGCGCCTGCTCCTGCTACATCTGCAGAAGAAGAAAGCTCTCAAATTCCTGTAGAGCCTATGGAGCAAGAGCCTGTTCAAGATACAACATCACATCTACCACCAATCACACAACCTCCTCCATTGAATACAAACAGCATTAAACACTCACACAGCAATTCAGTTCCACAACTGAACTTGGATACACATACACATGATGATGACGAAGACTACAACTCTATTCCTGTGCTGGCTCATCCAGATGACGCTTCATCGGCACAGACTTCGCCAATTCAGCGATCACCTAATAGTTCTGTTTATTCGGCTACTACATCAGTGTCATCCGTTTCCATTTCAGGCGGTGAGGAAGATGAACCAAAGAAACGTACCTGGGCATCTCCATTCCGAAGACGAAGCAAAAAAGATTTGTCAAAGGGTTGGAACTCACCATCTGCCCCTAGCACCGCTACTGCTTCTCCGGCCACCATTAAACAATCAAAGAAGGACGACCTTATCAAGTCCAAGATGTCACCAGGTTCTGTGTTGAGCATGGGTGAGAACATGTTTGATTTGGGTGTAAACACTGGGGGCTCACGATCTGGTGGATCAAAGAGTCCTTTTGACACAAGATCGCGATCTAACTCGCCAACCAAGAGCATGTCAAGAGATGATCCGTTGGTCCAGGCACTGGAAAAGTTGAAAACCGGAAACGATTCAACTCCTTCCAAATATGGATCAATTGGCGGAGGTGCAGTGTCAAATAACAAAAAACGAGTGCCTTCACAATCAGCTCCTGTCAGTCCTGTCAAGCAAAACGGTCAGTTCTTTGGTGGTAGAGGTGGCAGTACCAAGGCAACTACAGCTCTTGTTCCACCTCAACCAGCATTCACATCTGCTGATATGGAAAGTACATCATCAAAATACTACAATCAAACACAGGAACTGTTTGATCAACAGCAGCAGCAGCATCAACAAATGGCAAGACCAAAATCTCACATTGATCTGCGTGATGATCCTTATCCTCAGCAAACATTACGACAACGTCCAAAATCATTCTATTATGAGCAGCCCGAAGAGCATTATGAAGAACCACAACAACAACGACCACAGTATCGACATAGTCGATCAAAATCTGCATCTCCAATCAAGCAAAATTATGCTGATTATCAACATCAACAACATCAACAACAACCACAGCCAAGAGCTGTTTCACCTGCTCCATCATATCGAAGATCTGTATCTCCTGCTCCATCAGCAACACAGCAGAATCCTTACAGACGTTCTGTATCTCCTGCTCCTTCTCAACAGCAGTATCAAGATCCTTATCGACGTTCTGTTTCACCTGCACCATCTTATCAACGATCTGTTTCACCTGCACCAGCTCGAGGTTCTCGAGCCGCATCACCTAACCCATATGCCAGATCTACTTCCCCTGCACCAATACAACAACAAAGACCTAGAAGCAAGACTGCTGCTGATCTAAACAACGGTGGCAGCACTAGAGGTAGAATGTCCAAGTCTCAGGCACTGCCGGCTGTAGCTCCAGATGGAAGAAAAGTCTTGAGATATAGCAAAGCTGCCTATGATTATCGACAAGCCATTCCTGAGGAAGTTAGCTTTAGAAAGGGTGATATTCTTATGGCAACCGAGTGCCTAGCTGATGGTTGGTGGTATTGTTTTGTTTATAACACTAATCGAAGCGGGTTGGCTCCTTCCAATTTCTTAGTAGATCTTTAAATAGTAGTTTGTAAGTTATTATATTAATATTAATTAAGTCATGAGCTATGCGTGCAGGTCATTGTCATGATCTTGTAAATGATACGCTCACACATGGGCATATTGACGTCTCACTGAGATCAATCAACCTTGGAAGCATATGGCTTACTGTGGTTTTGTTTGGTCTGTACATGTGCTATGTTTACTGTTTTGCTTCTTTTTTTAAAGAAGACATCACCGAAATGGTTACGAACACTAGTCTAGAACCAATGGATGCTTCTTGTGGCAATAAATATGTAGTTCACTCAATCCTGGAATCGTATCACGTTAATCAATTAGTATGGAAATAAATATCTAGCTCGTTTAACAACCCTTGTGACATCTCACTGAGATTATTCAAGCTTGGAATTAGCGGCTGCTGTGTAGACTCGAACAGTTCCCTTGGACTACTGCTGTTACTACCAGGAACAAACGACCGCGATAAAGAAAACCACGGGTCGTCTTGTTCCACTTCCTTGGGCGATTCAGACCTAAGTACAGGGGTATTCGGCATTATACTGCTCACCTTGTCCAGCTTCTCTTTCAGCAACGATTTTTGAATATCAGTGAACGAGGATTGCTTGAGCAGAAAGTTTGCAATCCACATGAAATCATCAATTCTATCTTTGCTCTCTTTCAGGGACTTTGCTGGGATCAGCGTAATAACATCAGCAATTGCAATCGAGAGCTCAAACAGCTTCCTCAGGATTGCAGCTCCATGTACTTCTATAGATCTACCCGAACACTTGGAAATCAGTGACCGAAGACGATGTGCAATTTCTACAGGGAATAACAATGACATGCACCCTTCTGACAACCCAGAGCTTAGCCAATACCTGGACATTGCCATCTGCCATACCAACATTCGCAACCATTGTTGAGTCACAATCAAGTCTGCTTGCTGCATTTCGGACAGAGTCTCCAGCCCAGACTGGGAATCCAGAATCTCGTCCTGCTTTTGCTCAATCCATTTTTGGGTGATTTCTGTAGACTCTCCTAGGTATGCTTTGATGAAATTGCTATCCATCAGCCTGAAGAGTTTGATTATCTGACTGAAACCGTAATGAACACCCGAGGGAATGCTTGGATCAAGCTCAGGCATCATTCCTAACGGGGACAAAAGCACCGGTCTGTAAAAATGGATTGCCATGAATCTCTCGTGGATATACAACATCCAGTACATCCTCTGACGTCTCGATCTTTCCGATAGAGATTCGATGGTTTTCAGTTTTTCAATGTCATGCAGTTTTAGAATTGATGCCATCGTGGCTCCCTCCCGGAGATACAACCACGCAAGCTCAATGTCATTGGACGCAACAAGAGAGCTTGATATCGATAGAACAGTTATTATACTTTTAATAGTAATTTCACGTTTCGGTTTCAGAATTCCTCGTGAATTCAATGCCATGTCAGCGAGCTGAAAAGCCTCTTCGCTACTTTGTCCAACACTGGCCTTTGTATGCCCTATGGTGACAGAAAAAAGCGAATATACCAAAGCAGCATCATCTCGGTCCGAATCTATGTTATCAATAGCCTCAGACAGTTCAGTCCTTGTGATCACAGGAAACATGGGATATATATATTTCTCATATTGTTCTAGCCGTGATCTGAAATATTCCTTACCAAATTGACTTTTAGGAACTAACTGAGTAGTATCTGGAGCACTTTTCCTGTACTGAGTAATGATTCCGCCCCGTTTTGTCCGTAATCTCTTGGTATTCTGAGAGGATGGCTCAGGCCATTCACACTGTAGATTCAAATGTAAGCATTGTTGGCACACTGGTGGCTCTCCGCTACATTTGACTTTTCTTCCTTTGCATGCTTTACATGCCCTGCGTACCTTTTTTCTGGATGAATTATCCTTAGTATCACTATTGGACGTTGTCGACATTACGCGAGGCAAAGTAGAAGAGGTAGTGGACGAACAACCATTGGATGTCTGTATGTCTGTAGAGTGGAGTATAATGAGAGTCTCCAAAATGCGGGGCCAATCGGCTCATCGTTAGAGCTACGTCCCCATAACAATCCATAAATCTGTCGTTAGTATGGAAGAGAGATCTCGATACTTCTCCACAGATCCAAAAAAAAAAAATTCATAAAATTAGATCTCAAAACGGTCTTGGGATGCCACTTTCCCTCCAATCTTGGATTAGATTTCATAGAGCCACGATAATACCGGGCCGATATCCATCCAATTACACAACCGATTCAATACGGACCGATTAAACGGATGGAGGGGTATGGCGTGTGGGCCAAATCGTGCATATTGTGCATATGGTGCATATTCATAGTGGCTAGTGGTTTCACGTCTATTAGCTATAAAAATTCGACATGTATCCGAGCAATTTGACTCTAGAAAACATCGAGAAATGACTCTGACTAACACTACTGTTGAAGTTGAACCGCTAGGGGACTCCCAGTTGTTCAAGAACCCAAATCAAAACTCGCACTGGGTACGAAACAAGCATTATGCCGATCAAGTGTTGAAGGATCATGAGTTTATGAGCCCTTACAGAGTTACGAAGTTGCAAGTGGGAACAAACGAAGTTACAGGGATCATCTCCAAAACTGTTGGAGTATCCTCATGCACCGTTGACTTGTCGTTGCAGATCAGAGTGCAAGCTTCCAGTGTGAGGGTCACAATAGATGAAGTGAAACGAAGAGACGGAGAGACACCTATTACGCGGCGATATGACGAGCTTGACAAATGGGCATTTGAGGAGCCTAATTATGAAAATGTAGAGCTAATGGATGATGGTTCTGTTCTTCCATTTGGTGACGGTAATGAGTTGGTAATTCAGTCATCACCGTTGAAATTCATCTTGCGTCGACATGGCGTTGACCACATGGTTATCAATGGTAGACAGTTGATGAACTTTGAACACTATCGACCAAAAAGCGAGAATCAATCTCAATTGGGTCTCCATGAAATTGACACTGGCATGTGGGAAGACGAGTTTATGATCCACAAGGACATCAAGACGCACGGCCCTGAATCGGTAGCTATGGACGTTGAATTTGTCAATTTCAAGCATGTGTTTGGTATTCCAGAGCACAGTGTTTCGCTTTCATTACCAGAGACAGACAATCCCTATCGATTGTTCAACCTGGACGCCTTTGAGTATGACATTGATTCTCCAAAGGGGTTGTATGGTGCCATTCCACTGATGCAGGCACATAAACAGGGAGCGTCAGTAGGGTTCTTTTGGGTCAATGCATCCGATACCTATGTGGAGGTTAAGAAAAGCGAATGTTCTAGCCACTCCCATTGGGTAGCTGAATCTGGCCGTCTAGACTTTATCTTGTTTGCAAGTGACACGCCGAATGGCATCGTTGAAAACTACTGTAAATGGACCGGGTTTTCCCAGCTTCCTCAGATGTTCAGTTTGGGCTACCACCAATGTCGATGGAATTATATGAACGAAAAGGAGCTTTTAGATGTCAACGAGGGTTTCGAAGAACACGACATTCCAATGGATGTTCTGTGGTTGGATATTGAATTTTCTAATAAGAAGAAGTACTTCGAATGGGATCAAGAAGCATTTCCTGATCCAGTTGGAGTGTGCAAGACCCTGGAAAAGTACAATCGAAAGCTGGTTCCAATTATCGATCCGCACATCAAGGTCGACGAGACGTATAAGTTGTACAACGATGTTGTCAAAAAGGATCTGGCGATAAACAGCAGACAGGGAAAGCCATTTCACGGCCATTGCTGGCCAGGGGAATCCATCTGGGTCGATACACTGAACCCCAATGCACACGAGTACTGGCATACCGCATACGAAGACTTTATCCAGACCAGCAACGTGCATATTTGGAACGATATGAACGAACCTTCTGTTTTCAATGGCCCAGAGAACACAATGGACAAGGGTGCGGTCCATTTTGGAGGTTGGCAGCACAGGGACATTCATAATATCCTTGGTGAAACATATCATAAGGCTTCTTTTGATTCATTGGAAAAGGTGTACAATCACACTCAGCGACCTTTTGTTTTGACCAGATCCTTTTTTGCTGGTTCGCAGCGATATGGTGCGGCATGGACAGGTGATAACATGGCCAAGTGGAGTCACCTGAAAGCATCATTACCAATGATAATGTCCATGAATATCTCGGGATTTGCGCAGATCGGCGCAGATGTAGGTGGGTTCTTCTTTGAGCCAAGTAGCGAGTTGCTGGTAAGATGGTACCAAGTTGGATGTCTATACCCTTTCTTTAGAGCTCATGCTCACATTGACACAGAGAGACGAGAGCCATGGACTCGAGGCGAGCCTTACACTTCAATGATCCGAAATGCCATTAGAATGCGATACAGATTATTGCCAGTTATCTATACTGCGTTTTACAAAGCTTCGACTAGAGGAACACCTATAATGAAGCCAATGTTCTGGGACAACGTTGACGAGACCACGCTTTCTATGGATGATCAATTCTACATTGGTGACTCCGGGTTACTAATCAAACCTGTGGTTGAAGAGGGTCAGCGTTCTGTAGAGCTGTACCTACCAGACGAAGAAGTGCACTATGATTATGCAACACACAAGCGAATCCATGGGAAGGGCCATCACCCTATCGAGGTTCCATTGGAGAAGATCCCTCTTTTCATGCGTGGTGGCCATATTCATGCGCGAAAGGACATCAAAAGGGGTTCGTCCGAGCAAATGGTTAATGATCCTTATACGTTGGTCGTAGCCACGGGCAACGAAACCGGTTCAGCTGCTGGTGAATTGTACATCGACGACGGAAAGTCGTTTGCATACAAGTCTGGGGATTATGGACTATGCAAGTTTGAATTCATCGATGGCGTCTTATCTGGGTCGGTTCAAGGGTCGACCAATAGTAGACTTGCTAGAATAGAGATGATTGGAGCCGAGTACTCTGCGGCTACCGTTGAGCAGAATGGTGTCAAATGGTCCGCCAAGGTCATCAATGGGTTCACCGACGTGAATGTAGACCTGGGAAAACCATTTTCTGTAATTTATGAATAATTGCAATATTTTAAATAAGCATTAAAATAGAATAATACATCGTATATTACATGTTATATTTCTCGTCTACAAGAACAACGGGGCAATCTCACGAATCCACCTAGGTCTTGAGGAACCAGATCATGTTCACCAACCTTTAAGTTGTTGAACTTGTTTTCCAATCACGACCACTCAGTGTCATTATGTCTACAATCTCCCTGTCACCCAACATTTGACCTCCATCCTCACGTTCTCGGACCGATATGCAACTCCAACAGTGAATCAAATAAGGGTCCCTCGATCGACTTTTGCTCATCGCTTGAACCAGAGCCATGTGCTACTTTTCTGGACTTGCAATATCGGTCCGGGATAAAATTGCCTGATGAAACCCTGCAGCCGTGTGCGGCTGCTGATCACGATTCTGGTTGGCTGTCTCAGAAAGCGGGGAAATGTTGGCGATACGGTCCTCATGCATAAAGTAGCACAGAACAGAAAGTGAGCGAGAATTGACCCCACTATAGCTTCACTAAGGGCAGCAGGTCATTATTTTTATTTTGCTTTGCATCGCGGTCGTTGATTGGCCCCATTTCGGTCCGAGAAGCGAATGTTGGTCTGATGCCCACCAGAATAGTGCGATTCACAAACAAGTTATCCGACATCATCGACTGGGGATATCATTCGTTGAAATGCGGGGCATATAACTTTCTGAAATTTATATATACTGGACAAAGACTAGTTCAAGATCATCATTAATAACCAAGAAACAGAACCCAGAATGGCAGAATCGAAAAAGTCCGAGGTTAACCATCTTGAAGACCGGTCTTTGGCCAGAGCTGCTGAGGAAGCTGCTGACCAGGAATGGCTGGATATTGCAAGGGAAGGTAAAAAGGCCAGCGATCGAGAGCATCGAATGACATTGATGGAAGGATTCAAGTTGTACCCTAAGGCTTGTTTTTGGTCCATAGTAATTTCATGTACTTTGATTATGGAAGGGTTTGATTTATCGCTGATTGGAAGTTTTTATGCATTTCCTGAGTTTCAACAAAAGTACGGAGAACCGGTTGGCGATGGAACCTATCAGCTGACTGCAGCATGGCAGTCAGGACTATCTAACGGTGCCAATGTCGGTTCTTTTATCGGCATTTTCTTGAACGGTTGGGCCTCTGATCGATGGGGACATCGAAAGGTGTTGATTACATCGTTGTTGGCAGTGTGTGCATTTGTATTCCTGCTATTTTTTGCACCAAATATCGAAACACTATTGGCTGGTGAAATCCTTTGCGGAATTCCATGGGGTGTCTTCCAAACTTCAGCACCAGTGTATGCTTCGGAAGTATGTCCACTGCAATTGCGAGGTTATCTGGCAGTATTCGTAAATCTCGCATGGGTTTTGGGTAGTTTAATTGTTGGTTATGTCGTTCGTGCATGTCTTGAAATCGAAGGATCTCTTGCTTACCGACTACCGTTCGCAATCCAATGGGTGTGGCCAATTCCTTTGATCATTGGCATCTATTTTGCTCCAGAATCACCATGGTTTTTGGTACGAAAGGGCCGTTATGAGGAAGCGGAAAAGTCAATCAAACGTCTCACCAGAGAGACAGATGACATTGACACAAAACGAACCGTGGCCATGATGCGACATACTAACGAACTCGAGAAAGAAATCAACAAAGGTACCAGTTATCTTGACTGCTTCAGAGGCACTGATCTGAGACGAACAGAGATTGCATGTATGGCTTGGATGTCACAACCATTGGGTGGAAATATCTACCAAGGATGGGTTGTATACTTGTTGCAGGCTGCCGGTATTAACGATACACAAGCATATAATATTTCGTTGGCTCAAGCTCCACTTGGCGTCGCAGGTACAATTTTGGCTTGGTTCATGATGACCTGGATGGGAAGACGATCCATGTTTGTTGGTGGACTGCTCGTTCAATTCTTGATTTTGCTTGTCATGGGGTCTGTGGCTTTGGCACCCGAGTCAAACACAGTAGCACCTTATGTTGTAGGGTCGTTGTTGATGTTCTTTACTTTTGTATATGATACATGCGTGGGACCTATTACGTACACATTACAGGCAGAAGTGTCGTCCACTCGGTTGAGACAAAAAACCACTGCACTGGCACGGAACAGTTATAACATTATCACAGTCGCTGCGTCAGTGGCAAACCCATATCTCCTGAATCCGACAGCTGCAAATCTAAAGGGCAAAGCAAGTTGGGTGTGGTGTGGAACTTGTCTTATTTGCTTGGTTTGGGCGTGGTTCAGGATTCCCGAGACCAAAGGCAGAACATTTGAAGAACTGGACATTTTGTTCGACCGCAAGGTTAATGCCAGGAAGTTCAAGGGTTACAACGTTGATGCTTATGAAGAGGTTTCAGAAAAACAGGAGCAGATTCGATTTGACCACGAAGTTTAGTTTTCTTTTTTAGTTTTTCAGGTAGTTTTATCCAGTATTCAATATCATGATTTGAGCCGCACGTTGAAATGTCTCACTTACGTTCCACCAGTTTGTGGTTTGACAGCTTGTCAATGTGTTTCAACCGTAAGGCGTGTCAGTCTAATAATAGTATATTCTCATGCGCTATGGATTTAAGGACGGATAGCTGCGAAAACTGAGTCACATCCTGCGAGAAAGTGTGAGCCGCACTACGGAGCGAAACAGGGGTACCACACCCACCCCATCGTCTACTGCTTTTTGCTTTAAAAAAAGAAGCAAAAACAGTGCCTGCGGCGCCTACCTAGAAGTGACCAAGTTGTGGTACTTTTCCAGCTGTTCGTCCAGTCTAACAGCCCAGTGTTTTCTGTCTTCTGGCTGGGTACCGTAGGCAGTGCAGGTCACTATCCAGAATGTCAAGCTAATAACGGTAATCAGCACGTCTTTTACAGGCTCAATTTCAATGGCCTCCTTCCAGATGCCTTCATCCAGCTTCTTCAACGTCTCAAAGAACCGGCTCCTGTACGCATCGTACTGCTCGCCCTGGTGCTTTTCCGGTGAATAGAAGGTGTTTCTTCTCACCCATTGGTCAATTGCAGTGACACCGGAGAACTCCCAGTCCAGAACTGCACTCAAGTGGTCGCGATCGTACAGCATATTTCCCAAATGCAGGTCTTGATGAGCAAGCACGAGCCGCTTGCTGTTGATACGATCACGCACCTGACGTTGCTCCAGAGTGGCCAGCACTCGATTGATTTTCGCCTTGAGCTCGTCCATGTGAAACAGATGCTCCTTCTCGATAATGAGCACATCGCGTCTCAGGCGAGCTGCGATATAGTCAGCCATTGAGTCGAAAGGACCACCTATCTGCAGTGAATCGTAGTCCAGGTGCTTGAAGAACTTCAAGTCGTCTACTTCATACCCAATCTCTTCCAGGACAGGACCGGGAACAATCTTTCCATCTTCAATTGCCAAACCCCCCACCTTGTCAATGCTCGGAGAATGCTTGTTGACCATCTCCACAAAGATCTCGGCGCATTGGTCCAGCACACGGTTCGCGTCCTCATCACTCAACGGCGATATTTTGGTCAAATCTGTGCCGGGCATGCCTTCCATGATGATGTATTCGTAGCCTAGTTGATCATTATCCACGCTCCATGCAATCACCTCAGGACAGGGACAGCTCGCAATGTTCTCCTTGACCCATTTCAGGCAAGCCACCTCATTAACGGTCTTTGCCTTCGGCCAGCACGGCCTGGCCACCCGCAAATACAACTCCCTCGTCCCATCGTCCACGACATAGATCTTGTGGTACTCGGCCCACAGCTCCGGGCACTCCACCGACTTCGGCTTGACCCCAAGCTCGCTCTCCAGGAAAGCCCACACCCGGTCCCTACTCAATGGCTCGGTATCGTTGAAGCTTGGATCTCCGTTCTGACAAGGCATGTTTTTGGAGCTCACAATTGGATCCAGTTGTGCCTTTATAGGGAGCCGATGCGATGACGGCTGGTGAGTAATCGTGATATCGGTCCCCTCCGCTCCCCTGACAGGCGATAGAGCTACAGGAAGTGGTGTCCTTCTTTTTTTTTGAAAAAAGAAGCAAAAAACAGTAGACGGCCCCCTGGCAGGCGAAGGTTGTTCGTGGAGGTGGTTTTCTTCTTTTTTTAAAAAAAGAAGCAAGAAACAGTAGACGCCCCCCCTGATGGAACAGTTCAAGTAAAACACGTGATCGCAATAACGAGGGTAACGTGATTCGTATAGCTCTCGGGGTTTCACGGCTGCTGGTCGACTGTTTTCTGCTTCTTTTTAAAAAGAGACACCACCGCAACCAGTACGCAGGTCAATCAACCTGATTCAAAGGTCTCAGTAATTTTCCGAGGTCTTACGAGATCATAGGGACGGGTATGGGGATGCAGGTCCTAGCCCTAAGGAGATCCAATCGAGTTTGTTAGATTATATAGCCTGTAAAAAGTGATCCAAGCGGTCCGTCCGTTCACTCCACTTGCCCGACAGCGACAAAAACCGCACCACATTTTTCACGATAATTATGCACTCGGTTAGCTTGCCTCGCACGGCAGCCGGTGTGTGAGGTGAGGGTGTGGGAGTAGCGCATTTTGGTTGCTACGGTTGCCACGAAAGCGAAAATTAATCGGATAATTATCGTGGTGGGTTGGACAACAAATAAAGGGTATATATAAACCCCCTCCATCCTCCATCTTCCATCGACACTACAAAATTTTCTTTGTTATTTTTTTAATTCAATAAAAAAAAAGGTATGTTCATACAAACCACACCATCATGTCTTACACCCTGTCTTTGTCTTGGTTCACGGCGCAAGGGAATTGCATGCAACAAAAAATCACCCTATTTTATTTGTATTTTGTTGGATGGTTTCGGACCCATGTGTTCCCTTATTCGAGCTGACATCACAGGAATTGTATCGGAAAAATTGTGCATATTTTAGTTTTATATAAATTTGTGCTTTTCCGGGTTTTTCTCTTTTTCTCTTTTCTTTCTTTCTTTCTTTTTTGAACTATCTAACCATAGAAACAAAACTAGTTCTTTCAACCTAACAAAATGCCTTGTACTGATGTATTAAAACGAAAATCCGGTGTCATTGTCGGTGATGATGTTCGACATCTTTTTGAATACGCTCAAGAACACGGATTTGCTATTCCAGCTATCAACGTTACTTCATCATCCACTGCTCTAGCCGCATTGGGTGCTGCTAAGGAATGCAAGGCTCCAGTCATCTTGCAAGTTTCTCACGGTGGTTCTGCTTTCTTCGCCAACGGTGCCACTGTTGCTGACAAGAACCAACAATCAGTTTTCGGTGCCATTGCCGCAGCTCAATTCATTCGAGAAATTGCACCAAAGTTCGGTGTTCCAGTTGTTCTTCACTCTGATCACTGTGCCAAGAAGATCTTGTCATGGTTGGACGGTATGCTTGACGCTGATGAAGAATACTTCCAAAAGCACGGTGAACCATTGTTCTCATCACACATGATTGACTTATCTGAAGAAGACCACGCATCAAACATTGCTACCACCAAGAAATACTTTGAACGAGCTGCCAAGATGAACCAATGGCTAGAAATGGAAATTGGTATCACTGGTGGTGAAGAAGATGGTGTCGATAACTCTGGTGTCGACTCATCCCGATTGTACACCCAACCAGAAGATATTTATCAAGTTTACCAGGCATTGTCCCCAGTGTCACCAAACTTCTCCATTGCTGCTGCTTTCGGTAATGTTCACGGTGTCTACAAGCCAGGTAACGTCAAGTTGCGACCAGAATTGTTGGGAGGCCACCAAGAATACGTTGCCAAGCAAGTCAACAATGGCAAGAAGTTCCCAGTCTTTTTGGTTCAACACGGTGGTTCTGGATCTGAAGACGCTGCTTTCCACACTGCCATCAGCCATGGTGTTGTTAAGGTAAATCTTGATACTGATTTGCAATATGCCTATTTATCCGGTGTTCGAGACTACATCTTGAAGAACCAAGACCGATTGATGAGCACTTTCGGTAACCCACAAGGCACTGACGACAAGCCAAACAAGAAGTTCTTTGATCCACGAGTGTGGGTTAAGGAAGGTGAAAAGACCATGACTGCCAAGTTGTCGGACTTTTACCGAATCTTCAAGGCCACCAACCAGGTTTAAGATAAACAAATAAGTACATAGTTATCATCATCAAAATACCTTTTTATTTGTAACGAATGTGCGGCGCAAAGCCGCACTACTGTTTTTGCTTCTTTTTTAAAAAAGAAGAAACCACCCTCTAGACGTACTCGACGACGTGAGCCGCACCTCCTCTTTTTTTTTTTGGGTGTCACCGCGGGAACAACAGCGAGTTGCCCGACAACCCGCTGGATGGCAGGCAGGCAGTTGCCTGTTATTGTTATCAACAAATAGAGCGCGTGCTCGAAGCACGCAATCAACCTAAAGCAGAAGCATAGGCATCAAAGCCCCTACGGTTAGAGCGCGCCAGCCCAACCTCCCAAGCGTTTGCGAGCTGTTGCCAGCTTTGTTTTGGCTGCACAATCACATTTAGCACCGCGCAAGAGGAGCTCCACTGTGCAGTTTCGCCTCTTTTTCCCCTCAGTGGTGGTTACCACAACAATCAAATATGTGTGCGGTCGCTCGCGCAATTAAAGTCCCAATGGCTCGGTCCAAAACACAATATAACTCCCATTTGCCGCCTTATAAACTCACACTTTTTCTCACCACTAATGCTACGACTTTTTTGTACGCGTCGTCTAGTTAACAACACTCTCACTACTACTTCTCTTACTACAGCTAAAGCTTTACGTGCCAGTGCCATCACTACAAGTACCACAGCCCGACAGTTATCCACCACAAGATATTTCAACATGCCTAAGGACGCAGATGCACCTCGACCACGAAAGGTCACTCGAAGAAAGAAGAAGGGTATGTGAATATTTTTTTATTTGTTCTTTTGTTCTCTTGTTCAAATAAAAAAATTTTTTTTTTTTAATGGATACTAACTGAATGGTTTTATTATCATTATAGCTGAAGGTGAACCAACCCGAGCTCTTTCAGCATACATGTGGTTTGCTAAGGAAAATCGTCCAAAGGTTGTAGAAGAAAACCCAGACGCCACTTTTGGTGAAATTGGTCGAATTCTTGGACGTAAGTAAAGATTGTTTATGAGACGTGCGGCTGCTAACATTTTTAAATGATAATAGAACGATATAAGGCTTTGGGCGAACAAGACATGGCATACTATCAAAAGAAGGCTGAAGAAGATAAGACTAGATACAGAAATGAAATGGATGCCTTCAAAGCTGCCAGTGGACAAGTCGTTTAAAGTATTTATTTGATTTGTTTTTTTTATATTATTCTATATTTGGGACGTAGCTTG
The DNA here is from genome assembly GCA_003707485.3 of Blastobotrys proliferans. Taxonomy (NCBI): domain Eukaryota; kingdom Fungi; phylum Ascomycota; class Dipodascomycetes; order Dipodascales; family Trichomonascaceae; genus Blastobotrys; species Blastobotrys proliferans. The sequence goes on from PPJI03000028.1 coordinate 127,196, forward strand.
GTTAATATTTTTTATCTGTTTTATTTTTTTTTCTCTATCTAATATATTATTCGCGTTATTTTTTGTTGCAATTGATGTTCGTTGTCGTTTGGTTGTCGTCCTTGAAGTTGGTGATAATGAAGAAGGCGCCGGGGGGCATACAACAAGACACGACACGACAAAGATGCAATCGTACAACAGCAAGAACGCGATTTTTGCGTCAAGATATGATTTCTATTGATTGATAGGAACCATTGTGGTTGTTTAGACGCGAAATTCGTTCGTTCGAGTACTCTACATGACGAGAACAGAAAGAAAGAAAGCAACAAAATAAATATACCTATAGCTAAACTAAATAACTAATTTGGCTCCTTCAGCAATGCATCGTAGGCGTCTTTCTCGACTTGAGCCTGTTGCTTGAATGGTTCCTTATCTGCCTCTGGGAGCGCGTTCCATCGTTTACCAAGCTTCTTCGAGATCATTTTACCATTCAAAGAAGGGAACTCTCTTACAATCTTGGGTCGTTCCCTCTTACTGAAGATGAAAAATGCACTTAATGGGCGTTTGAGCTCTATTTAATATATCATACGTTAGCACACTCCCTATCCTATCCTATCCTATCCTATACTCTTTTCACCACCACCTGGAGGTGGGGTTGGGGTGGGTTGTCGAACACGACCTGACCGAGTAGACGGAGCACTAGTTGCTGGATCTTTCGGCATGTTTGATAGAGAAAAAAATTTACAGGAAAACCATCATCTTTTATTCAAAAAAGTCTATAGTACTATTTGAACAAAGTGGAACCCGCAGGTCCACTCCGCCTAATCGTGTTAATACAAGCAACATCCCTTGCATGTAGGCTCAGAGCACTCAATTGTTTACACCATCAGATCTGATGATTGGTGCATGCATGCATTCTTATTACAGCCAGCCAGCCATCCGCTTGCATAAATTTGCTTGCATGGGTATTTCAGACATTTTGCCCATTTTGGAACCTGATGCTCGATCTACTGAGGGGTCATCGTTAGCCGAGTGTGTGGTTTTTGATTCACGTTGAGCTCTTCCCAGAACGGAATGTGCAACACCACTAGGCAACGGCACCTTCGAGTTTAGTCTGTGAATAGTCTACTCGTGTATACCAACCACCAACATAAGCAACTATGAGTTTTCGCCCGCATGCCATGCCATGCTATACTTGCATTTGAAATTTCTTTAGATCCAAACCCAAAATTATATAAGATGTAATGGTTTCCCACCATTGATTGAGAAAATTTTTTTCTTTCTCTCTTTCTTTCTTTTCTTTCTCTCTCTCTTACTCTCTAGTACTAAAACATAATGACTATCGAAGAAGCTCAATCGTAAGTATATTAGTTCTAGCAACGGCTAACGAGGCTGAAGAGGTGTCAAGCGGGATGCTAAGGAAGAAGTAGCAGCAATTGAAACCAAGAAGCAAAAGCTCGAAGATGGTTCAGCTGCCACTGCTGAAGAAAAGGAAAACAGCAAGCCGGCTGAGAACGAAGCTACTGTAGAATCTAAGGAATCGAGCGAACCGGCCAAGGCTGATGAGCCACCTGCCGAAAATGTCGAGAAGGTCGAGAACGCCGAAGCGGCTGCTTCCACTGAAACTGAGACCAAACCGGAAGGGGAAGCCACTACTGAGGCCGCCGCCAAACCCGACACCGAAGCCGCAGAGAAGAAGGCTGACGACGACACCGAGACCAAGGATAAGGAAGCCGAAGCCCCAAAGGCTGAAGAACAGGCAGAAGCCGAGGAGCCAAAGGAGGACGCTGCTCCTGCTCCTGCTGCAGCCGAAGCTGAAACTGAAAAGCCAAAGGAAGACGAAAAAGCCCCAGCTGCCGCTGCCGCTGAAGCTGAAGAGTCCAAGTAAGCGTTCGAAAATTTATTTATACAGACCTCTATATAGTAATATACTTGATGAAAACATGCGCAATGCGCCGCAGGCACCGTTTTTGCTTCTTTTTTGAAAAAGAAGGACACCACCTGAGGAGTATGTCTTCTTTTTCCAGAAAAAGAAGCAAAAAGCGGTAGAAGCAGGCACTACAGAGCTTCGTAGAAAAGCAGATAGGCCCCTCCCTCTTCCTTCAGCACGTCCCGGGTGGAGCACTCCCACACCTTGTCGTCGCTGATCTTCCACCACTCGTGGTTCGAAGGGGGCAGTACGTCTCTGGAATTGGATTGTGGCGATGGCAATGGTCGCGACTCGCTACTTGCTGTTACAATCTCAGAGGTTGACAACGATGCCGGCGATGGTGATGATTTCGCAGGATATGGCAGCTCTTGTTTCGGTGGCACCGGAGGTGGGGGTGCGGGAGGAGGGACGTTGGTGGTGGTTGTAGCTGCAGAAGGAGGGGAATATGACGAGGTTTTTTCAGTCTTGATTGACGATGCTGACGAACTACTGACTCCAGTGTCAGAAGTCGCTGATGTTAGTGGTGGAGGGGTATTTGCTAGTGATCTTGCCAATTGAGTAGCCAGAGTGGCAGTAGGTTGTGGTTTTTGCTGAGGTCGAGTTGTAGACGACCAGAATGCCAAGTTCTTACGGCGGAAACATTCATAATGGCCAGTTTGATGCGTCCCTTTATGTCTGATCATGGCTGCTAACCGATAGTGTACTTTACGGCGAGACATAAACGAATCCTCTGAACCTGAACCATTACCTAGTTCAAATAATTCAATGTTCTCCTGCAGTGATACTTTGCACGAGTTTCGCGATGCTCCGTAGCCGCCGTAGATAGATCGTGATAAATGAATTGTTAGTACTTGAGGAAGCTTGTGAAAAGCAGTAGCTTTGGATATAGGGCTTGTGACCGTTCTGGGCAATTGCTGCTCCAGATGATCCGGTACATCCTGTGGGGATTTGTACTGGCTCAACTGTTTTTTGAGTTCTGCAGGCCCGTTTGCATTCACATGCTGTATTCTACAATTGGTGCAACCGTAATCTTTGATATACTCTGGCGTGGACAATTGGCCCAGCAAGTCTGCTAATGGTACTGATCTTTTCTGTGGTACCATCAGTGATTGTACTAGAAACATTGATGGATTTGCTGGAGGACAGTATCCGCACTTCGAGCAAGTGATTCGGTCTACTGTGGCTCCACTGAATGCAAACTCCGGTAGCTTTATTTGGCTAACACTCTTTTTTAGGTTCTCATATTCCATTTGCAAAGTTTCCAGCACCAGATGCAGTAGCTCGTGAGCATCATGCTGAGAACGCGAAATTCTTGACCGGTGAATTTTTTCAACCACCGCTAATAAGGTCCACGGTGACAGTGTTTTTGGAGACAAGATTGGTTCATTCAGGCTGCGAATCATCTCTGCTAAGGCACGATGCAACAAGCCTTGGCTAGAGCTGTCCTCTTCATCAACCATGTACTCAAACTCGCATAGATAAGTGTAAAATCCCTTTAGACTGGCCAAGGCTTGCAAGTTGGAATTGGCAAAGCAGTCATTTGCCCGGTTGGTTAGCCCTACAGTGTACCTACCGATCTTTTTCTTTCTGCGTAGCATTGACATTGATTCCGGTTTTTTTTGAAATAGTGCAAAAGGGTTTAGCTTGTATAGGGTTAAACTTATAGATGGCCCCACGATCCAAACGATACCGGCTGTGATCGCGATAGCCACTATATGGCGCTGTTGCATATAATGATGATACCGATAGTAGTAGTCGTAGGCTCTCACCTAACCTAGTTGATGGGTTCAAAGGGTGTCTGGGTGTCTGGGGGTGACTAACTAAAGGACTGGGGCAGAGCAGAAGCGACTTTCAATAATTATAGTTTCTGTCTGGTGGTGGTCAGTGTGGAGCGGAACGGATGGCCGGGTTCGTTTCCCTCCACAGAGGCAGCCGATGCCGGTGCCGGCCCGACTTTTGAAAAAGAGGCACCAAACGGTGCGTGCCTGCGGCGCTGGCATTTAGAGGGGCATAAACCGTTCTGGCCGTTCTGTGAAGAAAACTAGAGCGTCATTGTATAGCTCGCATTCTGGTTGGGACAATTGGTCTACTGTTTTTTGCTTCTTTTTTTAAAAAAAGAAGAAATCCACCCAAAGCGCATGTGCACGTGACGCGACGGAAAGTGCGCCAGGGGCAGCGTTCTTCTTTTTTTAAAAGAAAGAAGAAATCCACCCCAAGCGTCACTCAGAACGCGTGCGGCTCAGAGCGTGACTTTCACGTGATACACACATCCCAACCGACATCGCGATCTTTCATGGCGCAGCTTAACAGCAGCGACACCCCATGATATGAACAACAGCCTGAAGCCGCCACCAACCACCACCAGAGCTGCCTCCAAGCCAGCGAGCTTCCCGGCCCCCAACTCGATCCAGAGAAGTGGCCGAAAGGGTAAGGTAGCCTTGCAGCCAGGCTACTCCCCGCTAGACTGGGCCCGTCTCAAGTCAAGCGGTAAAAACTTGAGGGTATGTAATGTAACGTAATCGTGGCGATTGCTTGTACTAACAGATCGACCAATCTTCCAGGGAATCGATGATCCGTCACTCATAAAGGTGAATCGGGAAGAGCTGTCCAAGCATAACAAGGAGGACGATGCCTGGACAGTGCTACAGGGAAAGGTATACAACATTACGCCCTACGTGCATTTCCATCCAGGAGGAGCCGCCGAAATCATGAAGGCCGCTGGAAAGGATGGAACTAAACTATTTATGTACTACCACTCGTGGGTAAATTTCGAGCACATGCTGGACAAGTGCCTGGTGGGTCTCTACCTGCCGTAGTAGCAGTACTAATGCTGTAAGCTGGATACTAGGCTATCATCTGCTGCTATTTTCTCTATGCTATGCATATATAGACGCTATAGAATATATAGACACCGATTGAGCTGTCAATCAATGAATCAATCTTGATGAATCAATGAATTAATTGATTAATTAATTAAGTAAGCAATCCCTAATCGACCACCCCAAAAAATCAACCTATTAGCTAACTAATTAATCAATCAATCGACCATCGACCATCGACCATCAACCTTCAACCTTCAACCACCGATCATCAATTAATCGATCTTGAAAGAAAGAACACCACACATCACACGCCTTTCCGTCAATAATGAATCAACCCAAGGCGTGGCCGTGAGCCAGTCACATACATACGTACGTACGTAGACATAGAGCTCGCCTCGCCTCGCCGACTCGCCTCACTCACTCACTCACTCAAGGCACACACACTCGCGTGGAGAAACTCGCAAAAAATTTTTAGATTCCTCCCAAAAAAAGGCGCATTCATTCGCATTGCTTCAAAGCAATTTTTTTCTTCACTGTTCTTTATTCTAAGTAGTGAAAAAAAAGACAACCTCAATACCAGCTTCAAATACTCTTGACCTACGAAGTGGACTAGCAGAAACCAGACACTGACTAATTCGGGTTCCCATTCCATTCTTCAACGCAATAGAGTTTATAACATAACATGTCAGATAATCGAAAACCAACTGGCGCGATGACGTCGCGTCAGAACAAGAATAACAGTAACAGTCAATTGGATGAGGAATCCAAAAGACTAAAGTCACAGTATGGAGATAAATTGAAGTCGCTACAAGAAATCTTTCCCACATGGAAAGATGAGGATCTGTTAGCCGTGCTCGCAGAGACTTTTGGTGACATTGAATCTGCAGTAGTTCGTATCAGTGAAGGACTTGCTAGTCAATGGGATGAAGTTGTAGATAAAAAGACTAAACGGGATCGATCCAAGAAAGAGAATCAACAGGTACAATCACAGGACTCTAAGAAACCTCAATCGCATGCAAAGAAAGCTCCAAATGCTAAGAAAGGTCCTCAGCAGCAGCAGCAACAACAACAACAACAACAACAACAACAACAACAACAACAACAACAACAACAGCAGCAGCAGCAGCAGCAGAAAAAAACGAATGGATCAACAACTGGTAAACCTAAATCATCATCGAAACCTCAGCAAGCATCTTCTACTACTACTACTTCAGCATCTACAACTACAACTACTACTACAACCACAGCTTCAGCTCCAGTGGAAAAGTCCACTTGGGCAGCTGCATTAGCTAAGAAAGAGGCCCCAGCACCTGCTCCATCTGCTCCAGCCCCAGTTCCAGTAAAACAACAAGAATCACAACCTCAAGCACAGGTTCAAGAACAGCAACAAGCTCCAACTCAAACCGAAGTTGTCGCTGTCGAAGAAGAAAAGAAAGAAGTAAACACTGCTCCGATCTCTAATACTAATGTTTCTTGGGCTTCAGTAGCTGCTCCAAAGAAACCAGCTCCTGCTGTACCAACACCTGCTGTGCCATCTAATGCTAGTGCTGCTGTCGAAGAAAAGAAAGAGGTTCCTGCTCAAGTTCCAGCCGCCGCTGCTCAAGCTCAAGTTCCAGTGTCAGTTCCTGAAGTTGCTAGTGAAATCGAAACATCTACCGAAGCGCCAGCTGGTCGACGAGTTCAACAACAAGAAGTTCCAGTCATTTTGCCTCAATCTCAACCAAATATTGAACGTGTTGGTGTTCAATTCGGTTCCTTAAACTTGGAAGATCAACAACAGCCACAAGAATCTCAGGAAAATGACTATTATCGATATCAACAACAGCAACAACAAGCAGCAGCAGCTCAAGCTGCCGCTGTTCAGAGCCAACAACCTCAAGTCGCAGCACAAACACAAGCTGGTCAACAGCAACAACAGCAACCAGCTCAACAACAGGTTCCTCCAGTTCAAAAACCATTCGAACAATTCCCACAACAGTATGGTTACCCAGGTCCTTTCCAAGGTTATAACGGCGTTCCAAGTGATCCATATGATCGAAATAACTATGCTCACTTCTATTCTCAATTCCAACAACAACAGCAGCAACAACAACCACAGCAACAGCAGCAACAGCCACAACAACAGTCATTTGATAACAATGGCTCGGAATCCGCTACTCATTCCCCAGCTACTAACACTGTATCACCAGGTTTGAACCAAGCCAATCCAAATGCTGCTGCCGCCGCTGCTGCTTATCAACAGATGAATCCTTATTACATGTCTCCAGCCTATGCTTCGTTCTATTACTCGACCTATGGTTATCCAGGTCAACAGGCTGCCTACAACCCAAATAACAAGTTCTTCTCACAACAACCATACGGGTATGGCATGGACAACTACCGACAGCAACAACAAGGTCAACAGGGCCAACAGCAACAGCAGGGACAACAAGGACAATCTAACCAAACTCCACAGCAACAACAGTCAACCTTGAGCGGTATTTCTGAATTTTTGCAACGAGATGATGCCACTGGAGCCCAGAATCAATCTCCACAGCAAATCCAGGCTCAATTGGCTCAACAACAAGCTGCTGCTGCTGCTGCCGCTGCCGCTGCTGCTGGTCATCATTTCCCAATGAACCAAAACTTGTATTCTTACGCTGGTTATGGACATTTCGGACAAGTTCCTCCTCAGCCAGTTCAAGCTGGTCAGCAACCACCTCAACCTCAGCAACAACAACAGTCTCAACAGCAACAGGCTAGTTCTGCTGGCGGCCAAGGTCAAGGTCAACAGGGTCAAAACCAACAACGTTGGTATTAATGACGATATATATATATATATAGGAACCCCTCACTCTTTACCTCTTTTAAATAGTGTTTTATATTTATAAATATATGTATATTCTCATACGTGGCGGCGCGCCGGCGGCTCATGCGGCTCACCGCGCCGCACGAACAACAGCACCGGCATGGTCATGTCTTCTTTTTCCAGAAAAAGAAGCAAAAAGCGGTAGACGTCTGGCCACGGGCACTGTTTTTGCTTCTTTTTTAAAAAAGAAGAACACCACCGGTAGGAGAACACTGCGGCGCCCCAGCCCAGCTGGTGGTGTGTGGACACACCGGCGTGATGAGGCGCGCACATTTTCGCCACGATGTTCCAAAGATTTTGTAACCTCACACTACCAAGGCAAACAAACAAAAGAACAGAACACCAACCACCGCACCAGCTTGATCCACAAACATGACTCTGTACTACACCTTGGTCTTCGTGATCCTTATCGCGGAAATGTTCTCATTCCTCTTCTTGGTCACTCCTTTGCCGCGGCCAATGCGAAAGAAGGTGTTCACTTTACTGCACACTAGTGCCATTCTTGCCAAATTAACTTATACTTTACGATTCACCTTTATTTTTATTCTTATTTTATTTGTCGACAGCGTCAACAGGGTCTACCGAGTACAGATCGAATCTGCTCAAATGTACGAGGGTGGCCAACATCATCACCACACCAACTTTGTGCCAACCGATCGTACCGAAGTACAGGCTCGTAAATTCTATGCCCAACGAAACATGTACTTGTGTGGCTTTACTTTGTTCTTGAGTTTGATCTTGAATCGAACCTATACTTTGGTTGTCGATCTGATGAATGCCGAGGACCAACTACGAGGTAAGGCACCTTCTGCTTCTTCTTCTTCTAGCGAAGACAAGTCCGAAGTTGAAAAGCTCCAAAAAGAATTGAAGCAAAAGGATCTGGATATCGAAATGTTGAAAAAGCAGGCCTCAGCTCTATCTCGGGAATACATGGAAATTTCTGATAAAGTAAATAAAAATGATGCCCCTTCTGACAAGAAGAAGGACTAGAAGTAGTATGTATGTAGAGTATGCATTACTTTTGGTGAATTAGTTAATTGGTATATGCATTACTTTTGTGCTTTGGAGTAAATTCAAACCCTTCGTTGGCTTTACCCAGGAACATTTCAGTGATCTTGATCCAATCTCTGTAGTCCGAGCTAGCAAGCAGAGTTTCCAATTCATTTCGACCCACAAACGGTGGTGGTCTGTCATTGATCTTTGGAGGCAACACTTCAAGAATGCCTTCAGGAATGTATCTATGGGTGAAACTCAACCATTCACACATGAATCTACGAGTAGTATTAACACCGTATTCGTCCGACCCCCAGTGATCGAGACCGTATTTGGCAAATTTGCCAATAATTTCCAGTCGTTCAGAGGCACTCTTATCTAGGTGCTGTCTGGCATCAATTTCTTCAAAAATCCAAGGTTTGATCAGGGCCCCTCTGGCTACCATAACTGAATCACATCCTGATACTTCTACAGCGTTGTACCAGTCCACATATGAATACACATCACCGTTACCAATGATCCACGGTTTGACTACATCATCATCCAGTTGTTCACGAGATTCTTTGACCTGGTTTGCAACTTGGCTGATATATTCCCAATCTGCTAGCTTGGTATATCTTTGAGCTCTAGATCGTCCATGCAGAGTGATGGCAGCAACTTGACCTTCCTGCATTAGCCGTGAAACCAAATTCTTGGCAGTTGGAGTTTTGTCTTTGACACCGGTTCGAATCTTGACAGTCACTGGAATATCGTTGGAAACGTAATTCATACCCTTTAACATTTTGCAAAGTCTTGAAGGATTGTCCATTAAAGCGGATCCTGCACCTTGCTTGAATAGAAGGTCAATTGGACAGCCGCAGTTCAAGTTCATTTCGGATACATCAGGGCACAGCTCTGAAATGACTTCTGCTGCTTTGGTGGTTTGCCAGTATTTCGAACCAGCGATTTGAACAGCAAATCCTCCCTTTTCAGATGAATGGGCTCTTGGCAAGGCCCATTCTGATCGAGCGCCTTGGATCAATGGCAATCCTAATGCCATTTCACTAAATGTAACATCGGCCCCCAAGTCTTTCATCAATCTTCTGTATGGAAGATTGCCTACGGTTGTCAATGGAGACAAAATCTTGGCTCTATTGTAGTGAAGCTTCTTTTTCTCCAGCGGCTTGAATGGAGTTTCAACATAGGCAGCATTGTTGTCCTTCAAGGAGTCCAGATATTCAATCATTTTTTCTGCTCGTTTGAATACGTATTTCTTTCGTTGTAAATCATGCTGAGTGTCGGCAACTACTCTATTAAGTTCGTAGCTAGACGTATCACGTTCCTCCTTTTCGACCACTTTACCATTTTCATAGTGTGATTTCAACCATCGACACTTCAACCCCGATGGACAATAACCAATTGCGTCGAATACCGGGCAAACCCCGTCTATATCCTCTGGCTTTGATGCTAGATATTTTTCAATATCATGTACTTTTCTACAATCATCACCGAATCGACATTGACTTGGATCACCGCTAGTCTTGATGTTGTCACACAATTGAACGGTTTCTTTGGCCTGTTTTAGATTTCTATCCTTGTTCTGACCTCCTCTTTTCTTTCTATCGTTTCGATCCTTTTTAGAACGAGGTTCTGAGTGTTGTTTCTGCTGTCTGCCTTCATCTTCATCATTATACACTTCGGTTGGATCAACTTTACTGTCTTCTCTGGCAATTATGAATTCTTTTTTCACTGGTGCAGTACCTCTATTTGTATCCCTAGCATCACCAGACTGTTGCTGTGGTTGTTGTTCATCAACTTTCTGACGTTTAGCTGCAGGTTCTTCGGACATTTTTATGTTTTATGTTATTTCGTTGAAATCAAAGATAAAAAAAAAATTTTTTTTTTCAGTACATTGGTCCGTCGCGATAACAATTACCACCACCAAACCTCGAAAAATGCGAGATCCGAATAACAATCCCCTAAAAGTTATTCAACGATGCAATAAAGAGGGCCGGGCTGCTCATATTGCAGGTCCCATGGTACGGTATTCAAAACTTCCATTTCGTGCCACAGTTCGTCATTTCAACTGCGATATTGTATACACCCCGATGATCTTGGCAAGAGAGTTTGTACGGAACCAGATTGCCAGAGATAGCGATTTCTCGACAAATGAAAGCGATACCCCGACTATTGTTCAATTTGGTGCATCAAATGAATTGGATATTAGTCGAGCCGCAGCCATGATTAAGCCATATGTTGACGGAATCGGACTAAACTGCGGTTGTCCTATCAAAGAGCAAGTACGGGAAGGCATAGGAGCAGCTTTAATGAAGGAACCAGATCTGGTAGCTTCTATGGTTAGAGCAATCAAGGACACGGTAGGAGAGGACTTTTACGTAGAAGTAAAGATCAGAATCCATCCGGATTTGAACGAGACGGTTGCATTTGCGAAAAAGGTGGAAGCATCTGGAGCCGATGTTCTGACAGTTCATGGACGAACCAAGAACCAGCGATCCAGAGAGCCTGCCAACTTTGAGGCCATCAAGTTAATTAAGAATACTGTATCGATACCTGTTGTAGCCAATGGTGATGCTTTTGACACGGAAAGCGTGGACAAAATCGTGGATATAACTGGAGTAAACGGCGTCATGTCAGCACGAGGGATACTACAGAACCCTGCACTATTTTCTGGTTACAAGACAACACCTTGGTGCTGTGTAGAACTGTTCTGGGACTACGTGACGTCTTATGGACTACCGTTTCGGTTAACCCAGCATCATCTATCGGAAATGCTAGACGCGGAGCTTGATAAAAAGACCAAAAAAGGCTTGAATGAATGCAAGTCGCTTATTCAGCTACTTGACTGGTTTGACGAGCGATTCGAGCTACGAAGACGAGGTGACCCAGGCTTTGCCGAGGATCGTGCATTTCCATGGAAACTTCATTAGAGGAGCCGCACGATTTCACACCTAGGCAACCGGCCTCACCGCATCGCACGCATGTCGTGAGCTTAATTTTTCCTACACGAAAAATTTTTTTTCTTACACTCTATCCACCACTTTAGTGATATTTAGTGATTTTTGGTAAGTTGGACACGATATAACGAAATCCACAGAGAGATATGGGAATGAGGATAACTTAGTTTGTTTACACGAGCGGTGCCATTACCAAATGGTACTTTTTGGCGATTACACGGCCGTTTTGGCTCGTGTTTTTGCTGTTTGAGCAATGAACCTTTAATTGTCATAGTTACACTGACCCTCTGTCTCTTTGGACTTTACGAGAGACCATACTAACAAGATTAAACTACAGCATAGCTAGCATTTCCATTTCCCTACTTAGTTTGTCAGTAGCAGTAGCCAATGGTGTAAAATAGAACCGGAAAATCCTCCGAACTGGCACAAAGCCATCCCTAGCTCCGCCGTAGGCACTGTTTTTGCTTCTTTTTTAAAAAAGAAGAACACCACCGGCAGGGTCACTGTCTTCTTTTTCCAGAAAAAGAAGCAAAAAGCGGTCGACGATGGGGTCGAACGGTGTGTCGAGTCCATTGATCGTGTTTCGGCTAGTGCGGTGCGGTGCGGAATCGGGTCGAACGACGGCCGGTGCCAAGGTCTCAAGCCCCACTGTCGTCACGGTGTAAAGCATCCTGGGGATTTAGTCACCAGGCAGCTAGAGGCAGGCTATCTACGATCAATGAAAAACACAGTGGCAGACAGAACGCAGAACGGAGCCGCCTGCATAGCGCTTTTTGGTTGAGTTGCTTGCATCGTCGCCCAATTTTTTCATAATGCAAGCGCAGCGCGGGCCAAAATCAAAGCCAAAGATATGAGTCAATCTTTTGATTTTTATATCAAATCAGGGCCTGCATTTTCTCTCTTTCTTCACTTCAGTACATATAACTTAGCTACCGGAATTTTTCAGATTTTTGAAAAATCTCTCTCATATGAACCTTTCTTTATTCACACGAGAAGACTATCTATCAGACCACATTTGGAAAACCAGTTCTCATTAAACAAGCAAAAATGCTCAAGAATCTCTCTAAATCAAAGTTAATTACTCAAGCAGTACAAAAGCGATTCAATTCGACAAATTCGTTCTACCAAAACAATGTGTTGGATCGAGCCACCTTCACGATCAGAGACGGGCCAGTCTTTCATGGTAAGAGTTTCGGTGCCAACAAAAACGTATCTGGCGAAGCCGTGTTTACAACTTCAATTGTTGGTTACAACGAGTCACTGACGGATCCTAGTTATTCCGGTCAGTGTCTAGTGTTCTCCAATCCTTTGATTGGGAACTATGGTGTACCATCAAAAGAACGAGATCAATACAACCTGTTAAAGTATTTTGAATCTCCGAAGTTGCAATGCGCCGGTGTTATTGTATCGGATGTAGCCATGAAATACTCGCACTGGACCGCTGTTGAATCGTTAGGTGAATGGTGTCAACGTGAAGGTGTTCCTGCTATCACGGGCGTGGATACCCGAGCTATCATCACCTATTTGCGAGAACAAGGTTCCTCATTAGGTCGAATCACCGTTGGTGAAGAATACGATGCTGACGAAGACGAAGCATTCATTGATCCGGGTTCTATCAACTTGGTTCACAAAGTGTCTACCAAACAGCCTTTCCACGTTCCAAGTTTCGGAATAGATGGCAAGAAGTACCATGTTGCCCTGATGGACTGCGGTGTGAAGGAAAACATCATCCGAAGTTTGGTTTCACGAGGTGCATCAGTCACGGTGTTCCCATACGACTACCCAATCCACAAGATTGCCAACTACTTTGACGGTATCTTCATCTCCAATGGTCCTGGTGATCCAACCCACTGCAGCTCCACTGTGTACCACTTGAAGAAGACCATGGACAGCTACGAGGGCCCAATCTTCGGTATTTGCTTGGGTCACCAATTGCTTGCATTGGCTGTTGGAGGTAAGACTATCAAGATGAAATACGGTAACCGAGCCCACAACATTCCTGCTTTAGACATGACCACTGGCAAGTGCCACATCACTTCACAGAACCACGGTTATGCCGTTGATCCAACTTCGCTGCCGCCAGATTTCAAGGAATACTTTGTCAACTTGAACGACAAGTCCAACGAGGGCATGTACCACGTTTCTCGACCGATCTTCTCCACGCAATTCCACCCAGAAGCCAAGGGTGGTCCATTGGACTCGGCCTTCTTGTTCGACAAGTACTTGGACGACATCAGAAAGTTCAAGGCCACCAAGGACCTCAAGGACAACACCCCACCGCCATTGCTGGTCGACATGCTGGCCAAGGAGCGAGTAGGTGTCAGCACTTCATTCTAATTCTAAATAGAACTATGATATAAACTAATACGAAACCTGAGTTGCTAGCTGGTAGCGTTCTTCTTTTTCCAGAAAAAGAAGCAAAAAGCGGTAGATGTACGGCCGTAGGCAGTGTTTTTGCTTCTTTTTTAAAGAAGAAGATAGCCAGGAAAGAAGCACAAAGCGGTGCGGTGCAACCGAGTCACTTAAACAGCTACGTAACATCTATAAATGAGCTTTTAGCAAGTTGGAGTAGCCTTGAGGGCCGATCGAGCCGTAAGGATACAGCTCGATCTTGCACTTCTCGACCTGCTGCAACAACGGGGAGAAGATTCTCCACGAGACGTCCAATTCGTCGTCCCGGACAAAGTTGGCATGGTCGCCGTTCAATGCATCCAAAATCAGAGCCTCGTAGGCCTCTGGAATCCGTGAGTTAGGGAATTCCTGGCCAATGTTCAACTGCAACTGGGTGGACACAGAGTTAGTGCTGAAGCCAGGGTTCTTGGTGTTCATTCGGAAGAATACCGCCTCGTTTGGCTGAACACGAACCACCAACTCGTTACCATGCTTAAATTTAACAACAACCTCGACCTTGCCATCATCCAATGCCTTACCAGCAGACATGATGAATGGCACACCAGACCATCGCTCATTGTCGATATCAATCTCAAATGCAGCAAATGTACAACATTTGGAGCCCTCTGGTACAGTATCATCATCAGTATAAGCAGGTTTGTCACCATTCTTGTCGTATTGTCCTACAACCACCTTTTCCATGTTAATTGGTCGGATCTTTTCCAGCAATCGGACCTTTTCATCACGAATTGGCTCTGGTTCAAAGGATGACGGCTTTTCCATTGCAACAAGCGACAGCACTTGCAACAAGTGATTCTGCATCACGTCTCGGATGATTCCGATTTCATCAAAATAGCCACCTCGGCCTTCGGTGCCAAATGGTTCCTTAAAGTTGATTTGGACACTTTCGATATGCTTGTTGTTCCATAGTTCCCCAAATACTGGGTTTTCGAATCTGAGAGGCAGCAATGACTTTACCATTTCCTTACCCAAATAGTGGTCAATTCGATACACTTCGTCTTCACTCCACACTGGGCCGATTTCCTTTTGCAATTCTCTGTACGAATCCAAATCATGGCCAAATGGCTTTTCAATGATGATTCGGGTGGAATTGGTTCCGTAACAATTCTTCTTTACTCGGGCAGCCACCTGTCCGAACACCGAAGGTGGTAATGCCAAATAGAATAATCGGTTTGCACTAGAATTCAATTCATTGATGTGCTTGTCAAGCAATTGGAATCCGTCATCTTGATCATACTGACCAGAAACATATGTACAAATATTCTTAAAGTCTTCTGCTTGTTGTTTAGCTTGATCATCGTTGAGTTTGAAATAACTGGAAAGTCTCTTTTTGTACTCTTGGTCATCCATCTTAGTACGAGCATATCCTACGATTTTTGCGTTTTTAGGCAACAATCCATGTCTGAATAGTGCAAACAATGCTGGAAACTAAACATTTGTCATATTCCGTGTTAATAATCAATCAGCCAACAACAACAAACTTACGGTTTTTTTCTTTGCCAAATCACCAGAGGCTCCGGCCACAACAATTACAACGTTATCCTTGAATGCCATTTTCTGAGTTTCTTTCACTATGGTGTTTTGAGAAGTAAGAGAGAAGAAGAAAAGAAGAAAAGAGTGGGGGGAAAACACAAAATGAAATTGAAATGAGAAAATGCATATACTATACTATTGGACTGGACTGTTGAACGCCGCCGCCGCCGCTGTCGCTGTTCGTGGCTGCTGCCGCCGCCGCCGTTCCCGATAAACTTCTAGGCTTAATCCCGCCATTCTGAATCAGATTCTTCTAGTGTTGGTTCAAGTCTCTCCGCAAAAAACTCGAATTATTACTTGATGGGTGAAGTATTATGTAATACAGATTTTCAATTTTTCTTTTATCGTCAACCAATCGGGTCACGATATTCCGATCAGAGCCGCTCATGGCCGACATTTCTCTCTGGCTGTGTGTAGCCTATGTAACGACAACACCAGCGGTTTCAACGGTTATACCACTGAAATAAATAATTCTATATTCTATATACTGTCTCTCTACCAAGTGGTGCCCACGCTCAAAGCCTTGGGAATGGATGGATCCAGTTCGTTCTCAATCGCCTTGAAAGACGTGGTTACAGTAGTTTGTGGCAGTAGCGCCATGTACTCATCCACTCGAGCCTTGGTCACCGGGTATTGATCCATATTCTGGTACAGTTTCTCCATTTGATCCTTCCATTGCTTGGATGAAATATCGTTCGGTCGACCAATCTGACCCCCACCATTTATGCATCCCCCAGGACATGCCATTACCTCTACATAATCGTAGTCCAATTTAGAGTTTTTTCGTTTCAGTTTTCTTACCAGATTCTGAATATTTCGGAATCCATAAATCTGGGCCACCTTTGCGATTTGCTGGTTGTCATCTTCCTGCATGATGCAATATTCTACAATGTCTCCATTTCTTCCGGGAACAACATCGACCCGAGTTTTTTTCTTGTTCCTCAGACTGCTAATGACGTAGTCTAGATAACCCCCAGACGAAGTACCCTCATGGGAGGTCCATTCATACTGGTTCGGCCATTTACTGGGTGGAGGCGGTGGGGTGTCACACTCCTGCAACGAGCCAAAGTCTTCGTTTCGTTCAATCAACAGTTGGATAATTTCCTTAGTGGTGATGACACAATCGACATCGCGATAATCGTCCGTGCCAAACTCTGGTCTCGATGCTTCCAGCTTCTTGTCAAAGCACGGCATTATGCTCAGGTGATAGATATCTTGGTACCGCAGCGATCGCTCTTGTGCGATGAGACTTTTCACCAATGAACCGGTGATCTGCTGCGGTGACTTGACCTTTGATAAATAGGGAATTACATGGGGGTGGGTTTTTTCCACATAGCACGTCCAACCAGGGCAGCTGGAGCTCAACACTGGTTTCTTGGTCTCGTTCTGTACTTCCTGGGCCCCAAACTCTAATGCAATTGATCTTCCTACTTCCATTCCCACCACATGGTCGAAACCCAGCTCCTTCATTAGATGCCATAATTTTCTATCGGCCTGTGCAACTGACAGTCCGTATGCATTTGCCAGACTTACCCTGGCTTGGTGTGATACTGAGGCCACAAACACCGCATGTTCTCTTTTCTCCAGGCTCTGAAGCACCTCGCTGTGGCTCTGCATCGATACTAGTACGCTCTCAGCACTGGTGATACACCCACTACAGGCCAAACAGTCGCTAAGACTGATCTGAGCAGCATCCAGCTGCTTCTTCTGCTGGCCATCCACCGACACCTCGTACGCTTCACCGCTTGATCCGATTTCGATCTCTGCGTGATTTTGCGATTTCTCGACCTTGACGGGCTTGATACAGGCCACTCCGGGCGATATAAAGTCGTTCAGGTCGTCCTTCGACAGTATCGTGCTCATCTGTGTGTCGTTATCGTTGGTCTGACTAATGATCAAAAGTTTGTTGGTCGTTTGGGACACCCGAGTGCGCCGTTGGTCGGTGGCCGGTGTCGGCGGTGGCGCCATTTCTAGGGTACTAAAGGGGCTAAAAGACCCGGCGAGCCGCACATGCGCTTCTGGTGGTGTTCTTCTTTTTTAAAAAAGAAGCAAAAACAGTAGACAGTTAGCTAGTGTACCGCTTTTTTCTCCTTTTTATGGAAAAGGAAGACATATTCCTCCCGGTGCTGTTCTTTTTTTTATTAAAAAAGAAGCAAAAACAGTAGCGAGCCGCAGGGGCTTGGCCACCTAGGACCGAGATGTACACCCATGCGCGTAAATCTCATACCGCCTTGGGGGTAGTCGTTTTGGGGGATCTGAAAACAGGTAAAAATGCATGATATGAAATAAATATTATCATATATTGATTCTAGGAGGTTAATTGAGTATATTGCTCTTGTATTAACAGTCTATTGAAGGTTGGTTTTGGTGTTTTCAGGAGCATGCTAGTTACACAACGTTGGTGCGGCTCGTTGACCGCTTTCTGCTTCTTTTCTAAAAAAGAAGCAAAAACAGTGCCTGCGGCGCTTCTACGGTGGATGTGCTGCACATAGCCGGTTTATTTACACGCTGTTATGTAGGATCTCCATACGATCGTTAAAGTAGTTCTTGAAGATGTCCATGGTGCGAGAGTTCGCAACCTGCGCATACGCGCCCTCGCCGCTATCGGACGTGGTGGACGAGTTGGATGCAGTTGTGGTGGTGTTCGAGTTAGTAGAATTAGATAGCGCTGGAGGGGTCATTTCGTTCGACAGTGACGGGTAGTGCTCAGCAGCAATCACCGCCCCGTCGAAGCACCTGATGGGCTGTTCCTGGATCTTGTCGATGTCCGTTGAACGCTCCAGTGGGTCCTTGGCAATCAGTAGCCGGTTCAGCAAGAACAGTCGCTCCTTGAAGAACCCCAGGATCTTGATGGGATAGATAAAGTCCGAACGGTTGCGAGTCGTGTTGGAAATCAGGTTCTCAACCCCAGTAAGATCCACAGGTCCAATGAAGCCAAACTGAAACATGTACCGCACCTCTGGAAACAGAGCATCCAAGGCACGAGTGACCGCATGGTAGTATATATATAGCAGACAAGGCTCCCGGAGCGACAGCGCCTCGGATGGGAATATCTGTAGCCATCGTCGCAAGAACTGAAACATGACCCTGGGTGAATAGTACTTGGTCCCGGATCCAGAGCTTACATAGTGTCGCACCTTGTTGTTTGTCAAAAACTCCAGCACTGAGCTCATAAATGCATATAAATTATCAAAATGATGCAGTAGCATGACATCGTTTTCGTAGAATCGTCGTATCGACCCCACCTTCATGGTCAACTCGGAGAAGAATGTCGAATCATAAGGGGGCATTTGCACTGCTTTGATCCCTTGGAACAATGCATCTGTCATGCACGCAGCAGCAGGAGTAGGTTTAGTCACGACATGGACTTTTTCCAGCACGGCTGCCAAACCCTTTGCCAGAGTTGCATAATGCTCGATGTTGTCATCCTGGAAAAACACATCCCAGCTCAGTATTAACGAACATGCGAGCAGGGGGTCCATGTGATCTACGTTATTCTTGGACAGCTCTTCTTGAAGCTCGTGGATAGCAATAAAACGATGCTTGTCTGCAATGTCAATGTTGGACTGCTTGATGCTATGAGGATCTTTGATTGCCATAAACCCCAGAGAAAACGCCATAACTGCGTGATACAGCGGAGGATATGAATACGCATCTTTCATAACCAGCGCCATCCAATCCATATAGGCACTTCGAATCAGATCTGTTTCGAACCCCTGATTTAACAGAGGGTTTGGAGTCGAAGATATCAGCGAATTGTTCAGCGGTGGTAACGAATGCTCTATAGGGGGTAGTTTGGTTGTGATATTAGAATGACTGTTAGTAGGGTGTGCAGGGGCGGCTGTGGCAGTTGCAATTGGAGGTAGGCTTATTACCGGAGGGTCCGCTACGTTAGGGTGTTGTTGTAGTCTTTCATGTTCCTTCTGTTGAATGTTTTTCATCCGTAAATCAATCTCCTGCTGTGACAGCTTGAGGTACGAACATGATAGCTTGCTCTTGGTACACTGTCCACACACAGGAAGCTGTTCATTGCATTTGATTCTGCGCTGTTTACAGTTGGCACAACCCAAGTGTGACTTTTTATGAGCTCGTCTAAAGGCCTTTTTCTTAACCACTGTGCCGTTACCGTTATTATTTGAGGTATCCATGTTGATGTTGTTTAGTCAACTATCCTTGTATAGAGGATAGGTGTATGGGGTGACTTTACTTGACTGAGATATGTCTGGATTAAGTGATTTGGACCGGAAAAAAAAAAAGGTGTGACTAAGTGTATGAGAAGGGAAAAAAAGATACGAGAACAACGTTGAAGAAGTCACAGCAGATAAAAAAAATATCATAAAGGGATGCATGCGCCTGTACTAAGGGGTTTACGTAATCCAAGTCACTCGACCAGTATAGGTCGACATTACTAGTGCAACATCTGCAATTACTCCTATTGATACCTATATTGCTGTCTATATTTATTCAAGTGCCGCCGCCCCTTGCCCAACCGGATCCACTTTCCGTGACGGACGTCTACGTGACCTGAGGGTACAGTCGCCGATGCTTGCCGGTGGTACCGCGCGCCGAGGTACTGTACCCACTACACCCATCCGGCTCCGTCGCCGCCCACTCTAGATATCCACCTACGCCACGCCACATCTAACGGTCGTCGTATTTTTTGCGATAGTGCATCTAGTGCGTACATGTAAGGTCAGTCCACCAGACAACCCCACTACGAACCCTCGGAGGCGATATCGCACGCTGGCCGTGGCTTTCATCTTTTTTAAAAAAGAAGCAAAAACAGTCGACGTCTGCCATAAATAGAGTTCTCAATGAGCCGCACGCTTCCGGTGGATTTCTTCTTTTTTTAAAAAAGAAGCAAAAAACAGTAGACAGTTGGAATAAATAGACCTCTATATATCCAATGGTGTACTTGGCTCCTGCTGAAAAGGGCCACAGCATCGTTTTTGGACCCCCTAAAGTGGTTCCACGTCGCCTGGTGCCCAGTAAGGCTTCCCGTAGCTTTCTTCTTTTTTAAAAAAGAAGCAAAAACATTGGCCAGTTGCAATAAACAACCCACAAGTTTTCTAGTGGTATAACTGTTTTCTTCATAAAATACTGGGAACATCGTTTTTACACCCCAAAGGGGGCTCCGCAATACCAGGTGCCTACCCCTAGCCGGGGAGCCGCACACTCTCGCTCATCAGTAGATTTCTCCTTTTATGTAGAAAACAACCAAAAACTAGTAGCCAATGGGATATATAGATCTCAAGATATCTACTAGAGTTCTTATTTTCCTCGAAAAAGGAACAGAACATCGTTTTTGGACCCACAAACGGCCCCACCTCCCCTGGTTCCCTTCCGCCAGTGAAGTGAGCCGCACAGTGAATTTCTTCTTTTTTTAAAAAAAGAAGCAAAAAACAGTAGACAATTGGAATTAACAGATCATTATCTATCTAATGGTACACATGTTTGCCTCTAAAAACGGCCAGAACATCGGGTTACACACCCTAAAGGGCCCCACACCACATTCCTCGGTGCCCAGTTCCCAGCGTCGACTGTTTTTGCTTCTTTTTTTAAAAAAGAAGAACATCACCGGGAATGCGCATGTCACGTGTGGATCCACGTCTCCAGTGGATTTCTTCTTCTTTAAAAAAGAAGAACGCCCCCGGAAATTGACTGTTTTTTTTGCTTCTTTTTTTAAAAAAAAGAAGAACACTAGTCGTACTTGGGCTTCCATATCCACGAATTGCCGACCTCGGTCCTGCCAGCCTTCTCAGCCTTACGGTACCACTGGGCGCTGGTGTGCTTGTCCTTCTTGGTGCCGAACCCTGTGTAGTAGCACCACGCAACCTCGGTCATGGCATCAGCGTCGCCTAGCTTAGCAGCAGTCTCGTAGTATGTCTTTGCGGCATAGTCATCTTGTTGACATCCCCAGCCGTATCGGAACGAATTGCCTAGCTCGTAGATGGCCAGAATCAGCTCGCTTTTGCCAAACGAAGTCTGGGAATCGAGCAACGCGGAATTCGACGCCGCAGTTTGCAAGTAGTAGAACCCTTGTTGCTCCTGCTTGGAGCAACCCCAGCCATGACGCAATGACAATCCGTACAGCACTTGAGCCAAGGGATGATTGACAGTCTTGGGATCCGCCAATTCTTCGAATATGGCAGTCGATTGCTCCAATTGCCCTTGTTCGTGGTAGTCGATACCTCTCTGGAGCCGCTCTTCGATTTCCTTCGAGGGTTGTGTCTGGGGAGTTGGCGAACGCGGAGGAGGTGTGGAACCTTTGTACAGTGCCAGAGTCTCTGCTTGTTTCAAATCATCAGCATTCTGATGATTCTGGTCAAACCCTTCGGGCACGTATAAGCTTTCCACATTGCTGTTGCTCCTAGATCGCGAAAATATATTGGACAATCGCTTCCGTCGAGAGGGAGACGTGGCTAAATTGTCATCACTGTTAATGGAAGTACAAGGGGAGGGGGATAGCAACTGTGGTTCCTGAAGATTACCAGCTTGTTCAGGCTCATCGTGCGTTTGTAATTTGCTTAATCGCTTAAAGAACGATCGCCTCTTGCTACTACTTGCGGATGGTGATAAACATTCTTTGTTTGGCCCATGTTGCAGCTCCTGTTCCTGATTCTGCTCCTGCTCCTCCTCGTCATCAACCACCACGCCTTGGGTATTCGATCGCACCAAATGAAATTCAGGGACGTTTCTCCTCTCTCTGTCATTACCAGAATCTTGGTTGACTATAGAGCCATCCTGATAAAGGTTATGTCGATACATTTTTTTTTTTGGTCTCAAGGAGGTATTTGGCAGTGAAAAAAAATCAAGGGGGTGGGTGAGATTTGGTTCAATCTGAGAACCGGTGGTGTGGTGGCGCAGACACTCTAGAAATCCGACACAGGAGTCATCATGCAGTCACTTGCAATCGATACTAATTTGGCTATAGCTTAGCTACTGGTAGATCGCAAAACAAAACGCAATTCAACACGAGGATCTATATACTTTATGTACATGTACATGTACTGCAGTGACAGCTCTAATAACATGATGATGCGGAATGTGAATGTGGGTGTGTTTCCTTCATGGTCAATCAACACGTTTCGTTTCGTATAAGAGAACGACCAAGCCAGCCAAAGTCTGGGAATGTACCAAGAAACACACAAAAAAAAAAAAAAATTACACTGCCACATGACTTTAGTATGATGAGTGTGCTGATCAAAAATTCCACAACGGCAAAATAAAAATTTTATTTTTGGTAGTCCAGCAGCCTAGGCAGAATCAAAATCTAGATTCAGAATAGGATCCAGATTCAGATCCAGCCAGCATTGCCGTGTCCGTCGTAGCTGTCGTAGCTGAACAAAAAGTTGTTGTAAAAGCCCTGCCATGTGTGTAGGTTGGATGATGTTTATCTCCTCGGCTCACTTATCTCATCATATCCATCAACATGTCATGAATGAATGGATGAACCTAGGGAATGGGGGAGCGAAGGGAGTGGAATGATTGGAGGGGTCCTTACTATTTTTAATCTTGTGAAAAACAATGTCTCAAATTTTTGGCATACAAGCCACCATACACACCATACACCTTGCTGCATACGTAACCATTAATTATATGCAAACCACCCCACTCTGCCTTGCATTTTCATAACCCTACTGCTCCCCGAACGAGAGAGAGAGATTGGCAGCCTATTTCCAATTTGAATCCGAAATTTTAAAAAAAAAAGCTTGTCAAAAATAATGAAAATAGACAATCATAAATTTATATAAAAACCCATTAGCTTTTCCTTTTTTTTTCAAGTTTTCTTTCTCTCTCTCTTCTTTTTCGTTGTCTCTCTGTAATAAGTGTTTAAAAAGAAAGTTGCATCTATTGCCTCGACCACCTACCAACCACACATACATACCTTAACCCCAGCTCTCTAATTTTTTTTTATCAACCTGCGCACTGACAATTCTCTTATTCCATAAAGGGTAATTAGCAATCGCAACAGCCCCAAGAAAAAATTTATATATAAATACGAGACAAAATGGCCATTTTTAGGAAACAGTCTTCGAGAAGACACTCAAATTCAATAATGAACAGCGACCCTGTACCTATCCAACGTTCAAACACTCAGGTTCAACGACAGCATGCTCATGATGTCCATGATCCTATTTTGACTGCCATTCATGATGCTCAGCCATTTGAGGAGTCTATGGCTCAATCTAATCACTATAGAACTGTCTCTTCTCCAGAAACAAGGTTTAGGGACATCTTTGGCAATGTGATTGCCACTCCAGATAGATCCAACCCAACCCGACAACGAAATGAAAGACCTCTAGATACCATTAGATCTTTTGAATATGCATGCACCGGAGATGAACGAATTCGAGAAGAAATGGAAACTCCTCGGCTAGGATGGGGAATGCGTCAAAACTTTAGTTCTATGCCAAACTTCGATCACAATCCATATCAACAGAACCAACCACAAAACCAGGTCATTTCGTTTGACCAAGGGCAATCAGTAGCTGCTGGTTATTCACGACAAGAGCCAATGGCACCACCTTCTCCTCCAAAGAAGAAGCGAGGCTTGTTTGGTCGAAAAAAGAAGTAAATTCTTTCAAGCTATCCAACCTAACCATCCATCCACTCGAGAACCGAATGACAACACATGATCGATTATAAAAAAGAAAAAAAACATATTTGCCGATCCATTCTTGTTAGTTGGCTCTCCCCTCCGGGAAGTGTGAACAACTCGTGTAATTATTTATTTTAGTCTACTATAACCCCAGAGCCAAAGCAATGGTAATCATTTTATCTGTTTCAAGATATATGTGCACATATGCAGGGGCACGAAGCAAAGAAAGCATTGATTTTCGTTCGCTCTTAGAATGATGTCATTCAAAATTATATTTCATGCAATCATAGCTCTATATATATATATATACATTTACAAATCTTCTAATAGTTTTAACGTGGTTTGATATATTAATAACATAATAGACGATTGAATTGAAGTCCAAAACAACCGAGGTCCGACCCCGGCAAAAACTCCTCCAAAGCCTTCGCTTTTATAGACAGTTTTTAATCCTTGAAATGCAGAATTTGACACCAAGACTCGGTTTGATGTCGAATTATTGTTAACCTGGGTTTGAATTCTAGTTTTTATCACGTCTAACGGAGTGGTTATCACTCCTGCAAGTCCTCCTGCCAATGCACCCGTGCCTAGTTCTAATCCAACGCCCATGTCTTTACCTTTGCCAACAAAATTCTGGGCCCATGTATGGAATTTTTCATAAAATGCAAATTGTAATGCAGAAAATGGTAAATCTCTAATTAATGTGGCCTTGTATCCGTAAAATAACGCTCCATAACCTTCAGTGCGCACTATCGTCTTGACGGCATCCGTCATACCTCTATAGTTATAGCCGCTGTGAAAATGAGGATTGTTATATTTGCCTTGCAATTGCAACCTTGTCTTCAACACCTCACTTGGAACATAAATAAATGAACTAGCAAAGTCTCCGAGAAACCCTGCAGTTAAATGTGTAAACGTCTCCGGTACTCCAAATTCCCCAATCAACAACCTTTTTGTACCTTCATAGGCACCAAAAAAGATCATTGTAGCAGGGAATGCCCCTAAAATTGCCGGACTCAGCCCTCCATACACTCCTCTAAACGATTCTTGCCGTAGAATTGTGGTTGTGGCTCTAGTCATTGTTTTATATTTCTCTACACCGGGAGCTCCCTGCTGTCTCGTCTTGACCGTGTCTAACGGATATATAAATGCATCACCTATTGATCCTCCAATACCACCGGCTAGCAGTACATTCTTCATTGAATGCTGCTTCTCACTACCTCCGCTGTTGCCGCCATCGCCACCGCTGACAGTGGTGCTTATATCACCAGGATGATTTTGATGATCGAGATGCGAAGTCAATGGAAGCGTATTACCGGTTGTGTAATGCTCTTCCATTTTCTTGTGGATCGCACTCTTTCTCTTCTATTTTCTCTATATGGTCCTAGAGTGCGTGAGAGTGAAAAATAATGCAAAAAAAATTTGTGTGATTGATTGATTGATTGATCGGATAGTGTCGGGTCGGCGTCGGAGCCTTCCTGTAAAGGCAGTTTTGTCAGTGTCGTTATCGTCGCACGTGATTCCAGCTTGCTTGGTCACGTGGAGACCCCAACGTCGACTGTTTTTGCTTCTTTTTTAAAAAAGAACACCACCGGGAGGATTATGTCGTTCTTTTTTAAACAAGAAGCAAAAACAGTGGGCCCACCTCCAGACTCGAAAGCTCAATTAAGCTTTTATCGATCGATCGATCACAAGGGTAGCCATACGGTTTTTAATATACGCAGGAAGGAAGTGCAAGGATCAAATACGCATTTTGCGGCGGCAATAAAAAATGTTTTTGATGTAACCCTCCAAATACACGTTTTTGGAAAAAAGGTTTGGGACGCCGGGCCGTTATAACACTCTATTAATAGATCGGCTAGATCTACAGCGCCGCATCTTGTGAGGTCACAAAGCTTAAAGTTTTGCCTACAGACTGATAGTACCTGAAATTGGGGCTCCAAATACAACACACCCACTTGTTTGTTTGTTTTGATTGTTTGTTTTGTTTTTTTTTTCCAAGAATTTCCTTCTCCCCCAACGGTAATTGTGTGTTTATGCAACGCACCAGATGTATGTTCGTTGGCCGGCATAAATAAAGGAGTTGCAAAGGCTAAAAGTAAATTGCCTCAATTGCCGTCAAAATAGAGAGGGGAGGAGGGACAGTAAAAAAGAACGGCGAAAGGAGGTGACAGTGACAAATAAGTTTTACTTTTTCATGAAAAATAAGCAAACGTCAATCCTATCTTTCAAATTGATACTCAGGAGAACTAGGAACGGGCAGATGTACGGCAGGACTTTTGAATTGTTTGTTACTTTTTGTCGTCTAGCCCTTTTGAACTTTTTTCTATTGATTTCACACCTCTCCTCTCCTCACCTCACTTCTTCCAATTATAGCTCGGGAACCCCCTTCCTTCTCTAAAAAAAAAGTTTTGCCTTGAAAAATATCTATACAACCCTGGTAACAATTCACCCAGGATGCACCCTTTCATGATATCTCATATGTCACCATGCATAAATTACTTCCCTTTTTATTTTTAGACATCTATAACCGACTCCCACTTTGTGCATACTTCCACTACAATGCAATTTTTAGACGACCGTTTGCACCGTTCCACTGTTAATTTATTTTCTTTTGTGTGTGTAAATTTAATAAATAAAATGGTTGGTTAAGATAAAATAACAGTATATGAACTAGGTAGCTTGCAGGGCTGCTGCTTTCAACTTCCGTTCATGAATGATTCCAGAAATAAACTTTTTTAAACTTTAAAATTCCATTTTTGATACTTTGACACTTAATTTTTTTCACATAATTCTTCTTCTTAACTCACTCGTATTCGTTCGCTCTATTGTATATTACTCAAACATATTCTAATGAATCGTCGCAAAAAGACATCTGATTCTCCTCCACAGCATCATCACCAGCAAAACCAGCACCAGCACCAACCACAACAACAACTGATTCCTTATGAATACTACCCAATTGGAATTCCGTACCAACCACCGAATCCGGTGTATTTTTATCCATATCCTCACTTGGTTCAACATTACCTTCCATCTCCTCAATTGCAACATCAATTACATTCTGTAGCATATTATCAGCATTACCACTATCACAATAATACTATCCCGATGTCGTCCAACCATGCGACGAATACAGAGATTTCATCCCCTCGTGGTCCTCCCAAAAAACCAATTCAAAGTGGTCATGCTGTTTGGGTAGGTAATCTACCACCGTCAACTACGTTGGAAGAGCTGTTGAAACTTTTTGGTAACATGGATATAGAATCCGTCTTCTTGATCGAAAAGACCAGCTGTGCATTTGTTAACTATGGATCAGAAAAGGCAGTCGATGAAATTGTGTCAAAAATGAATAGTTTCAAGTTTAAAAAGAACCATCTAGTGGTAAAGAAACAACGATCTGCAGCAATTTCAGAAGATGACAGGCAACCAACTTCCGAAAAGTACGAAATTCCACAAGTTGATCCAAAAAATCGCTACTTCATTTGCAAGAGTTTGACTTTGGAGGATATAAAAGCCAGTGCCAGGTTGGGTATATGGTCAACTCAACCTCATAACGAGCACCGATTTAACGAAGCTTTCAACTCTGCTGAAAACGTTTATTTGTTTTTCAGTGCTAATCGTACAAGAGAATTTTATGGATATGCTAGAATGGAAAGTGCTGTAGAATCTATTAAAACAAGCACATCTTCAGCCGCATCTGCATCACCACCAACGCCAACACCAACACCACCGCCAACGTCATCATCGGGACAGCCAAAAATCATTTCAACCAGTGCTGATAGTTCAATTCCAATCCCTGCAGGACGTATTATTGATGACAGAGCGAGAGGTTCGTTGTTTTGGGAAGTTTTAAAGAAACCAGTCACCTCATGCTCTTTCAAAATCAAGTGGTTAAGCAAGCAGCCATTATCTTTTTCCAGAATTTCTCAGTTGAGAAATCGGTTTAATGGTAATCAGCCTGTAAAAATAGCCCGTGACGGTACTGAAATTGAACCATTGGTAGGTGAAAAACTAATCGAATTATTTGTATAATAGTCTAATATATCTCCAAAATTGAGCCGCATTGCAAATCTGAAACATAGACAATGGACCATGCAGCGGATTTTATTTCGGTAATTAGATAATTACGTAATGTGAGTAGAGGTACAGTTGCATTTTTGTACAGCAGGGACAATTTTCTTGTGTTTAATGAGGTGGTTTTATCTCAGCGGGTTTTGGACAACGACGTTACTTGACTTCTTGTATATGGTCAGAAGTGACTCTAATTGGTTGGAACAGCTCAGATTGCAGTTAGAATACCTTCGATCAGAGCATTTTGTTTACAGTATCCTTGGATAATTTTCGGCCATTGTCACTAGAGTGATGATAGCTATAGCTTCACTAATGTGTTTCGTATGTGAGAACCATTTCGGATGTACCGTAAATACTCAACCTCTTGCAATTCATGCCACTACTACCCAAGACTCTGAAAGAATGCTGGGTTGATTCTCTACTTCTATTGGATAGGACTGATATAGATATCCTGTAAGCCATTCATCCAACCAAGAGAACAAGCATACGTATAATGTACGATACATGGCTGATTTATTCAAGACTCAAAGAGCTTGCTGTTCGGATAGGTTACGTCCAGAATTCACAAGCTATCTCAAGGTCTTGAACACACTCCTGAAATCATAAACAAAAGAGAGTAAATCTTCAATTCTGTATCCAGTGATTGGTTAAGAATCACCGGGTGGTTCGTTAGTTATTAATGAAGTGAAGTATGACATGAATTGCACATACCTGCCAACTGGAGACGGAGTTGATTGGTTCTATGCAATTGAGCAATCAAATTGTGTTTGTACTAGTTGAACCAAGCTGGGGCTGTTGGCTATACCCACTCCATCGTTCCATTGTTTTTGCTTCTTTTTTAAAAAAGATATCCCACCCACCAGCTAGCTGTCTACTCAGTACCGAATACTGCCCCTGAGTCAGCCAAGCTGCGCATGTCTTACACTTCGCGATATTACCCTACGCGAAGAAGGCTATACACTCGGGCCAAATTGGGGTCAGGCGGAAGGTACGGTAAGTTTCTTTTCGGATTAAATAATATTTTCACACCTACAGTCTATATTCCGTCTCCTGAGAAATTTTTTCGTTGGTTGGACATTAGACAATTGTTAGTTAAAAAAATAGAAAAAATATTCATAGAAATTATTTGAAAAATATCCAAGAGAAACGAAAAGAAAAAGAAGCCATGAAATCTACTTTATAGGTCGTTAAAATACTTTATAATAATAAAATTATTTAGAACAAAGCAGCAGCAACGACAATTGCGGCAACTGAGTAGCCGAAAGTAGACTTGGCAGCACCGTTAACTTGACCCAATGGGCCAGTTGGGGTGGTGGTGTTGGAACCAACAATACCACCAGTGGATGGAACAGCAGCCAAAGAGGTAGATGGAGCAGTACCATTGCTGAATGGTGCAGAAGAAGATGGAACTGGAACTGGAGCTGAGGTAGCTGGAGCAGCTGGAGTAGAAGATTCTTCAACTGGAGCTGAAGTAGCTGGAGCAGCTGGAGTGGAGGATTCTTCAACTGGAGCTGAGGTAGCTGGAGCAGCTGGAGTGGAAGATTCTTCAGTCAATGGGCAGACAGTGGTGGTGAGAACAACTTCGGTGCCCTTGGTGATTTGAACAGTCTTGGTGACAACTGGTGCTTCGGAAGTAACTGGAGCAGAGGTAGCTGGAGCTTCAGTGGTGGCTGGAGCAGAGGTAGCTGGAGCAGAAGTTTCTTCGGTCAATGGGCACACAGTGGTGGTTTCAATGACTTCGGAACCAACGGTGACTTGAGTAACCTTGGTTACAACTGCAGCTGGAGCACTGGTGGTAGTGACTGGAGCAACAGTGGTGGAAGCTGGAGCTGAAGTTTCGGTTTCCAATGGACAGGTAGTCTTGTTGACGGTGGTGGTAATATCGATGTCCTTGGTGTGAGTCAAGGTTTCGGTGTGTGCTTGACATGGAGCAGTACCAGTACCGGAACAGTGGGTTACAACTCGAGTTTCAGTGTGAACGTCGTAGTCGGTGGCTTGAACTGTCTTGGTAACATCAGCAGAGACGTAGGTGGCGGCGGCCAAGGTCAAAATACTTGAGAATTTCATCTTTGTATATGTTGTTTAATAATGAGAGACGTTAGTTGGTCGGTAAAAAAGGAATGTAGATAGTTGGTATTAAAAATTAAAACTTTGACAAAATTTGTGTAAAGAAACAAAATAGAACAATTTTAGGGAAATGGAAGGGGATTAAATATGAAACTGGACTAGGGGGAAACATTGAGAAGGAAGTTGTTTCGACTGCAGCAGTTGCTTTTCTGTAAGCTGCGGGGGATCTCAACTTTTAGTGTAGGAGGAGGGGGGCTCAGTCTTGTTTTCCTTATTTCTTTTGCTAATTTTGCAATAAAAAAGCGTTGATACCCTATAGATTTCTTTTTGAGATCTCTTTTGATGCCTAAAACCCGGTGCGGCTCATGGAAGTTTACCCACACTAGCCTCCTGATCTCAAGGGACTTGCCATTATTCTAAATTATATTACAGTTATACTACTAAATATCACATTTCTATCCTTGGTATTTGTATTCTAATTTTGTTTGATTCCTTGTACGCTTGCTCTGATATTCGTAGCTACCTCCATCCGCAATCTCGATCGAGCTTTTAAAGTTTTTGCCCCTGAACGGCCTTGGTTCCACCTTCTAAGTCAAGCATGGGACGTTTAGTAGGGAAGGGAGTGCAACTTGCGCAAGCAGTATAGTGCATTGCATGAAAACTGTTTGTGCATGAGACAACAATTTATGTAAATGCAAGTTAGATTTTTTTTTCTGTGTTGTTTTTATCCTTTTTGGATAGCTCTATAGAAATAATTCGAGCGAGTTATGGCGAAATGAAGGAAATGGTAGTCGGGCACATGTTTGATTACAGTTTGTTTTTGAGAATTCTGTTACAAATCAATAAACATGCCTAACCAATCATGAGACAAAACTGACACCCATCCATCCTTCATCTCAATTTTTTTTTGACAAGCGGGATCGACTGAGTCGTGTGTTTGTGCATTGCATCACTCCCAGCTTTTGGGCTAAGTCATCGTTTTCTGTCTATTCGCAATTGAGCGATATTTTTGTTTCTAAGTGGCAGGACTCTGGGGGTAGTTCCGAAACATTCTGATACCCTCACACAGGAAGCACCAACAGGCAACAGGCATTTCACATATATTATTTGCTTCTATTCAGCTGTCTATTTGGAAGCCGAAAAACGTCACTTGACGACTTTATTCAAGGAAATTTTTTTTTTCTTGTTGTTGGTTCCCAAACTACTGGGTTCATTGTAATATCGATTGTTCAGGGGGGAAAGTACCACCAATACTTCGGTCTGGTCAGTATTCGGCAACGTTATCAACGAAAGCTGTGGACTTAAGACCACAGCTAACCGTTTTATCCGCCCCTCCGTGAGCTAAGTAGGAAGAGGGGATGTTAAGGCACTCCCAGTCGAGCATTT
The DNA here is from genome assembly GCA_003707485.3 of Blastobotrys proliferans. Classification (NCBI taxonomy): domain Eukaryota; kingdom Fungi; phylum Ascomycota; class Dipodascomycetes; order Dipodascales; family Trichomonascaceae; genus Blastobotrys; species Blastobotrys proliferans. The sequence continues at coordinate 158,796 of PPJI03000028.1, forward strand.
CTTTTTGTGCACTGCTATGATAAGGAATAGAGGACAGGACAGGAACAAACTAGAAATCTTGGCTAGAAGCTATACTTTGGATTGGGGTCCATGCAGTTAAAGCTCGGTACAAAGTAGAAATGTCTGTTAATTGAAGCTATAGGTACATATATTTGTGGGTTTATTACTTTATCCTTGGCAATGCAGTTACGCCGCCAAAACGCAAGGTCATCCTAAATAACGCGTCTAGACGTAAGCAGTTAACCGAAATTGGTTTTATGGATTCCCTAATTAGGCTCGGTGTTGTTACTTAAACACAAATCAAGTAATTTAGAAGGACTGATCGTCTCTCCTTCCGCGGAAAATGATTTGCAACACTCTATATCATATTAGAAACCTCCTCCTGAAGCGCTTTTCGCTATTTTTAGAACCCACTTCACTTTTCACATTCGTATATTAGTTTAGTAATGATCACTTCCGCTTGCCATTTGTGGCGGCGGTGATGGTGCATGGATGTGCCCCTTGATATTCATAGCATAATATCATTGCGCAGCTGTGACTAAGAGGATCTGAATCTTAAAAACTAAGCTTTTTTCTGACGTCTGCCCGCAATGGTAAGGAGGGAATCGAGTGATCCTCAAAAGCTTGAATCCAATCGATCATGATGGCAATGCGCAGCACTTTGTGGTGGCTATGAGCATGAGTATCAGTACCCCTGGTGCCTTCGATTCTCTTCTCTATAATTGTTCAACAATGCACATGAGAACTTGTGCATGTAATGTGTTGATTTGGCAGGGCAAATCGCCCCCTGAATTAAACCGGCTAACTTTACTCAATTTTAAGTAAAGAACAACTAAACAATATTATTGAAAAATATTATATACCGCATATGTAAAGAAACCAATCATGGTCTTTGTTCTTTGACCAAAGTTGCTGTAGCGGGGACAGGACGTCCATGTCGAGTTACAACTGTAGTGTCCGTTATATAAATGGTACTGGTTAATTCTTCTGACACGCTTGACGATGGTAGGGACTCAGCTGTGGTTAATTCTTCTGACACGCTTGATGGTGGTAGGGACTCACCCGTTGTTAGATAAGCTGATGCAGAGGTAGACGAATCAGGTGAGTCAAGCACTGGTGGCATTTTCATAGTAGTGGACGAGCGCCTAGTGTATCGCCATGGAGGAAGTGTTATGATAGGAGGTTCGATAGTTGGTTCAGCTGTTGTCCTGATATTTGGCTTGGTGATTGTTTTCGTCCTTTCGACTGTTCTGGTGCAGTCACAATCGTCGCCTGAATCCTCGTCTGCCTCACCTCCATCTTCTCCCTCGCAAGAAGGATCATCCTTGTCACCGGGCCCATTGTCGTTGTCATCTTCACAGTCATCGTTGCTACTATCATCGTTACAGTCATCGTTACTACCATCATCGTCACAATCATCGTTACCATCATCATCGTCACAACCGTCGTTATTGTCGTTGCAGCCGTCGCTACCGTTGCCAATACAATCGTTATTATCATCGTCGTTACTGTCGCCGCAATCATCACCATCGTCACTGCTGTCTTTGCTGGAATCAGGGTGTTCATCCCCGCAGTCACACACACATCCACTCCCGTCAAGGATTGCTGTTGAAGGCCTGCTCATGTCAGCAGGATCCCTTGTAGAGGTCGCATGTGTGTTTTCGTCAACATTCGCAATGCCATTGTCATCTCCGGAATCTGAAGTTGTCTTGGCTGGTCCAATTACTGCACCGGTTGAATAAGGATCGTCAGACTCTGCTGACATTGCAGCACCCGCGTCTTCTACGTCCAATAATGGGCGTTGGACTTGATTAATTACAGGTTTCCCATTGATCTGAACACCATATTCTTCGGTATCGCCGACTCTATGGACTTCCAGCCCGTAAAAATCCGCGACATCGACATCGACTTGGTCGTCAGCCGCAGGCAATGCGGCTCTGCCCATGTCCCTCTTCCATAATTCTGTGCGTGAGGTTAGTTACGTAATATTCAGTAAAACATACCAGATGATGTAGTAGCCAATTTTGTTTCTGGTTCATCATCCTCTGTCACACCCAGTCCACGACCAAATGGTAATGTATCGCCAATATCGTCCTCGTCTTCAAGTAATAGGCCCAGATTCATGTCATCCTCAGCTTCTAGTGACCCATCCATGGGTGGCTTTGCTGTCACATCTGCAATCGAAGCAGGGGGAGGAGGGGGAGGAGATGGTGGTGGTGGAATGTAAGTTGTTGTGGTCAGTACTGGTATAACACTGGTGATAGGAACGGGTGGAGGAGGAGGTGGTGGTGGTGGAGGAGGAGGAGCAGCAGCAGCAGTCAGGGTTGTAAGCGGTTGCGATGAAGGCGATGGTACATCTGAAGCAACAATTGATGGTGCTGGTGTGGGATCTAAAGTAACCCCAGTCAGGATTGTATGTGTCTGTGGAGGAGACAGAACTGCTGAAGTAACAATTGGTGGAATAGGTTCTCTAGTAACCCCAGTCAGGATTATATGTGGCTGTGAAGGAGACGGTACTGTCGAAGTAACAATTGGAGTATATTTAAGAGTAACCCCAGTCAGAATGGTCTGTGAAGGTCCCAGAGTAGCGGCAGTCCGAAATTTCATTGAAGGTTCCAACGTTACCCCAGTGAGAAATTTGGGTCGAGGTTCCAGAGTCGCCCCAGTCAGCCATGTCAGTGAAGGTTCCAGAGTAGCCCCAGTGAGAAATGTGGGTTGAGGTTCCAAGGTAGCGCCAGTCAGCCATGTCAGTGAAGGATCCAATGTAACCCCAGTGAGAAAGGTTGGTTGAGGTTCCAGAGTAACCCCAGTCAAAGTGGTTAGCGATTGGGCAGAAATGACTGCTGGTATCTGTAGAGTAGATGTTTCTCTAACAGTCGACGTCTCAAGCGAAATCGACAGATGTGTGGTCTTGATATGGCTGGTCGTGGTCTCTGTTACGGTATGATCGCTTATCAGTGGAATAACTGCTGTTCGTGTGGATGGCGAAACTGCAGTTATCGTTACGGGAGGTGCCGTCTTTGTAACGGGCCTAGTCTTCGTTTCTGTGTGTGTAGTTATTGATGTTCGGGTGTGTGTAGTCTTCGAAGTTTGCGTACGAGTAGTCTTCGAAGTTCGCGTACGAGTAGTCTTCGATGTTTCTGTATGTGTGGTCTTTGATAAAAATGCTTCTGTAGACGTTACATGTCTCGTCTCTGTAGCAGTTGGTGTTGGTATGGGGATTGTTGTTGTTATATGTAAGACAGATGTCGTACATGGTTCAATTGCGTTTTTTGAATGATCCTTTTCACGCCCGGGGAACTCGTTGCAATTGCCACTATGATGGTTATAACATTCATCATCGCTTTCCTCTTCGTCAACGTTTGAATGGTGACGTGGTCCGTCAAACCTGTCCCAGTCATCAGATTCGTTGTCGTCGAACGGGAACGGTGCTGGGCGATGACCGAAGTAGTCATCATAGTGCTTTGGAACATCTGGCTCATGTAATGTCCTGTCTGGGGCCATTCTTCGTTCATGAGGTCGATAATCTGGGGTAACAACTGGCTGCATCGCTGGAGATGCTCCATCAGGTACAGCAGCTTCACCTGGAAGAACTGGAGGAGGTCGAATGACCGGTTCGATTTCTGGAGCCTCTGGGATCTCTGAAACCTCTGGAGGTTGTATAAATGTGGGTCTTGGCATCACTGGCATCGGAGGTTGGATGATTGGTGAGATTTCTGGGATGTGTGGAGATGGAGGCTGAATTACTGGTGTGAAGTCCGGAATCACTGGGATTGGGGTTTGGATAATCGGTGTGAATCTAGGAATCTCTGGTGTTGGTGCTTGTATCACTGATGTGACTAGTGTAATCTCTGGAGCCTCTGGAGTTGGAGGTGGGGCAATGGGTGAAATATCTGGGATTACTGGTACCGGAGGTTGCTCAATTGGTGGAATCTCTTGAGCTGGAGGTTGCTCAATTGGTGGAATCTCTTGAGCTGGAGGTTGCTCAATTGGTGGAATTTCGATCTCTGGGATCGCTGGTGCTGGAGGTTCAATCGGTGGAATTTCTTCAATCCCCGGGATCACTGGTGCCGGAGACTGCTCTGTTAACGGGATTTCGTTGATTCCTGTAATCTCTGGCGCTGTAGTTTCGCTGGCTGGTGAATTGCCTTTGGAAACGGATGTTGGCAAGACGGTAGCTGGTAGCTGTCCTTCCCCTAAGGGCAATGGCAATGGTACGTATGAAATTGATGGTTTTGGTGATGGAATGCCAATGATCACAGAGACCCTGTTTTCAGGATAACTATTAGCATCGCTTGGTGGTATGATACTTGCAGCGTGTGAAGTAGCTGAAATTTCTGGATGCACAGACAGAGGAGTGCTGACTGTTGTAGCAATCGGCACAATTGTAACCAAAGCATCAGCACCGCTTTTTCCTTCCTCTTGGTTGTCTTCCGTGTAAGGTGTACCTTCTGAGGGTCCAATTGGAGGAGCTATCGGGAAAGACTGGCGTGCCTGCATCGATACTTTGGAATCATCGTTACTATCACCAATCACGGGTGTCGCCTCTGCGCTGGCAACATTAGTCGCCCGTTCTCGAGTTTTCACTGAACTTACTCCACGCGGGATAGCCAATATCGCTTCATCAAAGCTATCGTCTTCAAAATCATCCTCGTCCCAATCGTCATCTGGGTCATTAGCGTAATCACAGTCTTCTTCTTCTTCTTCTTCTTCATCGTCGTAGTCGTCATCGTAATCGACATCATAACAGCCATCGTATTCGCCGTCGTCATATTCATCGTCGCTGCAATCACTGTCATCTTCGTCGTCCCAGTCATCATGGATCAATTTCTCGTGCGCATGACTTACTAGTCCTTCATGGGCTGTTTGCGAAGGTGGCTCTTTGACAGTGGGGGTTTTTGAAGGTCCTTTACTAACATTCTCCGAACCAAAATGATCAGGGGTAGCAATTGGAGCCGGAATTGGCCATATCTTTGTTCCGAGTTCATTGTACTGCTGCTCAAGCTCGTACGAACTAACAGTTGCCACGGGCGGTCTGGTGAAAATGTTCTTGAGTGCTCCATCTGAAGGAACAGCATTATATTCCACCCAGTTATCAGCCATATTCATAACTTCACCGATTTCACCACCCGTTGGCTGAGGTGCTGGTCGGGGATAGGTTACATAGATCGTAGACAATGCTGGTTGGTCCACACTTAACGATGTTGGTGTGGCAGATACCATAGCGGCGCTGGTAGATTCATCCCGTGGGGATAGTTCAGAATACATGCTGCTACTACTTGTCACATCGGGCTCTTTCTCGAGTGTTTCCAACGTGGCAGAAACAGCCGTTGAAGATGTACTTGATGCAAGGGTTGCCAATGGCTCTTCGTACGACTCAGGCGTTGCCACAGACAATGCAACCGGAGCCAATGTTAAGCTGTCTCGATTTTCAATTGACTGGCGATCGTCCGAGCTCAATATAGGTATAACAGTCGTGAAAACATCTCGATAGACCGACCCATCATGCGTTACCACTGTCCCGGACGAGGTATATGTTGTGGAAATCGTCGAAGTGATATAGCCAGGGGCCATTACAGGCGTGGGTTTGACATGATAATTGTCCCTGTCATTGTAGTAGTCATCGTCGTCACTGGAATCACCATCGGATTCATAATCACTGCTGCCATAGCTGCTGACAGACCCATACCCATCTTCCCCTTCTCGAAACTTTCCCATCAGATCTGCAAAAATTCCGCAAGGGAGAAATCGTTTGAACTTGTCTGCCGCATCTATGTTGCGTGAATTCCCTTTTATCGGAATAGCAGATGCAGCTGCAGAGTTAATTGCAGCTGCATTTAAATACAAAAACCAAATTACTTTCATGTATCCGTATCGTATCGAATCGTCAACGTCTACCTGAACACAAAGTAGCTAAAGGAACAAAAGTAGCAAATGAATGTAGTCCATCCACTAGAGGAATTATTATGGTTTATATGAATGTGATAGCTTTCTGCTTACGAAGACAAGAATTTAAAAAAAGAATACAGAGAATTAATTACCATGTAACACCAGGAGATCGATTATATCCCCAACAGGGCAGTTCCAAGATATTATTAATCTTGGTTCATGTTGCGCCGCACCGAGCCGCACGATGCCAATACCTCCCAACAGAAAACTTAGTTGCAGTTGGCTGAGATGCGACGCTCCGCGCTTCGATGCTCATACCAGCGTAACATTAATCCCATGAACAAATGAACAAGGCAAAATCTTGCCTAGAGTGTAGACGAGCTAAGCAGAGATGTAATGCCCGCGATAAATTTCCAAACAAATGCTCGCGCTGTACAAGACTCAACAAGCGATGCGACTTGGCTCACTCGTCAATATCACATGACATTGTCAACGACAACTATCAACTCCCTTCGTATGAGGGATATCAACAAATACCGTTTGACCCTGTTCCCGATATAGTCCTAGATGGGATCCCTGTTGCTGAGCAGTCACAGAGGGAGCTGTACGAGAGCTATATTACCAATTTATACCCAGTATTTCCTATAGTACCGCCATATCTGTTATCGTCTAACTCTCCTCTGTTTCTCGAAGGTTCAATTGCGGTCCACAAGAAGAGGATCCTGTTCTGGGCTATGCTAGCATGTGCAGCGTCTGTAGATCGTGCAAACACACCTACTCAGCAGGTAATCCTGACCCATGTCCAATTGCTAATTTCCCAGGGCCATGAGCGGGATTACTTGGCTTATCCACATGCTACCTTGTCTTACATACTATCTCTCGAACTCCTAGGTTTCTGGCACACGGGGGCACGGAGAATGCAGGACGACAGTGCATGGATGTACAGCGGCATGGCACATCAATTGGCCGTCATCACTGGACTGCATTCGCCTCACACAGAAGAATATGGAGCTAGTGTAGGGTCACAGGCGAAGCAGGTGGCTTGGGTTGGCTTGTATGTCTCAAACACGTTGATGGCAATGGGGTATGGGCTGCCGATTCTGATCAACGAGGTTACTCTAATGTCGTCCGAGCTGCCGCCAGAACTGGCCCTACAGGCAAAGCTTTTGCGGGAATATCAGTTGTCCTGTCAATCGTTGAGCCGAGACACGCAACAAATGTGCCGCCGCAGTTTTGTTTCAAGAATCAGTTCACTGGTTAGTGAGCAAAGAAACATGACGCCAACCACGCAATTGTATGCCGAATACTCCAAATTAATGTTTTTCAGCGAGTTTTTACTACCAGGGTATGATTATAACCAGATAGTCAACGATCTATACGAATGCGCCTCGCGAACTGCGGCGGTCCTGGACTCGTTGGCACAAACCATGAACACCAAAACATTACCACTATTTATTGTACGACTGATTACGACTGCTATTATTATTCTTTATAGACTTATGGCCGTGGGCACTTTGTTTGTGGATGAAGTCGAGACGAAACAGCTAATATCTAGGCTGTATGGACATGTTGAGCACCACCCAGCACAATGGTCGGCTATTTTTGTACAATCACTGCAGCAATTCTACAATTCGGGTCAAATGTCAAACGTAGTTTGTAAAATAAAAACTAGGAAAGGCGCCAGTGTGGTTATTTACACTGCAATGGAAGTTTTGGAATGGAGAAAGCACCATGATCCTCAGTTTGCTTCTGATTATGCCACAGAACAGCGGCGCCGTCTGGTATCTGGTCATGAACGAATTACATTAAATGATATTTAGGACAAGTCAAACCCTGCTCGCGACTTGATTGAATACAGGAGTTTTTCTTTCAAGAGCTTTTTGTTTCTGTAATCAGGGAGCTTGAGCAAATTGGCGCATGTGGACGCAGTTGGAAGTCTTTCGATATCTTCACCAGCATTTAGAATAGCAAACCGCGGGTCAAGCATTCGAAACCCGCCCAGGGGAGCTTTAGGAACAGACGTAACAAACTTGACAAACAGTCCCCTTTCCTCACTGGTAAATTCTTCAAGAATTGACCAAAGATCGACAATGGTTTGTTTCTCAGCACTATATCGAGAATAGACCACATTTTGCTTCAAGTCGTCCAGATCGATGGATTGTGTTGAACCAGAGATGAGCGATTGCAGTTCATCGGCGTTAAACATTGCCAGCAGTCTTGGGCGAATGACTTTACTGATTCCTTTAAAGAAGGCCGTTGTTTGCGGCTCCAATTCCACGTTCAACTTGTGATTCGCCACGGCATGGATGTACTGCAATCGGTTCGCGTTGGTTACAAGAACGTTCTTGCCATCAGGGCATAGCTCAGTGTCACCAATCATAAAGTTAATTCCTAGCTCGCTCACATCCCCATCAAAATCGTGTAATTTTACCAAGCTGTTGTAAATTTCCGGATCAAATCGCCACAGGTCATCAAACGAGTTTCGAAGACCTCGTCCTTGGCATTTCTGCAGGAAAAACGGAGCGAATTCAAAATCCACCAGGATGCCATCATATAAACTTTTGCCAATGATTTTGCCTAGAAATTCAATTTGATTTAATGCTTCCGTCTTTTTAGTTTCATCCCACGAGGATATTTCTGGATTTGGAAACAACAGATGATCGTGGCTTTCCACAAACAGTCCTCTATTGAGATCAAACCCTTTGACACTGACAGAATTCAAAAACTCCTTGGTCAACCCACCTCCATCGATTCCGGCTTCAATTTCGCCATGCTCAGAAATGAACTCTACGCTTAATCTATGTCTTAAGTTCGAATTTCTGTACAGTCGGTATGCATCATCGAATTCATGCCCACGACGGATCGCCTCGTTCCTTCGGTGACTGCTATATCGTTGTCGATATTCTTCTTCGTCTTCGGATTCGTCGTAGGCACGCTCATATTCGTCATCTTCACCGTGCTGAGGAATGATCACATCACCATCGTCGTCACGTTGTTCAGATTCGGGAATATCAATGCCTGGTGGTAGCTCGAAATGCGGGCGGATCTGGTGTTCCATATCGATTTGTTCATGTGCAATAAGTCTTTCATTAGCACTTCTGTTTCTAGCCATCATTTCCCAGATGTTAAAGGATCGAAGAAGCGGGCGAGGAATCGACCTAGAACTGTCGTGACTAGAACGGTCGTACCATCTATCATTCGCTTCAACCCGTACTACGTCTACGAATAACATGATCCGGATATTAAACGGAATGAAGAAAGGTGTATGCTGAATAATTTGAGACTCTGGATCCTTTAGATCATTGTCATCATGAAGAACATCCAGAAAGTGAGTTCTGGATATGTTGAATTGGTTGCACATGATCCAAAACCCTTTGTCAAAAAATTGTCGCCTAGAATCTCGAATGTATACCTGTCGCAAAACCGAGATTCCCAGCGACTTGATGCTCTTTACGATGGCGATATTCGGTAACGATTCGCCTGCTTGCATAATAGAATAAATTAGATTTTTCAAAAACTTAGTTAGCTCAAGGGTGCCATGCAAGTTTAGCCCTTGGTCATTACTATTAGCCAGAAATTCGGCGTCATTTGTCACAACCATCCAGAATGAGTACAGCTCCAACACAACATGTAGCTTTCTCAATGGATCGATATCATCACGTAGCAAAGTAACCGTAGTTGCATTATCACAAATAATTTCCGAAAACTGGGAATAGGTTGCAGAATCCTTGAAAGCTGTCCAAAACGATCTCACCGGACTTTTGGCAGATACCATCAGGTACATGTTCAAATCCCGTTGTTTGGATGGGTTCAATTCCATCAAACGGACAACAACATGAGAAATTGCGTCCAGTGCCCCCGAGTCTCTTTCTAGCAACTCAAACAACACTTTGATGAATTCTCTCGTGCATAATTTTTCAACCTTTTCCAAGTGAGAGTCGTCAACATATTCTGCTTCGCCATCATATTCGATTGGAACGCAGTTTAAAACCTTTGCCAATGCTGCAACCAAATCGCTAGTCAAGTTTTGGCTGCTACTACCACCCTGCATGCCCAATTCGACCAAAAAGACGATGTTGTCCAGGCAAATATCTATCTTGTCTACATTTATAGTAACCCAGTTCTCTTTAAAGTTGTAAACACCCTGCTTGAACAGCACCTTTTGCGGATCAACCTGTTTAAATAGATCAGGCATTGTCAGAAAATTGGCTACAAACTCACTTGGATGATGTGGAGCCATCACCTCCACCGCGGACCACAAATCAAACTCAGCAACCTTGTCGACTACTTTTAAAAAAGCTTCACGACTAGAGTACTGAGGAGCAAGAACCAAGATATCAACAACCTTCAAGAACATTTCCTGGTCATTCATCAGCAGCTCTACGGTTGGAATCAGCCGTTGCAATACTGGTTCGGAAGGTTGATGTTTTGCCACTGCTTCACACACTTTATCTAATCTATCAGCACTTGAAGTTCTTTTAACACGGGTGATATAGATATACATTCTTAACATCGTATCTACATCATAGCCATCCGAGCTCGAAGAATTTAAATATTCTTCGTCCCATGTTTTGGACATTTCATTAGCAACTGCTCTTAACTCAAGCCGGCCCCTAAAGTATGACTGCAAAACTATGGCGGCTTGTTCTTCCTTTCTGGCTCTGTCCCGCTTTTCCCGCTCTTCTTTGGCCTTCTGTAGCACACTCTGCCGGCTTAAAGTACTTTTATTGCGGCCACCCATATTGACCTGTCGGGGCCTTCCAACTTGACCGCTAAAATTCATCATTTTTGTCGAGCTGGAGGTGGCAAGTGAAGAGATGGTAAGTATCCAAGTGTCGGAAGGTTTCAGTGTAAACTGTCGGCGTCGGTAGTCGGTGTATTATTACACTGTTACCGTTACTCCGACTGCCGCCGACTTTCGTTTGTTGGGAGAAATCGTGGTTGATAATAGCAAGTCGTGTGGGCGTCAAGCGTAGTGAGCGTGTGGCGTTGTGCGTTGTGTTTGCGTCCGTTGTTGTGCGTTGTGTGGGCGAAGTAATTTACAAAAGGGAAAGTGTAAAGAAAATTTGTTGTAATGTTGAAGTCAACGCCGCACCTCGTGCGGCTCCAGAATTTTTTTTACCCAAAACACGCGAAAATCAATATTCAATTCAAAAAAAATAATAATAAAAACTATATAAATCTAATGTACACATAATAAAAAAGTAAAAGTCCGAAAGAGTTCATAACCGGTCGTAGAAAGAGCATCATCGCATTATCGTCATCATAAAAATACACAGGTGGTCAAGTACCGCCTTCTTAGAATAAAGCAATTGCAATAGGTACCAGAGCAACCATTATTGATGGAACAATGGAATTAGCACCATTCTTGCTACCGGATGGAGAACCCTGGGTTGTAGAATTGTTACCAGACACTGGACCAGTTGGCTTTACGGAACCTTGAGTGCTGTTGGAAACAGCAGTTGGAGCAGTAGAGTTGTCTTGAGCCAAATTGTACAAGGCAGTTCGTGATGTCAAGTACAAGTTTGAAACATGAGAAACTTCATGAGTTGCTGCGCTCTTGGAAGTGGTGGCCTTGGACTTTTTCTTTTCACTGGAAGATGACTTGACAGCATTTTCAGCTTGCAAGTTCAAGATTCCAAGTCCCTTCTTGGTTGAAGAGGAAGAAGTAGTTGGTTCTTCGGAAGAGGTGGTGGTAGTAGGAGGTTGAGAAGTGGTTGTTGGAGTGGAAGAGGTAGAGGAAGTAGTTGATTCAGGGGTTGAAGAAGATGATGGGGATGAAGAAGATGAACCAGAATCATCACCACCGTCATCGCTACCATCGACTTCAAACACTTCAATGTGAGCAGAAGCACCATTTGAAGCGGTAACAACGCAGAAAGCGCCATCACCAGCACCATTGGCAGAATCGCTTGAAGTGACCTCATTAACACCATTCTTTCGTGGATCAATTTCACATGGAGTGCCATTACAGTTGCCACCGTCACACACAACTCTTACACCGAACTTTGGCTTTTCGTTTCGGAACGGAGTAGCTTGTTCAAGATAGATTGGATTCCAGCCAATCTTAACATAGGTGTTACCATCAGCATCAGTGTTTGCACCAGCAACATATGGAGTCCAGTTACCCCATGGTTTGTCTTTAGTACCCCATACACAACCTTCTTCAGTTGAAACTCCTGGAGGGTTGATATAGTAATGAGCAGCAGTAGATGCCCAGTAACTTGGGTCTGGAACTGCAATAGTTTCAAGAGATCCAGTTCCAACATTGGTAGGAATCAACATAGCTTCATTGCCTGGCAAGACGGTTTGACAGAAGGCAACATCTTTGTTGCACTTGTTGTTGACCTTAACCTTACCAGTACCATCAACACACAATGGCTTGTCCTCGAAAGGTTTAGTCATTGAACCATCTTCTTCACAGTACAAACCACCATTTTGACTGCCTGGATAGGAATAAGTGGTTACGCTTGGGTCCCATTGGGCAGCCAACTTGCCTGGTGGACAAGCATACGGACACCATCCTCCGGGCTGACAAGGCTGATCAGGGGACATTGCCCAACCGGCATTTTGTTGCTTTGGAGTAACCTGAACTAAACCTTCGTTTTCTGGGAATTTACATTGGCCACCGCCAGATCGCTTTTTCTTTGGTTCTTCGTGATGATGGTGATGATGATGCTTTCGCTTGTTCAAGTGGTTGACGTGATGACCGTGTTCGTGTTCCAATGGACTTGAAATTGGTTCGACTGTCAATTTGTTGTTGTTATGTTCGTGAGAATTAGCAACTGCAACACTGCCCAGCAGTGCTGTAATCAAAGCTGTAGACTTCATCTTAATTTTGTTGTTCTCTTAAACGAATGACTTATTGTGAAACTTGCAGAGCTGTTTGTTTTTGACTGACACTGTCGTCAATTAATTTGTTTCTATCGCACTTAGGAAATGTAAATGAATGTAATCTGTTGCGAAATGCTACTACAGTAAAGGAGTTCGTAAAAAGTGACAGGGAAAAAAGAAGATTTCGAAATGGAAACGAAAAAAAAGATGGGCCTGGGCCCCTTTTTATTTATTTACTTTCTGTCATCCCCCATTCGATAAAAAAAATTTGGTAGATCTGGTTACTTTTTGAGGATCTGTAACCATTATAGTAATAGTCATGGCGATCACCACCAAATTGGTGTCTCGCTTAGCGCACGCGCCTGGGCCAGTACGCTCGCGCGGAATGCATTTAATCCCGATTAGGTCTCAAGTGCGGCTCGTAAATATCCTAATCGGGAAATTATGGAGGTTCGGGTTAACCGTCAACAACATATAAGGTCAAAGTTTAGAGACATTTCAGTTTAAGACAGGTGAATGAGTATAAGGAATATGTATTCCGAAACGGTTTCGAAAGAAAAAAATTTGGAAAAGGAACAAGGCGATGCTAGGGTAACAATTTTGATAAACTGCGGGTTCAGGGGAAGGAAAGAATCGGTGATCACCTAAGATAGTTGAAGCATTACATCGAATTTGTCACTGTACTTTCAGTCTGGGGGGGGGATCGAATGCCATCGTATCGTATATTTGTGTTGTGTACCTGAACAGAATTCATTTCATATTCTCCAGTGGTTTCGGTACTACCCAAAAGGAACAATCTCTCGCCACTTAGTACTCTAGAACATTGGTTGACTGTCTCTTGGTATATATTCTGGTATCATGGGCTAACTTTCCTTGTACGATTCTTTTCTTCTCTGTCTCACCAGGGTTAATCACTATCGTCCAGGTTCAGCCGGATATATGCATGCATGAGTAGGTGACTTCTTGTATACAGTTAACGTGCTTGCGCCGGTTGCGTTAGCCGGATAGTCAATGAAGCGTTGCCAATGCCTGAACCCCAAAAAAATTTCGAAAATGTCTGATGATTTACTCTTCATGAACCATCCCGCCTTTTACAATCTGCACCTTCTTTTTTTCACACAGCCATGGTTCTTGAGCCTTGATGCTTTTTCAGGAAACCGTTCCTCCGTCTATGGTACTTGAATCGCATCATTTATTCTAAATAATCCTAAATTATGGTAAAAAGCTACAGTACATTAAAGTACATGAAATGGCAACCTGTATTTTGTCTGATACACTTATCAAGACTCCCTCGCTATCTCCAGTTCTTGGTTTTATTGGCTAGGAACAATTACTCTTTGTGGTTTACCTGCAGAGAGATAGAAGACGCTAGTAGAAACAGTGTTGCGCCCTGCTTGGCTAGTTCCGAAAATGGATCACTTCTAGTGCTAATAGATTTTCAGTGCCTAATGTTTACATATGGTGCAATTTGGAAGTATTACTAGCCTGCTGGGTCCGTGTCCACGTTGGTGGATACCACATCAGGCAGATCCTTACTGTGCATAATAAACGGTGCCCTTGCATTGGGTCCTTCTGTCATGATAATAGAAATTCCCAAAGTAATGGTATATTTAGTGTGTACTAGCATACGTTTTTTAATAAATAGATTACGTGCCATATTGAACGTGAGTGCAGTACAGGTATGTAGCGTTCTTATACGCTGATAGTTCTACCTTCGTCATGTATTCGCTTATCGATCAGGACCGTATCTTTGTAAATTACCATTACCATTACCATCGCCGTCTGTTTGTCAATTACCATAGACATCTTTATTTCGAATTTGCCTCGTTGTGGAAAACTACTATAGTATAGGACAAGAAAGAAACAGCAGGTACTTGGGATACTCACCTCTGTATATATCTTCACAAATATTTTGAATCCCCGTAGCTATGTGTTTGATAACGATTAATCTAATAAATCAAGCTAAATAAGGCCACATCATGACTGCAGCATTGTCCTAAGATGTTCCACCTGGTATCTCGCATCAGAAACCAGTCCCTTTACTTGTACCAGTTTATCAGTCAATCCGGCGCTTCCCAGGCTTCCTGTGCTTTCTTTGGGTACCACCGCTGTAACCAGTGCAGACTGGGCTGTAGCTTGTATAACCGGTTTCGTCTTGCTGATTGGATCATTACGAGAAAGCGTACCAGTATCGCTATTCATGGCATGTACAGTTCCCACTGCGGTATTATCTTCAGTCCCTTGTGGTGAAAGTGTAACCTTATGAGCCACAGTCACTACCAGGGTTGTAATGTCGCTGGTCGCATTCACAAAATCTCGTTTTCCAAAGCCGGCATATCCAGAACGCTTCTGCAAACTGTCGAGTTGGTTCATAGCACTATCCAATTTTTCCTGGATGCGAATCACCTGCGAGACAAGATTGGAGACGTCATTTTCGCTGCCATCAGCCGTGTGAGCCGCACTGCCAGCGGCGGGAGACGATGCTGCGATTGTGGGAAATGTGGCAATAGCTGTGGCTGTCGCCAACATCAATTCGCTAGAGTTTTGCGAAATAGTTTCCAATGAATTGGGTTTGATGGTGCTATTCACTGTCGTTGGTGTGCTGTCGACAGCGACCATCACTGTGTCGGTGAGTCTGATCACACTAGTTTGAACATTGGTATCAAGAGGGCTAGGGCCAGTCACAGAATTCTGGGATTGAACCTGAGCAATGGCAACCTCTGTAACGCACAATATAGACAGGATAAATGCAATTGCGATATTCATCCTCGATTTGAAATTCATATGTTGGTTGTGCAATTCTTGTCAATATACCAATTATTTATACTACTTATTATCTTTTTTGGGCCATCATACCCCTTGATGAGTCCATCCTTCGGTCGACCATTGGAATGTGTTCATCCCTGGTGTGTACAGACGAATCTATACATTTCCGGACTCTTAAAACCTTAATCACACAGAGAAAATAATAATCCGGACAATAAAGGCGTGATCTCTGCCAGGGGAATTTACAATAAAAACTCTAATTTACATTCTTCTGTAAAGATAAATTTGATTATCATTAAGTAATATTATGAGTACATGGTATTTGTTAGATCATTAATCAGCAGTTCGATCTCTTGTGGAAATGAAGTACGTGTGGTATCCCTTTACAATGGTGAGGCGCCATTGGCAGCGTCACCAACAGCCCCAAGAGGATTGCTACCACCGGCAGCACCACCAACGGCACCAAGAGGATTGCTACCACCGGCAGCGCCAGCAACGTCTGGAACATCACCGCCAGTTAGAGAATCAAGTAGCCCCTTCACAGCTCCCAGAACTTGAGCTAGTAGACCCTTGAAAGCACCAGTATCTGCACCAGGAATATTTGGCAGACTGCCAGCACCTGGAACACTTGGCAAGTCGCCAGCACCTGGAATTTTTGGCAAGTCACCAGCCGATGGTAGGCCACTGCTTGGAGTGGCTGAAGCGGTGGCAGAAGAAGTAGCAGAAGCGCTTGTGCTGGTGGTTTCATCAGCTCGCTTGACAACAGGGTGAGCAATGGCAGCACCAATCAAAGTAGCAGAAACGACAGTTGAGAATTTCATTGTTTAAAGTTTGTGATAGTTCTTTGGATATTGAAATGTTTGATGGCTTTCAAAAACAGCATTGTCCAGTTGGAAATCGTTCAGCCTTTTATACAATTCTCGTATATTCAGACCTGGCCAGAATGGTCATGCCTGAGTGTCTATGGAGCGAACATGGAATGTTGATCGTTTCCTAGTGTATCCACATAGAATGTGGATGAGAAGAGTCCAGTCAGTGCTATGCGTAATCAAAGCATAATGTTCCTGGATGCCATCATTCTTCTCCCCATCGCTCAGGAACAGGCTGAATAATTCCACAACAAAACAAGCTTATTTGATCGGCATCAAAAGAATGTAAGGTCGATCTTTACCTGCAAATACTTCCTGTACCTTATTGTTTGTATGATACCTATTTCAGCTAGGCAGAGATTTTCTATGATTTATAGGGAAAATACAAGAGTCAATCAGCCTGTAACGTGCTTTCTACAAGAATATTCTGCACCTTGTCTGTTGGCCGAGTCTGCGGTAGGCATGTGGTATAAGTATGCAGCGCGTTTTTACGCGGTATTTGTCAATGGATCTGTGTTGCCAACGTGGAAAACACTTGGAATCAGGTTGACAATGAAAGTTTACTACGAGCGGTACTAGTATCATCAGCATCGTCAGTACAACCAGGCATGTCGGCATGAACAAGAGCTCGCCCGGTACTACGGACAGGCACGCCATCGCCTAGAGAAATGTTGAATCTTTCATATTTCATGTTGAATTAGTGATCTTCCCCCAGTTATCTCTATAGAATGTAAAGATAGAATCGCACTATTCGATGATCAAGGTACACAAGCTCCATGGCGATTCTTTATGCATTCGACTGAACAGTCTGGAACAAGATTGGATCGTAGATAGAAGAAATTAATGCTATGTGTACTATGTAGAGTTCATAGAACTCTAATTTTGGCGATCTAGTAGAGATCGGAATCTGTAAATCAACAACAAGGTGCCCAGGTACGACAGATCGGGGGTATGCTGTAATCAATTTGCATGCATGCATGATGGTCCAAGAAGCGACAGTAATAACCTAACTGCGTCATTCGCACGACTAAAATCTCGACACTTACTCGAATTCGTTGGTTTCTACGCGCGAGACAGGAGTGAAGGAGGGCCACCTCCTGATGCGGCTCAGGGGTTATGTATGAGACATGCGACAAAACAACTTAGTACTGTAGACACCGTCCCAATTTAAAGGGGGAAGAAAAATTTTTTTTACTTGTACGGTGCCTCAAAATGGAACGTGTAAGAGAAAATGTGGCATGGGCCTGGGGTATGGGGATGAGACTAGGTGAACAGGTCCGCCGTGGGTTTTTTGACACAGAAGAAAGTAATGTTATTGCTCATTTCGAGTGGCCGGAGAATGCGGGTGAAAATAGAGAAGCCCTGGAACCACTCAATCGGATATTGTTAACGGAACGTGATGTAAGCGAAAGTTTACTGTGGTTTTTTGAGACCTTGAAGCCTGATTTGGATCGATTTGTTTCCAATCAGCATGATATTGCTATCCAAATGCGTCGTATGGCGAATGGCCAGTTCGACTCTCCAAACATTTTGATTGGGGTGACAGATACTCAGAAACCAACTCCGGGAGATCGATTTACACCACTAGTTTCAGTGATTGGCGTCAATTATGATCCGTTAGATCTGTATCTGAGATCAGCCGCATATCGATCATGTAATCACCCGAACGAGTTGCAATATTTGCTAGATGGCATGCGTAAATCCGATTGGACATGGGATGTGAGACATGTCTTGGTTACCAACTATTCCAGTTGGATGTTCATTTTGATGGACGAAGGGCACAATGTTGTAGCACCCTACTTACAGAAGATTCGATATGGCCAACGAATGTATCCACCTGGTGGGTCGAGAGACAACCAACCGAAGTACTCCAATCAAACGATACCACCACCGGGGATAACAGTCAGAGGTGGACTGGCTGGGGATGAAGATGAATACAATGTACGCAAAGGGATTTATTGTACGTTAGCAGAAGCCTATAAACGAAAGTATTTTTAGTTTTATGCTGGTCGCTTGCCATAGTAGACATACCGACTGCCAGCTTTTTCACTTAGAGAGTAGAGGTTGTCTCCAATAAAGTCGTAAGACAAGTCTTCGTTACCACTGGTCCAGAACTGACCAGCAGATGAGGTCTTTTCGCCTTCTTTCCACCGGACCATTTCACCGCTAGTTCGACTGATGTAATAATTGTTTTCGAAAGACACAGCACCCTGCATATTATGAGTGCCCACGCAATAGGCCATCTTAGCAGTAGCCGAGTTGCCTCCTGAAAGCATTCGGGTGGTATAATCAAAGTTAAACTTGATAATTCGAGTAGTTTCTCGACCAGACTCTGGTTGCCATTCACCTACCAACAAGGTATCAGGAGATTCACTTCGGTCAAGAGAGCAGAAAGACCACTTCATTGATGGGTTTGGAGATGATACAATCTTGTAGTAACCAGTTTGACCAATGACGTATCGGTAGTTAGCAGCAGAGTACTTGTCACCGTCTTTACCAATCTTGCTACCAGCTGATACTCTCCAGACATTGCTCAAATCGAATCGTCGTAGACCAATGTCGGTGTCAACTACCCACAATGTGTCTCCATACCAAACGATACCACCAGCATGACATCGAGCTGGGCCAAAATCATCGGAGGCGGTTGGCCATACCAACAAAGCATGTCGATATTTGAAAGTGTTCATGTCAATGAAAGTAACTCGGACATTGTTGGTGCTCTTCTGGTACCAACTGACCACCCAGGATCGTCGACCATTCCAGTCACCCTTGCCGAATGCATCGGAGGTTGATGAGATACCTTGAGGGAACCAATCTGTGTTGTCCTCGTCATTGAAGTCGTCTTTTCGTTCCCACATCAAGGTAGTATCTACCTTGGATCCACTTGGGTTGCCAACTTGAGTCATTTGATGATTACCGTCATCCAACACTGAAGTCAAACTGACCTTGAAGTTTTTGTCTTTCATATGAGCAGCCAACTTTGCATGATTGGCGTTGTTTACCCAATCCAGCTTGTAGTCTGAGTTTGATAACTTTTGAGTACCATCACAGGCAGCAGATACAACTGCTGCACCAGCTAATAACCACGCAGCGAGCTTCATGATTTGTATAATAAAGTGAAAACAATCACAGACCGGATCTAGGGGAAAAGTCCAGGCTATTTATAACTGATTATATGAGGGGAATCATAATGTTCCTACCGGACCGCAGTCTGAAAAGCATGTCTGGAGAACAAAACCAATTCTTGGCAAATGCAATTCATATAGGTATGAAAGGCATACTTGTTTCTACTTTTGTTCCAGCCGCTTGTTTGTATGTTGCATACATGCACCGTACCGAAAGATCTGTTCTACCCACTTTCTATGGCATCAAATTCCGGTAACTTTCACCGCACAAAGGACCGTATACGACAAGCTCTTTTATTTTTCGTACCTTGAAGCGTGGCATGGGCATCGCAATGATGATACCACTAGTGGGGCGGGTGGGCCTGGGTCCTGCAGACTATATTGATTCATGTAGCAATCAATCAAACCACTCCGCCTGTTTCGTCTACGCATACATACAAAACTGGTACATATCCCTAATTCAATCTATATATGCAACTTAACAAACCACTAGCTACTACTCATGCAACGCAATGGGAGATAGACACGTTTGATTGGTGTCGATTAATGCATTATGTGGATCCGCTATGGACCCGATTCGCTTACAACATTGGTGAGGTCCGAGTCACGTAAGCTTATATATTATGTCACTTTCCTATTCCAAATATAGACCGTATTCACACATTTGATCACCAGTGGGTCAAATAATAAAAATTATATAAACTCCACCCCATGCTACCTCATGCTTTTAGGCTCTTGGCGGCACATGTGCGGGATTTGATTTGTTGCTGCATTGCGTTCCAGCCGCGTGTGCGGCGACGCGCATCCATCGGTCCACTAGCCGCGATCAACGGCGTTTATGCCGGGGCGTGTTGGCTATCCAATCAGTTGTGCATTTTGGTTGAGTAGCATTTGAAACAGGCCGATTAGAACGTTTGGAGCGTTGAGATGGAAGATAAACCGACGGTGGAGGGAATTGGCTGCTGGGGCTACATTTTTTTGCTTCCTTTTTTTAAAAAAATGAAGACGTTACCGTAGAGCTTAAAGGACCGGAGTTCTTAGAGTTTTGGTCCCTTGAATCCGTAGACGTAAAGTTTGTTGTCATTTTCGTGGTTCGATCTTATGACAAGTCTTCGCAACCCTCTGGCAAGAACCCTTTTCCATGACGCTCGTACTCCTCGCCAGGGTGGAAAGTGTACAATTCACCTCGTGGCTTTGGGTTGTTAGTCTGGGTGATGAAATAATCATTGCCGAAACAGCCCCTTGCATTCGGTTGAGATTGACACAGTAAGCCTCGGAAGCAGTGCCCTTAGCCAACGACCGCTTTTTGGCATCCAATTGGAACTTGAATAGTCGGGTAGGCTTGTTGGCTGAGGCTGGTTGCCGACCAACAGAGTGACTGGCTTGTCGGTTCTGTTCAAAGAGACGAGAGAGAATCTCATCCTAGGGTCCGGCTTGGACGTGATCTTGTAGTAGCCATCCTGAGGAATGACATACTTGTAGTTTGCCAGTATAGTTCTCGCCCTGTCAGACTTGCCATACATTTCGAAGATCGAACCGTCGCAATCCAATCCAGGTGTCGACAATCCACAAAGTGTCGCCATACCAGACAATTCCACCCCCGTGGTCTTCAACCGGTCCAAAGTCGTCATCTGCAGTTGGCCAGACCAGCAATACGTGTCGATACTTTCGGGTCTTCATGTCCACAAAGGTGACTCGGGTGTGCTTGGACTTCTTGTCATATCAAGACACAACCCATGCTCGATGGCCAGTCCAGTCGCCCCTTCAACACTCCAATTGCGTTTATTTGGGTGACAAGGTTGGTAACTCCTGGGGCGATGCCTTCTTTTTTTAAAAAAAGAAGCAAAAAACAGTAGAACAGTAGCCAAGGAAGCTGTGGTGCCCTTACACACATTCCCTCTTCAGTCGTCCCGCCAATCACCAGAAAAAAGGCGAAATTTCCTTCAAATACGATATTTCGCATTTTCCTTAAACCTCTCATGTCGCTCACAGACACAGACATCAATTCTGGTAATGATCATCTCTTACTCCACTACCCGAATTTGGTCAGCCGTTCAGCCGCATCCTGTTCCTGAATTTTATTATTTACAGCCACTTTGACAATACGATTATTAAGAATACTCTAGTCACATTCTCATAAACATGATCAAACCCAAAGAACCTTTAGTTCAAATCTCAACAACCATAACCACTTGAATCTGAATGTGTCTGTGCAGTTGAAGATCGATCGCATTGGCAGATCAGTGCATATGAGCCGTACTACTCTCTAGTAGTCTACTGTAAGTATAAGCGCAACTACTTTATATATATTTTCAAACATACATATTATGAAATTATACGATTACTGTTGTTGACATTCACCTGGTTCTTTGCCACTTGCATTTCCACCGGCTCCATCTTCATCACTATCATCCTCATCTTCATCATCGTGATCTTCATCATAATCCTCTTCAAACTCATTCAAGTCTTCATAATCCAATGCTTCACCGGTATACCAGTCAACAGCCCGTGGAATCAACTTTTCTTTGATTTCTTCACCCAATTGGTAATCCATTTCCAATCGCTCTTCCAAATCTTCTGGGATTTCTTCGTCGTCATCATCTTCCTCTTCGCCGTCTTCACCAACAGTTGGAGCCTTTGGAGGATTAAAGAATTGGAAGAAAGATTCAGTTGGGATGGTTTTTTCTATAGTTCGAGTGGCCTTGGTGTGTTTGTTTCGCTGTTTCCGTTTTTCAATTCTAACAGTCAAATTCTGTTCTGGAGATTTCCACTCAATTTCATCACCTTCAGCGTGATCGTAAATGAAATCACCACCGTACCCGGTTTCTTCTTGGTAATAATAAGTTTTTGTTAGGGTCTTATTTGAAAAGAAAGGATTTTCTGAGAATTCAAATACTAATGCAAAACCTGGTTTTTCCAAATAGTTCATTCGAACATCTGTTAAATATCGTAACGCTTCTTCATCGCGTTCGGAAAGCGTTTCGGCAACTGGAACCAGATTTCTCAATGCAGTCAACCAGAATTCTGGAATACCTTTCTGTTCTTCTTCTTGTTCTTCTTCTTTATTTTCTTCTGGCTTTTCCTCTTCATTGTCTTCGTCGTCGTAGTCTTCGTCATCTTCCAACTCTTTACCGCTTTGAATTTCTTGTTCTGTTGGTTCTTCATCACCAGCAATGATCTTAGCTCGTCGTTGATACAGTGGCTCGTATTTTTTAAAGTATTTCTTTTCGAGTTGAAGCAATTCTTCCTGGAATTGAGCTTCTAATTTGGCATGTTCCAATTGAACACCTTTCAAGCCAGAAATTCGATCTTTGACAGCTTGTGGCAATGAATCGATGTAACCACTTGGCTTGCCAACCAATGAACCCAATTTGCCTTGAATCATGCTCAGCAAAGCAGGGTTGTTTGCAAGTCCAAGAGCACCTGCTGCAGCAGCTGCACCACCATCTTCTTCCTGAATGGTTGAAACTGAAGGTTGAGCAGCAACTCGTTGGGCAAAAGCCGAAGAAGCAGATGCTGGAGTATTTTGAGGAGTTGGCGCATTAGCTAAATCGCTAATCTTTTTATTCTTGATTGGTTCTGCCATTTTTGTTGTAGTTTTTTGCACTTTACGGTTTGGTTAATAAATAACTACGAGTTAATTCAGTCAATCAAGTCAAGAGTCAAAACGTATGTTAATTCAGTCAGAAAACAAAAAAGCACACCCGTGATGGAGGAGAAAAAAAAATTTGTACGCTACCCCAAGGGTGTTGTAAATTATTGTGTTGAGTAAGCAGTGCAGTTGCAGTGCTGAGCCAACTTGTGTGTGTTTGCGTGCCAGCGTTGAAGCGTCTAGACTGGAATATCAGCTTGTTTGATCTTCTTGTTTGTTTTGCTCTCTTTTTTTTTTTTTTTTTTTTTTTTTTGGGGGGGGGGTGTTTTAAACAGAAA
>PPJI03000029.1:0-181838 GCA_003707485.3 Blastobotrys proliferans
ATCGGAGATGATCGGATCAGATCAGCCACAGGTCACCAGCCACACAACTGACTGACAGTCAGCCACATGATCACCAGTCTCCTGAATTCTGTAAGAGTAATTCACACATCACTAACAAACTATATAAATACATAGATCTACCTCATGGTATTGAGGGCTAAGTCACATAACATATACATATACAATATAATAGCTTAGCTAAGCATTGTCTCTTTTTCTAGTTTGTCAAAAACATGGAAGAACTCAATGACGAAAATTACATTCCAGGCACTGAACATATTTTTGCCGATGAAGATCGGTTGGCTCATTCCTATCATGGAACTGAACTCAAGAGGGATGGTAGTATCATTCTAATACCACAACCATCAGACTCTCCCAATGATCCATTGAACTGGAAGCCGTGGAGAAAGTGGCTTCAATTTTTAATTTTGATGTTCATAACCGCATTTACTGCCGCTATTTCCAATAACGCTGGTGCGTGCCAGGATCAAATGAATGAACAGCTGGGAATCAGCTGGGATAGTATGAATACGGCGTCTGGAGTTTTATTTATCGGTATCGGTTATTTGGCTTTGTTGCTATCCCCAGCTGCTTTCTTGTACGGACGAAGAATTGGCTACGTTATTTGTATGATCTCAGGTATCATTGGTGCCATATGGTTTGCAAGGACCATGACTACCTCCGACTCAATCGGCAATCAATTCTTTGTAGGAGTATCGGAAGCTTGTGCAGAGGCTCAAGTCCAACTATCCTTAGCTGATTTGTATTTCCAGCATCAACTAGGTTCTGTATTAGGTTATTACATCATGGCCACGTCTACTGGAACTTACCTGGGACCTTTAATTGCTGGGTATGTGGATGAACGAATCGGCTGGAGGTGGGTCAGTTGGTTAGCAGTGATTATAGGTGGAGGTGCATTATTGGTCATACTATTTTGCCTCGAAGAGACCTATTTCGACCGAACATTGGCTGCAGGTCGTATAACAGAAGGGATCACAACGACTGTTTCCCATACAATTAGCAGTGAAGGTAAAATCAACCCCAAAGAAAAATTAATGGGCATCACTAAACAAGACAATGTTTCTTCACCGATTGAGGATGATGACCAACAGCTGCCTTTGGATTTCAATAGGCGGTCCTACTGGAAATCAATAGCATTGATCACCCCGGGAACAAACTTGGTTGGAACGGGTTTCAAGCAGTATCTGCAGCGTTTATGGCTGACATTGCGTGTCTTCACATTCCCTCCCGTATTGTATTCTGGCTTACAATGGGGTGCACAAGATGCCTGGCTCACCTTTTATATGACCACTGAAGATGACACATGGAGTTCTCCCCCTCATAACTATGGAGCAGATGCCATCGCAATCATGAATGTTCCGACTCTCATTGGAGCTCTAATCGGTTGTTATTATGGTGGTACGGTTTCTGATTGGCTCGTGATGTTTATGGCCAAGCGAAATAACGGTGTCAAAGAGCCCGAGCATCGGCTATGGTTGATGTTCTTGACTGCTATTATCTCCCCACTTGGGTTATTATTGTTTGGGATTGGAACTGCCGAAAACTGGAGCTGGCCCCCAGTGTATATTGGATTGGCATTCGTAGGGTTCGGCTTTGGGTGTGCCGGTGATTTGAGCATGGCCTATCTCATGGACTGCTATCCAGGTATGGTCTTAGAAGGTATGGTGGGTGTCTCTGTGATCAACAATACACTGGCTTGTATCTTCACGTTCGTCTGCTCCCAGTGGATCGAGGCACAGGGCGTGAAGATGGCATATGTGACAATTGGTATTTTGTCGTTTATTTTTCTGATGACAACCGCTCCAATGATTTACTACGGCAAGAAATGTCGACGGTACACAAAGCCCATGTACGTAAGCTTCCTGGCGGCGCGAGACGGCACTCCTGACGTAGCTTGAAAATATATACGATTTATATCTCTCGCTGGTTGAGCCGAACTGTCCGCGGGGCCAGTGTTTTAAGCTTCTTGCAAGAGAAAATAGCAAAACTCAGTATCCTGTTATGGAAGGTTTCTATCATGGGTTGCCAAGGGTTGAGATATTGCTTGGAGGTTCCAAGCGCTTTTGCTAACAAAACGACTATGATCTTTAAATCCATCATTCTTCTCCACTGCCGTTGTAGCCAAGTAGTAATATTAACAATGGAGTGTGTGGTTGTATGTTACTGGTAAATATGGACTGGATGCTGCCATGATCTAGATCCAGTTGGCTCTGACCGGAAGGAACTGAATATTGACATGACCGTGGGCCAATACGTGTCCCTGTTAAGATAAGACATATAATCAATTTAGTCACGGTAGTGTTCAAAATCAAAGCTATATGCCTGATCTGGGCAACCAAAACCCTGAATTAGATCCAATATTTACATTTCTCAACATCCTTAGAAGCAAAAAAAAGTTAAATAAAATATAATATACAATACAATTGCTCAGTTAAGAATTGTCTCTTGTATTAACACATGAGTATCTGATGAATGAGGTCGCCCTACTATCTTTGATCTTGATTCGATTCCTGGTCTGGCTATCTTTCGGTAGATCACCAGTTAATTATGTTTAGCACCCCAACCTACTTATCATTGAAAATTTATTGAATCGTTCTTCCGTAAGTGAAGATAAATAGAGATTACGAGGTATTCTAAAATAACAGAGGCATAAATGGATACATATTGTTGACAATCAGTGATTATCGAACCTTGCATCCGATCTCGGATAACCCCCGATCCTTGTAAGGGTAATTCACACTTCTAAGAAATATAAATGGGCATGTATTTTCCCTCAGTGTACAGAGTGCCAAGTCACATAATATATATATACATATACAATATAATTGCTTAGCTAAGCATTGTCTCTTTCTTGTACTTGACAGATTAAAAGTCACAATCATCCGGCGCTAGCTATACGGCAATATCAATATTCGGCTTCAATATAATAATGTAATAATATAAAATACAGCAATGGCAATCGAAAATAATGAGAGCAATGCAGCCTTGGTTTTGGCCGACCGGATTGCAGAATTGGAAGCAGAAAGTGTTGTATTGAAAGCGGAGTCGAAGGTGAAGACTACTGGTGGTGCACGGCCAGTAGTTGAAGCTGAGATTACTGAAGTTCCAACGCTACAAATTGACAGATTGTTCAACAAGATAAAAGCAGAAAAATGGGTTAAGACGAAGATCCTCGATATGAAGATCAACACTGATGGCACAAATATCCATGCATGGTTATTGGAAATGGACAGAAATTTCACTGAGGTCGATAAAACGTCGTTCTGGTACAAGTATGAGAAGTGCCAGGAAATACTTTGTGGAGATCCTGAAAGAGCGGATAACTGGGAGAGTTTCTTTATGGATTCAGAGTTGCAATCGCTTGGAGTATCGAAAATGAAAATGGTTATATGAACAGAGTTGCTGCTCGTGATTTGACTAAAAAGGTTGAAAGTGCTGAAAACTTGGGCAAAATTGTTAGCCTCTTGACGGAAACGCTTACGGAAAAGGCTGAATCCAAGGGCCGTGAGAAATGTGATCATTCTATTGAAGGATATGCTGATCAGATACTAACCAAAACAGCCTTCTAGGTCTGGCTAGGGGCACAAATAGCTGTTGCTAAATTGCATAAAGTTCTACATCAAGATCGGCTCCGACGGAGCTTATATACACACACTAAATACACAGTGCCGCACATAGTGCGGCTTAGTATGCTACTTAGCACACCACTAATCAGTATACATACTGCAACACTTACAGCTAGCTACTTTTACCCAATTTTGCAGACCACTTTGATCTGAGTGATTTGTTCTTGTTGATCCATTGGGTGAATCAAGCAGTTGTCAAGTTGGATAAAGTTATATTAAGGAAAGATCCCGGCGGGATAAATATACTATAAGATTATCTGCTCACAAAAGCATAGCATGGCTTCTCCAAGGTTCTTCAGCACACTCTACAACATGCCGAACGTAATCAGATACTTGACGGGTATCGACTGCCATTCGCTAGTGTATGCAAAAATTCTTTTGGATTGCTCCAGCATGGCTGTACCAGATTCGCCTCATGGAGACAAATCTATAGTTGTATTGAAGGAGGGAGGGGATTGCAAACTGCAGTTGTTCTCGGTCACACCCGACAAAACCACTGCATTTTCAACCTTAAAATGTACTACGTGGATTAGATAGGAAGCGCCAGGGAGTGATTGTTCAATTGGAAGGAGTTACTATTCACGTTGCTACGGGCCAATACAGTTAAGCTGGTCGATTTGTGGACACTGCTGCTTCCTCAATGACTTCTGGATTCTCTCGTTTAGAAAACTCTAAAATGCAGTCGTCATCTGGGAATGTGCTAGTGGTAACTTTTATTTTGCCGGTTTGGGGAGTAACAGTATTTTTCCAGTCGTACAACATGCAAGCCTTGCCAAGTAAAGAAGTGAAGTAAAGCATGGTAAAATTTTGGCCGATACACCTGTGGTTACCGCTTCCAAAGACTAACCAATTTTTGTGAGACAGGGAAGCCTTTGATCCCTCCACCCACCTCTCAGGGATAAATGTTTCTGGTTCTTCATAAACATCTGGATCATGAAGTGCGGGGTATAATGCAGGAATAAACATTGTACCCTTGGGCACAGTATAATCCTTTGTGATTGGAAAGTTCTCAGTAACAAGATGCGCAACAAGTAACACCGGTGGACGGTATCTTAACGATTCCTTGACCACCATTTCAGTATAAACCATACGATCGATCATGTCCGAGTCAACTCGTTTGCTACTGTCGCCCTCTCGAACAGCTAACTGTTCTTCTCTTACTTTTTTCCTAATATCTGGTCTATCGGCAACATTATAGAATAACCAAGTAACCCCGCTTAGAGTAGTATCTAGACCAGCTAAGAAGAAGGAGAATACAGTTTCAGAAATTTCTCTATCGCTGAATTCATTGGATTCCGACCCATCATTGGATTCGAGTATTGACTTCACCCAACCATCCAAGACACATTCTACAGAACCCCCGGCTGAAATTTTGTTCTTGGATTTTTGTGTACATTCAGTAAGGATGCTGATGGTCATATCAGCAGCCTTCTTTCCATACCAAGCCTTGGAAAATGGTATAATGAAGGGAATTGATACTAAATCTATAGCACCAATTACTTTTTGAATATTATCAGAAATTTCCCCAACTTGCTCTTCGCTAATATATGAGCCGCAAAATGACTTTAAGGAGGTAGCACAATTAAGGTACCTAAACTCTTGAATGTACTTCTTAGGGCCGTGTTTCTTTGAGTAATTGGCCCAACGCTCCAGATACCTGTCAAATATTTCTTCCATAATAGGCAAGAAAATTTTCATTGCATCTCTAGTAAATAAAGGATTTAGGCTACGTCGGTAGTGGGCATGTGCAGCATAATCCTGAAATAGCCAGCTGGTTGACCCTATCATCCTGGTAGCATTGTCCGCCAAATCTAGATTTAAATGTTTTGGAGAATTCAACGCCTTCCATGCTATATCTCGTGTTGACCCAAATACAATGAATTTGTGGAGTATTGAGATGCAGGACAGAGGACCTTCGGCCCATTGAGTCTTGAGATCCTCCAAACTTGGTCTCACTGGAATTATTAATGGCGCTATTGCGGACAATCCTTTGATTGTTGGTCCAGGAATACCACCTTTCTTGGAGAAATAATAAATTTGATCGCATACTATAACGCCTAAAATCAGCACAAGTACGACCCACTTAAACTTTAAGTGATTCTGTATCCAGTCTTGAACCAGGAGTATAATTGATTTAGCAATACCCTTCATCACGTGCTCAGATGTTCAATTTTCAATTATAGGAATGCTTTGTTAAAACAAGTTTTGAAAGAACTGGGGTGACATCCTTGCTATATATAGCAAACTAAAATCACGTCTACTGCTGGACGATCCGTTTCTGTAAGAAAAAAATCATTGATAATTATTATGTCTAGAATGGGACATCGTTTATCGAAATGGTTAAACGCGAATACGAACAGCAAACATTAGAATTCTCCTCCAACCGGCTCCATGTGAGATTGTTGACTGTTAATTAATCTATATAGAGAAATATTCACTGAAAAAGTTCATCCGCTAAACATACCACCATACCACCATACCACTTTGACTAATGCTAGCCTTATTATTTATTGCAACGGGTTATTAACCGACGTACACCGGTGGAAGCAGGCATACAACGGCAGGTACGCATCGGATCGGATTGCACACCTGATAAGCAGGTATTCACAACGGTATCGGTTCTGTTATCAGCTAGTGGAATGGGATCTTTTGCGTTAGATAAACCGTATACGCAGACAGGTAACATAGTTTGATGCTAGGGCCGTTGCAATCCTATTTACCGAATATCACTCAGAAGCAAGGGCCCGCGATGCGAGCTACATAATTATGTCTCACCCCACCGTATCTACCACCAATTACCCCTGCCAGGATTCTATACGGTCTCCACCACTAGATCGTTGGTCAGAAAAATTTGGCGGAAGGATCATTCCCTTACACGTGAGTGCAAGTTAGTTACATAATAGTAACTTAAAAGTAACTGAATTTTAAAACAACAGAGAACCATAAACGAACTGATAAACAGTGTTCGTATAGGGTACTCGTAGGGTGCACTAAGCCAGTTCTTGAAAAGTTTTGCGATCTATTCAGAGAATAATAATAGGGACTTAAGAAGAAATATCCAGTAAACCTTGGCATCATACGATATTTCATATTGCATGTGGGGAGCATCGTATTGGGCTGTTTAATCATACGATGATCATCATTTGTCTGAACAAGATTGTAGGGATCCCCAAGCAGCTATCTTGTTGATCAGTTGCATCAACGGACATCACGTGGTAGAGGGCGTCTATTTCCGCCATTTAAAAGGTTATGGAGGTCCATTGATGGGCTGTATTATTGAAGGACACGCTAATCAGATCATGACCAGAACCTCCTTCTAGGTTTGATGAGGCGGACAAATAGTTGTTGTTAAGTTGGATAAAGTTCTACATCAAGATCGGCTCTGACGGAGCTTATATACGCACTGACTACACAGTGCCGCACACAATGCGCTGCCAATGCTACTCAGCACACCATTATGCAGTATATACACTACAACATGTATTTCACCTATTTTACCAAACGAAATACCAGGTACACACACCAGAGACCGAAACCGACCTGTTATAGAATATTCTATCGGTTGGCTTATACAGGTTATCTTCTGATTCTCTATACAAGGGTAGGTAGCTGTTCGCACACATCTATACTGAAATTCAACCGTTTCACCAAAGCAGATCGACATCCCTAGCAAATAACATAGAGATATAGCTCAATCAATTGGGGGAATAGAATATTTTTCGTGTTATATATTGTAGATGTTAAGGATGTAAGTCCAATAATGAAAAACTTCTAAATCATAAAATACGTCAGACCTGTGTAAGTTAGCAGCCCATGCTATCTGGTTGTCATAGTTTCTGGCGCATGGCAATCAACTGTATCTGATTACTTTTGTCAGATTAATATTTTCTGAAATTTATTTTATTTATCCTAATGACTGATGGGTATGTATAAGAATTGTGCTATGACGACTTTTAGCATAGCATAAAGTGTAGTTGTTCGTGATTAATGGTGATATTCTGGTGGACCTAGTTCAAAGACGATCAAGAAGAAAGTCACATTATTGGCTATGACTAATAAGCTATTGACACAAGTAAAAATTTATATACGAATCGAAGAAAGGTGACATTGAAAAGAAATTCTTTTGTTAGCCTTAGAATAATACAACCGCAAGGTAGTTCGTAGTGCTGATCATCGTATGATGATTCATAGTATCGCATAATACATGCTCCGTATTCAATGGTCGCTGGAGTCCGTAATGTTCTTGCGCGACACCCGCTTATTTCCACCGCTGGAACAGATAGTTTCAGACAAATACGATTGTGAATTGCTCCTTCTACGTAGTTTTTGTTTTACTATGCACCTCTTCGGTCAAAATTATCAGATATTTTAACAGAGAGGAATTGATATTCAGTCTTCAGCTAAAGAGAGGTCGATAACAACGGGAGGTTCAATACCTGATTATCCATGGTTCCCCAAAGAAAACACCAGCTAAGTAACCGAACTCCGAGCTCTTAAGTGGATCCTTGGTGTCAAAGGATTTTTTCTTTCAGGTTTATCAACATGCGGCCCCTCGGAGGTCATATTGCAGCGGATCCATGCGGAAACGTTGACACTATCTCACGTTAGAGACGCACGGAGAGACAATTAACAGCCAATGCTACTAACTATTTCTGCCTCGTAAGGTCATTAATTAAAGCTGGGTCTATGTAATCAGCAATCGAACGAGTTTTGGTGGAATCTTGATGTGTCTACATTTGCTGGGTTAGGGCAAAGAGTTGCTGAGTTTTCCGCAGTCATTATCCACTGAAAGCTCCAACGGTGTTGTCTGTCACTCCATACAACGCTCTGTGTTATGCCATATTCCTTGCACTCGTTGAAGCTTTCTTAGTTGTATTGGAAAGTATTCAAGATTTCGCCATTCAATTGGGAGCAGAAGTCGAGCTTTATATACTTCATCATTATCAATAGACAATTTACTAAACCATTGAAACGTGGCAGGTTATGGAAGCGAAATATATGTGACATCTGCTATTTTTGGTTCAATGTTTATGCCGGATGGGTCGCTTATTTTTTGGCGTGGATGTTGTCCGTTCACTCATCAATCCAATTGTATTGTTTACTATAACTTATCTACAGGGATCAATATTCGGATCTCGGACTTGATTGGGAACTAAAGTGCTGGTCAATAATAAGGGTCCTGGTAATATTTGGATGTGCGATACGAGTACTGTGGCTAGAACACACTAGTAGAATATTTGCCCTGGAAAGGGAAATACACAAATGAACAATGCTTTAAATATTTAATGCTAGTATATACTCTAAATAGGACTTATTCAATAAACTCTTGCTTGGACTTTAATTCAACCTGTTTAGTGTAGTTTCCATGAGTCTCTAATGCCTTGGCATACTCCTTTTCAGCATCCCATGTCCACGGGGTTGGAGCTGCGAACAAAAAGTCAATTTCTTCAAGAGTTCTGTTAGCAGTTTCTGGATACAATGCCCATACTACGACGATGGCAGCAAAGTTGCAAGCAGCAAATATATATAGAGTCTTTTCTGCAATGGCAGAAAACATGACTGGGTTTAGAAGTGTCAACCAACCGTTGCCAATTGACCAACCAATGACACCCCAAGCATTACCTCTGGCTCGAATCTTCAATGGCCAGATTTCTGCTGCGTAGATCCATGGGACTGTTAACCAAGTGGCACCAAAGACAGCAGTGTAAATAAATACAAATGCCGCACTAGCAGCACCATAGGCAGCAGAGTTGTTGTCTTGAGCCAATCTACTCATACCACCAGCCAAAAACAATGCAATACCTTGCCCAATGCTTCCCCAATACAAACTGAAACGTCGACCCCATCGATCTAGTGTGAACACAGCTACAAGAGTGGACAACATATAGGTAACATTGTTCAAACCACTTAGCCAACCAGACTTGTTGTCGTCAAATCCAGCTTGTTTGAAGATAGTAGGTTGATAAACAGTGATGGCGGCAATACCTACCCACTCTTGGATAATCTGTAGCCACATAACCAATTGTACACGTCGCTGCACATGAGCCTTTCCTTGGTTTTTGAAGAACATGGAGATGTAAGAGTCGTCCAAATCTTCGGATTGAGCACCGACTTCCTTGATATCTTGGAATTCGGCGAAGGCTCGAGGATCGTTACGGTCACCATCACCCCGCAATCTACCAAGAATGTCAAGAGCTTCTTCGTCTCGGCCAACTTTGACCAACCATCGTGGAGATTCTGGCATGAAATTGATAATAATGAGCAATGCAATGACGAAAACAATTTGGAATGCAATTGGGAATCTCCATCGCAAGACTGAATCACCATTCTGAACGTAGGACAGACCAAATTCCAGCCAATATGCAACCACGACCCCGAAAATGTTCAAGGTAAACTCCATACCAATGAAGAAACCACGATTCTTGAACTCGGAAGTTTCTGCAGACCAAACTGGAACAATTGCGTTAAGATGTCCAGTACCGATACCATTAATCAAACGCGAACACAACATCCAGCTTGAGTTCATAGCTGATGCCTGCAAAGCAGCACCAACGATAGCCCAGACACATCCCATTCTAATTGTATTAATTCGACCAAGCTTGTCACCGAGCCAGCCACCCATAACAGCTCCCACCAGTGTTCCGAGATAGTAGATAGATACAATACCACCAAGTTTGGTAGAATTAGTTACATTGACAGACCAGAACCGGTTGTCTTCAGTAGGTGGAAGAACTTCTCCAAGTTCCATTGTTCGAACATAATCTGGTGTATTGTTAACACCACTCATCATACCTTGGTCATAACCAAAGAAAAAGATGGATAAACCACACACCAAGTTTACAGCAAATACTAGCTTGTTGCCTGTCAGTCCCATTGTACTTGATGATTTCAAATGATTTCCTGTAGGGTCCTTTTTGCATTTTTCCGGGAATGTTACGGATTTATATACATTTATTTTCATATGGTACTCATACTCCAAATTTCTACATGAGAGCGGGGTAGCATCGGACTACCACATCCCTTTGGGCGAGATTGTCATGCATAGTGAGGGGTACGGTTTTTTTAGTGGGGGACGAGCCTTGGTGTGTGTTAAACACCAAAACGGTCAAGTGGAAACGCGGGATGGGTTTCGCCGTCATTTGGGTGCCAAAGGAAAACTTTTTAAGTCTTTTTTTCCCTAATATTATGGGCACTCCTCTAAGAGCAGGGCCATTGAGCTTCAGTTCAATGACTCGGGGCCACTACGATTCGCTTCTTCAAGAGCAGGTTTGCACCATTGTGCCATTGTACCATTCTACGTTAAAAAACCGGTATTATCTCTTTTTATTTTGACGATCCTAATTGCCCACATAAATAGGCTCGGCAGTGATTTCCGAATCCAGCTCTTCCGCCAAATTAATGGGCGTATAGGAGTCGGATCTTGGTTCGGATTAAAAATCTGCTACAAAATGTCGGGGCAATCTTGGCTGCCCAGCAAAATTTTTTCAAAACCCGTTCCTTCCCCCACTTTTTTTCTTCTAGAGTTGCAAGAAACAAAGCCGGCATGACTACGGAACGCAGTAGTCCTGGTACATGTGCCCGTGGAATGTTTCATTACGATTAATTTTCATCGAGTTTGTCTATGACGTCTTGGATAAAGGGGACTGAACGACCATCCGAATAGACGGGGAGTCTTGTAACGTTCCAAGACTCAATTTGGAAACGTTAGCTGCCCATAAAAATGAATCTTTCTATATGCACCTAATCGGTGAAAGGAATTGATTGGCTGCCCCACTATTTTTGTCTAAAAAAAAATTTTCCAGCTGCTACACTACTGCGTGCTTGTTTTTCCGATGTCGGCCTCGCCGTACACCCCACATATATGTACGTTTCCTGACGTAAATGTGGAGAATTCCTGGGCGTAAACAGCCATATTGCCCTATTCACCCGTTGGATAAAATAGAAAAGAGGGCAGTTGTTATGTTATTGTTAATAAACTGCGTTAATTATCGCCGATCCTTTTCCATTTTAAACCCTATACTTTGTTTTGCCTTTTGAGTTAAGGAAGGGGATCTAATCTATACCCAACCCGGGTCGGGCAATTTTAGTAGATGTTCCTCCAAACTGTTTCGATCATTATTCTGACTCCTGCCGCAACATTACAGTTATTCAGCAGTAGTTCGTTGCCGTTCGCCAAGTACTCAACATTCAAGAGTATTGAAAGAGAGAATGATTCATGAAAAGAAACTGATACTTTGGGTGTCAACCACGGCAGATTTTAGCCAAGAATTGTGGGCACGATTCGGCGCCGTTGCCCACACTTTTCGCTAACGACTGTACAATTATCATGGTATTCCTAGATTCTCAATGGCCTCCAGTAACAATGCGAGCCTCGGTGTTATGCAATTGGTTGGGATTTTGTTCTGAATATTCTGGATGTTGCCGAATTGTGCATTTTAGCGCAGGGTGGAAGCATGGATAGGCATCATAGGCGCCCATAAAACTGATATCATAGTAGATGCTGACCTCCTCCGCACACGGCCCACTGTTTCCGATTAGTCTATATTAAATGCCTATTATTTTAGCCGCACGTCCAGCCAGCCTGCAAACGCTTGTATGCTGCAGTGTGCTGCCCGTACTCTTCTGGAAGTGCTGTTAGCGTGTATACAGATTGCAGTCTCGATAGTGAGGGAATAGTCGAACTGGAAGGGCCGTTGCTTGCTTCTTTCTTTTTGGAGTACTCTGTTGGTGATGACAAGTAATAGCTTATTAAGTATGGAGTTCTACATAGGATTCTATTAACACAGCTCCAAGCTTCATGAGTCCAATCCATTGACGCACACCCATCGAACCGAGTATATAATAGCCAAGGCGGATGGCACAAATGTGATGAAAAATCCAGGAGTTCGATATACTGGTCCAATAAAGTAGCCAATTGAAAAGAGTAACCTGCCGATAACAAACAACGAGGCTAATAACACCAAAGGAGCCGAATCCTCCACGATAGCCGCCATCCCTACCAATGCGGCAACATGCAACAAGAATTGTTCAATTGTATTTGAAGAGATTTGCTGCTTCACTCGAAAGATTTGTTCCATGTCAGCTTCCTTATTAATGACTGGATTACGCAACCGAGGGTTTGAGAATCGATGCATCATTACAATATTTAACGAGACCAGGACTGGTAAGGTTGAGAAACATAACAGTTTAGCAACAATCAACCACCGATTGTCACTTGTCAACGGAATTGCAGGAAGCTTGGGTAATGCAGCGTATGACAAGCTTGCTGTGACGCCACAAACGACACCTAGCCATGACAGGATTACTACATCCGATGGAGCGGCGCTCTTGCCTGATTTACTTGACGCGTTTGAAGGCATTACTTGGTCTGAATCGTGTTCAAAGTTTAAATTTAAGTAGGCGATGGTCTATGTTTTATACTGTGGCGTTTTGCGGGAAAGGGAGTGGCTCGCAAACCCCGTGACCGAGACCCCGTGCGCCTAGAGTGAGGAGTCAATCGGCACCGGGGACTGCCAAACCTCGGTCCATAGGGTCGTACGTCCGGAAAAGCGTTGTGAACTATAAACTGTGAATCCATCCAGAATAATTAGACTATGGTCATAGTTTTAAAAAGCTTTGAACAGCATCTGTCGACATGACCTGGAGATTGTCAACTTGAGTCGCAACACAGCGTGGCTACCCTGGTTGTCGCGACGCTCGGGTAGGCTCGGCTATCCCCGATCGGAGCCTTGCCGAGCTCCGACCCTTCGCCGATTCCACAGTTTTTGCTTCTATTTTTGAAAAAGAACGCAGTCACCCTAGAAGCAGTGTTCTTTTTTCAAAAAAAGAAGCAACAATCGGTGCCTGCGGCGCGTTCCAGCCAATGACCGTAGGCAGCTTGCGCATGTTGGATGTGGACACTCGTCAGCCAATGCTCGAAACATGCGTGCGGCTCAACAAGGTGTTATGAAAACAACCCTTTCAGCTTTACTCTACGTCCATACCAGAGACTATTAGAGACCAACTGCAATCTTAAGTAAAGAAATAATAGACATTTCCATGCTTTGTAATCTTCATGGTATCTTGCGTTTTCATACCTTGTTGTCGTTTCCAGCCGCTTGCGCAAATGAATTTATAATCAATACACGGCTGAACTTGCTAGCTTACAGCATTCGTGGCCATTTCGTTCAATCTACTAGAGTTATTTATGTATTTGCTTTCAATAGCTGAAGATCTTTGAGCTCCCTGGAAGAGTGGCCGTTGTCAATCCAATGCTGGCTCTAGCATGACCTTTGATCCGGGACTTATCGATAGAAACCAAATCAAATACATAGGCATGTTGAAGGATCATGATAATCATGGTTTTTGTTTGGTTTCACTTTTATAGCAGGTAGGTGACAGTGACA
This sequence comes from Blastobotrys proliferans, assembly GCA_003707485.3. Lineage (NCBI taxonomy): Eukaryota > Fungi > Ascomycota > Dipodascomycetes > Dipodascales > Trichomonascaceae > Blastobotrys > Blastobotrys proliferans. The sequence continues at coordinate 14,033 of PPJI03000029.1, forward strand.
AGGAAATCAGCACGCAAACTGCTTATTAATTAACAATGCCAAGGCATGTTTCATGCAACTTTTGGGGAGCCGCAGGAGAATAAAGCATGATTACAAATTACCACGACTCATGTTAAACGGTAGGAGGCGACAGAAGTTAAAAATCAGCTCCAATTGGGTGGATCGGAGGAAAGTAGACCTATTCGTATACACGCACACCCATTGAGACTGCCTCCCTGAACTTAGGGTATTTGTAATCACTAAATCAAGTATATATAACAGGCCATTTAAGCCTTAGGGTGCATCATTCATAATTGTCTATCCATAATAGTATGTCGAAGCGTTTCTTTAGAGACTCATTCGTGGGTCGACTAATCTACAACTTGTCTGGTCACAAGTATTTGAACCATCCCGAAGAGAAACACGACTATGTGGTACCCAGCAAATATTTGAGTGAAGGAGCGCCCAATGCGTCCTCACAAAGTGTGATTTCGGAAAAAAAAGATGATACTAGTGAAGAAGTAGCAGCAAGAGTGGTAACGAACGAGCTTGACAACAATGGTGATGGTGATGGTGATGGCAGGATATTGGTAGACTGGGATAGTGAAGATGACCCAGAAAACCCACAAAACTGGCCGAGATATCAGAAGGTGCTCTTTCTAACCGAAATTGGGGTGCTTACAACTTCAATTTATATCGGATCATCCATCTATACACCAGGTCTCCAGCAACTTATGGATGACATGAATATTGGGCAAGTGGTTGCCATCTTGCCAATGTCTTTATTTGTCTTAGCATATGGTATTGGTCAAATGTTCTTTTCGCCTATGTCAGAACATCCTGCAATTGGACGAACCAACATCTATATAATAACGCTAATCATCTTTGTCATTCTACAGATTCCAACGGCATTGGTTAGGGACATTGGATCCCTCTGCATTCTAAGATTCTTGGCTGGGTTTTTTGCATCCCCAGCTTTATCAACCGGGGGAGCTAGTGTGGGTGACGTAGTAAGTTTGCCAAATATTCCAATTGGGCTAGCTGCTTGGAGTCTTTGCGCAGTATGTGGTCCTGTTTTTGGACCTTTATTTGGCGGTATATTCTCTCAACTAGTTGATGTTTATTGGTGCTTCTGGTTCTTGTTGATTCTAGGCGGCTCGACCTTGTTGGTTCTTGCATTCTTATTACCCGAATCCTCGAAAACGACCTTGCTCTATAGAAAAGCCCAACGTTTACAGAAAGTCACCGGCAACCACCGCATCATTTCTCAGGGTCACTTGCAGATTGAGTCGCAAACGATGAAGGAGATGGCTGTGTCCACCTTGTGGCGACCAATTGAAATAGCTTTGAAGGAGCCAATGGTGATGTCTCTCAACTTGTATATTGGGCTGGTGTATTCGGTTCTCTACACCTTTTTTGAAGCATTTCCCATTGTTCTCGAAGGTATCCATCATTTCACAAAAATTACACAGGGTGTCTCGTTCTTGTCCGTTGCTATTGGGTGCTGGGTCGGATGTTTGGTCTATATTCTGGTCATCAATGAACAGTTCAAGAAGCCTCTGAGACGGGGAATATCAATTGAGCCAGAGGTATTCATGTTTTCCGCCATTGTTGGAGCGTTTTTTATGCCAATTGGAATATTCATTTTTGCATGGACATCTTCTTATCACACTCACTGGATTGGCACATTGTTTGGTGCTGGAATCTTCTCTTTAGGAGCGTTCGTTATCTTTCAGACAATGTTCAATTTCCTTGCGTTTGGGTTTCCAAGATACATAGCATCTGTCTTTGCCAGCAGTGGTTTGTTTCGGTCAGGGTTTGCCTGTGCGTTCCCTCTATTTGCTAACATCATGTATCGAAATCTAGGGCCCAAGGAGTATCCAGTCGGCTGGGGATGCACCATCTTGGCCATTGTCGGAGTTTTGATGATCGTCATTCCTGTTGTGCTGTACAAGTATGGCAAACGTCTAAGAGGCAATTCTCGATACGCAAATTAGAATGCTGTAACATAATGCTCATAAATAATTATTTAATATAGATTCTCAACTCTTGCGCTTGCCGTTCCTTTCTTCTTTTTTAAAAAAGAAGGTAAAACAATTGCCTTCGGCGTCACCAACAAGCGGCGATGTTAGAGCCCCACCGTCCGCTCTTTGTGAAAAAAATAAAACAAAATAACGCAAGCCATCTATGGCGTGGCGGGACCGATAGACCGACCGACCGACAATACGTGGCTAGAACATAGCGTCTTCAAATGGAGGCAATAGTCCCCGAACAATGGTGGTAGCGTAGGAGCTCGTATTGATCATTTACATCGCATCCCTGATGCAAATTTCAGTCGTGTCTGCGTGTTGAATGCCCGTCACAGCCGGTCCGTTGCCCTATCCCCGTCGCCGACTCCAACTCATAAGCCAGATTATCTAATTTGTCAACGGATTTAGCTGTTCCTGCCCAGAAATCCGGGGGAATTGCACATGAGCCGACGGTACTTATGCAAAATAAACATTGTGAATCATAGAACCCAGAGTCTCGTTATAGAAGAGTTCCAGATCCAGCACAAGGAATACGAAAATAATTGCAACACTCGGTGCCGTCAGACGATTGAATATCTAAACGATTCCAGAGACCCTATCTCAGAGAAAAGTATTATCACTGGGCAGACTGTGGTTTCCTATGAGCCCCAAGTCTTAATCTGGACCGGAGGCTTTTTTGGCCGCGCCTGTGGGGCATTTACATCCGAGACAAATAATTTAGGGTCTATAAGGCTCATGTACAAAGAACCTTAACATTTCTGGAAACAGCATGTCAATCATAAGTTGGGCGGCGCCACAATACACGCATATGTTATTATGATTCCAAATTGAAGGCGCAATCATGAGATTGTTTTAATCACCTTTGCGGACGCAACAAGGTTTATCTCAATGCTATATAAATGGATGGAAAATCCCTCTAGTTTGCTCATCAATCTCTACAAATAAACGGAAACAAGAATAAAAAAATGTCATTGAAAGGAAAGGTTGCATTGGTTACCGGTGGTAACAAAAACTTGGGTGCTCTCACTTGTGACGATTTGGCCAAGTTGGGCGCCAACATTGCTTTACACTATCACAGCAGCAGTGGGCAAGCTGAAGCTGAAGCCAAGGTTGCTGAATTGAAGAAGGCTGGAATTGACGCAATTGCTATTCAAGCTGATACCACCAAGCCAAAGGAGGTTACTGAGCTGTTTAATGCTGCTAAGAAGCACTTTGGCAAGATCGACATTGCTATCAACAACGTTGGTAAGGTTTTGAAGAAGCCAATTTCCGACATCTCAGAAGAGGAATACGACAGCATGTTTGATATCAACTCCAAGGCTGCTTTCTTCTTCATCCAGGAAGCAGGCAAACAGTTGGAGAAGAATGGGCGAATTGTTACCGTTGTGACCTCGTTGTTGGCCGCATTCACTGGGTACTATTCTACCTATGCTGGCAGCAAGGCACCTGTTGAACACTTCACCCGAGCAGCTGCTAAGGAATACGGACAATCTCGAGGTATTTCTGTCAGTGCTGTTGCACCAGGTCCAATGGACACCCCATTCTTCTATCCTCAAGAATCCGATGAAGCTGTTGCCTTCCACAAGTCACAAAGCTTGAACGGTGAATTGACCAACATCAAGGACATTTCTCCTATCATTCGATTCTTGGTGACCGAAGGCTGGTGGATTACTGGTCAAACCATCTTTGCCAACGGTGGTTATACCACTCGATAAGTGTGTGGAGCTTCTATGAATATGTATTCGTATGTATATATGTATACAAGAACTATAGTTTTCTCTCTTTACAAGGCTGCCGTGTACTGTTTTTGCTTCTTTTTTAAAAAGAAGCAAAAACAGTGGACGTCTAGTTAGCATATCGAGAGTTTCCTCGAAAGCGCTTGCCAAAGAAATACAGACAGAGTGGAATTCCAATCATTACCACACCTGCGATGGCCAATATAGTACAGCCCCAGCCTACAGGATACTCTTTTGGACCCAGGTTTTCATACATAACGTTGGCAAACAGGGGGAATGCGGCTGCAGAACTGGCCCGGAACAAACTGTTACTGGCAAATGCCGAAGCCATAAACCTAGGGAAACCAAATGCCAAGTAATTGAACATTGTTTGGAATATAATAAAAGCTCCGCAAGCAAAAATTCCCGACCCAACCAGCGGACCAATCCAGTGTGTGTGATACGAGGAAGACCAAGCAAAAATAAACAATCCTATGGGCAAAAAGCACCCACCAAAAATGGCACAGGGCATGAACACCTCAGCTTCCATTGTTTCGCCTCGCTTTACAGGTTTTGTGAACATTTGGTGCATAATTGCAACGTAAAGTATCGCACCAATCACGAATCCTGTTGCTACAGCCATGTACGACACCCCCTGGGCAATCAACGTGAAGTGGTGGATACCTCCTAGTACAATGGGGAATGCCTCAAAGAACAAGTAGATGACTGAGTACACCAATGCAAGGTAAATGTTGGTTGCCAGCACCATTGGTTCCCGAATAGTTATCTCGATCGGTCTCCACAATGTGGACACGGCTACGTGCCTAGGAGTCATAGACTCGATTCGTAAATGCCCCTCGGAAACAAGTCTGATATTTCCTGTGATCGCTCGTAGTCGATTTGCCTTTCGATATAGTAAGGTCACTTGGGAAGCTTCCGGCAAGCAGAACGTCAGTACTATACAAGATAAGCCACTGACAATGACCAAGAACCAGAAGCACCAGTATACATTGACTCTCTGGGAAAAGAGACTCCCAAGAAATGGTCCAAATGCTGGACCACATGATGCACACCAACTCCATCCAGCTAATCCCACTGGAATCCGGGCTGGAGTTATGATGTCCCCAACTGACGCTCCGCCCATTGATAACGATGGTGACGCAAAAAATCCTGCTAGGAACCTCAAACTGCAAAGAGATGCCATATCTCTGACCAATGCTGTGGGAATTTGCAGAATGAAAAATGCAAATAGCGTGAGGACATAGACGTATGTTCTACCAATGGACGGATGTTCACTCATTGGACCAAAAAACATTGGGCCCAGGCCGTATCCAAGAACAAATAAAGACATGGGTAGAATTGCCACTACCCTCCCTACATGCATGTCGGTCATGAGCTCTTCAATCCCGGGCAAGTAAATTGACGACCCGATATAAATTGAAATCGTCAAAAACCCTACCTGCATCAAGTAGATAACTTTCAAGTGTAATGGCCAATTGAGTGGATTTTCAGGATCATCTTCACCATCCCAACCAACTAGAATTCGTGCTTGATCTTGTGAACCAGTTGATCCGTCTTCTTTTGATTTCATGCTTTGGCTTTCTGAACTAGATGCGGCATCCAGGTATCTTCTAGGAACCACATAATCCCGCAGCTCTTCTGGATGTTTGAAATACCGGTGGCCAGAGAGATTGTATATTAGGCGGCCTGCAAACGAATCTCTAAAGAAAGCGTACGAAGCTTGAGATAGCATTCTATTTAGTACAATTACAATTTGAGAAAAACACAACAATGCAAAGTGCAACTCATCTATCCTTTATATAGACAAGCATTTGAACTTCTGTGGGTGACCAATTCCGCATCGATATGGATAGACAAAACAACAAACACTATCGTACCATAGCTTTGTCATTCAACTGTTTGGGGTTAACAATTAGTAATAGCACGTACTGTTTGCTTGTTTCCTTGGTAGTAGGCATGTAATTTTGATGTCGGACAACATGAATCATTAAATCATTAAGAATTAGCCGTTCAATAAAACTATTCAAGTTAGAGTTGCCGATCTTGTCCTCATGCAGTCCTTTGGAGTCATCTCCGATGCATGAGCTCGGCTGTAAGTATGGGGTTAAGACTGCTTAGTCATCAATACGGGCTTATATTGTTCCGAGCGCCGCCGCACTCAGCTTGGCGCCAACATGACAGTCCATATTAGTTGATCTAATTCGCATTTATGAAATACCGTGCTACATTTTGTTTTGTTATTGTTTCACGTTCCATGTATCAGAGATTTAAGACTATTTTGGTTACCAAAAAAGGCGCCAAACTGCTATGGGCACGGTCGGGATTTCGAGCGGTAGTCGGCCAACCGCAGCCAGAGTAACATCAGATTTTGATGCCTTATTTGCATTACTCAATTGATAATTGATGGAAGAGACAATTCTTTGGTAAGGATAAGAAGCAGAAGACACCGGTAAAGTAGTGTATGGATCTGTTTTTCGATCCATGTATTAGATAAACATTACAAGTTGAAAGATGTATAAAGTCATTATTTCCCAATCTATCTATGGTCCTTTACCGTTGGTTCAAGTTGCACATGATAGATCCAACAGATCCGCCGGTGTTTGGATTCTGGCATCCTCCAAAATCTTCAGAGTTCCAGGTAAAAGGTTCACCGCTGCAATCGTTGGATTCGAACAGTTGACATGTGAATAGGCCACCGGAATAGAAGAATGACTTTTGGCCATCAAAGGACTTGCATTGAGTGTCCCCAAATTGTTCACTGGAGTCGCCAGAGCAGTCGGCATCGGCGAAAGTTTGGAAATATGCAGCATTTGCGATGCTTCCGAGAGCTAGTAGTAGAACTGAGTAATACTTCATTCTTGTATAAATATGATTGACTTGATTTAATGCAGGCGTAGAGAATGATGACGGGTGCAGTGGATTGGAGGGGTTTAAATATAAGGTTTAGATAAGCTTTGTTCACAATGTTGACCTTTGTTAGCCCAAGTTTGCGGTACCCTTCAACACTTGGCAGTTGAATCACCATCTGTACTTGTCTTATACTATCCTATTTAAGTAAATAGGTTGGTGAGATCAACAGTAGATCTATTTATCCAAAATCTGGAAATAGAACAACACATGTAATCGTACATCTGACACAGATGGAGCAGTTAGCAACGCCAACACACTAGTAGATTAAGATTTAGGTTTCAAACACCAGTCTGCTATAAATACGATAATTAATTTATTTTGCGTGATGTAATCCTGATAATATTTTATTATTTATTTTATGCTATTTCCACCATGAATCGATCTATCTGGCCACGGGGAGTGTCTTTGTTGTATGGTTTTAGTTGCATTTGGCTGCCTTGGCAGCCGATCCTTATCGTTGTCGCAGTGGTGATGCGGCTGCACACTGGCAACTCTTTGCGTTTGACCTCTATTCTATTATAAAATCTGAACTCTTTCTTTATCACGAGCCATTTTTCCAGCAATTTGCACCACCAACATGCTGCTTCATCATGCAATGTGTTGTATATGCTGTTTCAATTCGTAGGGTGTTGCATGGTGCTTCAAATCTGGAAGATGATTGCTGAGACATGAGATGCCTAGCCCAAATTTGAGCCACTCGAGATTCTACAAAGTGGTTGTGTCATAATTTCGCTATTCATAGATCTAGGATGATCGGTAAATTTAATATTTGTCCCTTGTCTCTTGTTTCTTTGCTACCGAATCGGTCTACATCGTAACGCTTTTATTTCAACTGCAAAAAAATATCATCAGCTGGTGTTTTCCTATTTCCATGATTGATCATAGTTTAATAGTTAAAAATAGATAGATCTATACACCACATCGAACAAGAAAATATCTGGTTTCTCAGCTGATGTCCACCGTTGAAAAAGGTACCAAGCTGTTGGTACTACAGTCTATCCAATGCATTAATGGATGGCCCAACCACTTGAAAATTTAACCTTTAAAACTTGGTTCCTTAAACAAGGGGCAGCATTTAAAATGGATGCATTAATTGTTATTAGCATATGCCATGCCATGCAAGCAGCCTAGAAAACTGCATGCATATGTCAAACAACCCCGCGCTTGTGTAGGTTACCTACTCATGCATGTTACGCTGCATCGTCAAAAGGCGGTCTACTTTGCGGATCTTCATTGTTATATACCAGTTTTAGAATCATAACAATAATTGACTTGGTCAAGATCGTGGATCGCGAAGAAAGACTGAAACCTTCGATCTGCCAGCTCATAAAAAAATAAACAACTGTAATTAGAATATTAAGAAAATACATAATAAAAAATACTTTAAGCTTCCAAAATTTGCCATTGCGTGAGAATAACATTGATCAATCATGGAAAGAAATAAAAAATTTTAGTCCTAGACTCGTTACATTTTTATGCTCCTGCGATTGGCCCTTGGCCATTGAAATGAGTTGGTTTGAAACAATAATAAGTCCTTTGACCTGGTAATAGCTTAGAGCAGCATGGCAACAGCAATACCACCCAAGATACCATTGAAAGCAACATTGGTTGGAACAGCCAAACCAGTTGAAGCAGCTGAGCCTGAACTTGAACCACTTGATGAACCGGTAGAGGATCCACTAGAAGAGCCAGTTGCTGAAGATGAAGAACCGGTAGCACTGGCAGCATTGGAAGTTGCAGTTGCACTGGCAGCACCTGATGAACCAGCAGAACCAGCAGAACCAGTAGCTGATTCAGCACCAGAACCTGAACCAGTGGCAGCACCGGTTGAGCCAGTAGCGGCACCGCTAGTAACTGGAGTTGAGCCAATTGGTTGAGAACCAGTAGCAGAAGCAGCACCAGAACCAGAGGCGGCACCAGAACCAGTTGGTTGAGTGGTAACTGGCAAGATTGACATTACACCTGAAGCATCAGAAGCACCTGAGGCACCTGGAGCGGAACCACTGGCTCCAGCAGCATCACTAGCAGCAGCAGCAGCGCTGGTTGGAGCAGCACCACTGGCGACAGCAGTATTAGCAGCAGCGTCGGCCAATGAAGTACCAGCAGCAGCACCAGCAGCATCACTTGGAGCAGCAGCTGGAGGAGCAGCGGCAGCTGGATCAGTTGGAGCAGCAGCAGCGGCTGGGTTGGCTGGACCTACACCACCGCCAATTGTTGAAAGAAGAGTTACTACTTGTGGAGCACCGACAGCTTGAGACATTTTTGTGTTTCTATTGTTAATATAATGATGAGGAACCTTGAGAGTAAAAGGAATTAGAACCCTTTATATATTTTACCCCTGACCACAGTTAACCGAGTACGTTTCTTTTTTTTTCTTTTTCTTTCTTGTACATAATTCCATCCATGCCCAACCTGCTTCTTTATTATAATAATATATGTATATATGCTAGGCACACTTTATGCACGATATCTTACATAAAATATGTGTCTTAAGAAAGAGCGGGGCTGATGTATTCTACGCCCGAGAATTTTTCTTTTTTGTTTCTGACTGCATTCTTTTTTCAAATCTGGTGATTTTGGAATATTTCAGGAGACTGTTTAAGTTTAGGGTCGAAGAGGCAAGGGGGTACTGTCTCCATTTCATGGTCTGTATGGACGAATAAAACCATGCATTAAGGATATGCCTTGCAGTACAATGACCTTGACACGTCGGTAATGGTGATATGCAGTTCGTGCCACCATATTTCCCTTGCAGTTCTGGCTAGATTGCCATACGGCTAGCGATCGGAAAGGTTGATAATCGAATCGACAAAATTTTCGCTCACTATCGAGCACAAGGGTAATGTGCTTGAAATGTATCTGATCGGCTCGCTTTTCCAAATGCGACTTGACAAGGTATTTTTCTTTCACAAGGTTATGGTTTTGACATCATGTCGTGTCTCATTTTAGACTTTGCGTGCCAGTTGCTCGCTAATGTACGTGGCAGCAGGGCATTGGGTGCAGTCAAAGTACACTGGCAACTCAACAACAACAACGACTACCTGTTCTGCCCAACCTCCACTGCGACCGGAGGATGGTCCTCATGTTCATATGAGATACAAGATCGTCCCTGAGTAGCTAGTTTGTCGGCGTTCTACCGCCGTTTCTGAAACTTTTAAGGGGTAAACGTGCGACTAAGGGGAGAAGCGGAGAAAAAGTCGCGATGTAGACGGGGCTGCGCGCTCCCTTTACTCTCGCCTTCGAGTCCCAGTGGCGACTGTTTTTTGCTTCTTCTTTTTTTTAAAAAAAGAAGAAAGCCATCCGGGGTATTACAAGGGTCCAGTGCGTCTAGGGTGATGTCTTCTTTTTTTAAAAAAAGAAGCAAAAAACAGTCTACCCGCAGTGGGTCACGTGAGTGCCGGATTGGTTGCTGTGGTGAAGGTGATATCCGAAGCTACCAGCATGATTATCCCGACTTGGTCAGAAATTGAATAGCTGCTCACTCTAATTACTTCACGTTTCACGATATTCAAAAGAGAAAAGGATGCGGCGGGGACCATGCGGAGTGTGCGATGCCGATCTGGCAATTCCAAATGTAGCAATGCCGCATACGCATAATATGCTCCAACGTGCTATAAAAAGTACAGTTAGGTCCACAGAACCCCGTTGAAAAACAATGAACGAACTGCAAACGCATAAATCTCCTAAAATTGCACGAACCGAAGTGGAGGAGAGGTATTTGAGTTCAGTTCAAGGGTTGGTCGGGGCTCCCCACACTTCAGGAAACCACAAGAAGCCTCGGACGAAAACAGACTTTCCAAACTTAGATTTAATTTAGACTCTTGATCCACATGATGTAGTCAGATTTTATAGTATAGTTATTTTATACAAATGAAGGTTCCCTTTATTACTTGGTGGCAGTGAACCAAAGGCAATTGAAATTAAAATATCCTCAACGCTCCAATGATGTACAGTGCTGATCTGCATGGCTGTACTGCTGATACTGCCAACCAGGGATGGAGTAGTTTTAGTACCCCACACCCTGTACTGCACTTAACATTCAACGGTGCTTTTTTAATTCGGACCCGCAAATCTACGATATAAATATCACCAGCCCAATAACAACAGCCATAGCGATGGAGTAGCTGCGGAATTCGGAAACTCTAGAGCCAAACCTTAGGTGTGCTCTTTTGATTTTTAAATGCCCCACTTACTTTGGCAAGTTAATAATCGTGCCCGTACTCCCGTTCTCATGACTGTATATACCAGTATGGAGTAAATTAAAACTATATAAACCCCTTGGGTTGGCCCTCCTCTCTATTCTCTCCCTTTCTCGTTTTTCCACTTGTAACCGCAATAATAAAAAATGCATCCGGGAATTGTTACTGACGAAGCTACTAAAGCTAATAGCCATATTCATGGCTCTCTAAACCATGGACAATCAGACAGTCCAAGCGTACAAGCAATCCAACCACTATACATTACTCCAATGGATACCTATACACCGGCATTGCCTGCCCCCACAAAACTTGTAGGAAGTCAAGCAGCTCATGAAGCTGCTACCAACCCTAACTATAAGGTCGAGTCAACATTACCCCGTGAACAATCATTGCACGGCAAAATCGGAGTTGTCACTGGTGGTGCCAGTGGTCTAGGATTAGAATATTCATTGACATTATGTGAAATGGGTGCAACTGTGTATGCATTAGATATCAAGGAGACTCCAGACGAGGAGTTTGAGGAAGGCAAGACGTACTTGAAACGAATAACCGGTGCAGGGTCTTTGGAATATAGACAAGCAGACGTTGCCAATGAAGAAATCATGGAGAGCTTGATGAGCGAAATTGCCGAGAAGCACAACGGGGTTCATGTGTGTATTGCCAACGCTGGTATCCTTGGTCCTGTTAGTGATTGTTACAAGTATGAAAAGAACAGTTTCGAGCGGGTAATGAATGTCAATGTAACTGGGGTGTTCTTGACAATGAGAGCAGCTTCTCGAGTCATGCTGGAGAGAAATATCGGAGGTTCTATTATCGCAACTGCATCGATGAGCGGCTCTATTATCAACAAAGATATGCATTGGGTTGCATATACTGCATCGAAGGCGGCGGTTATCCAGCTATGTAAAGGGTTCGCCTGCGAATTGGGCCGATCAGGCATTCGAGTGAACTCTATTTCACCAGGGCACATTCGAACTCGAATGACGGACGTTCATTTGAAGGGCGACCCTCAAGTGGAAAACAACTGGGCCAACCAGAACCCAATGGGCCGACTTGGTGGAGTGCACGAACTACGAGGAGCCGTCCATTACCTGGCGTCGGACATGTCTACATACACTACTGGTCTTGATCTACAGGTGTGTGGAGGACACACCTCGTGGTAGTTTAGTTTGTTGTATTTATCTCGCTATTGTTCTGATGTATGTCCATCGTATACTGTTTTTGCTTCTTTTTTAGAAAAGAACACCACCCTAAGCGTCTACTGTTTTTTAAAAAAGAAGTCAAAAAAAGTCGACGCTGGGGCTCGAAGGCGAGCCGCACACCATCGGTCGGGACACGCTGAGACATAGACTGGAATGCATTCGATTTTATTGTTCGTTAAGCTACAGAGGTGGCTTGTTTGTTAACATGCTCGTATTTTTCGATCTCAGCGACCTTTGCAGCGGAGGCTGAGGTGGTGTCGAACTCGTAAGTGAGCCATTCTTTGGCCAGTCTTCGCGCCAATTCAACGCCAATAACCCGCTGACCCATGCACAAAACTTGACAGTCGTTGCTCAAAATTGACCGCTCGACGCTGAACGAATCATGAGCAGTGACTGCTCGAATGCCTGGCACCTTGTTTGCAGAAATAGCGACTCCCAGACCAGTGCCACAGATGAAGATGCCTCTGTCTGCTTCGCCCTTGGCGACCTTTTCGGCTCCTTCAATCGCCACACATGGGTAAGCAGTACCATCATTCTTTTCCGAAACGCCTACATCGATAACCTTTGCTACACGTTCTGATTTTTCTAAGTCGCTTTTGATGGCGTTCTTGTAGTCAACCCCAGCGTTGTCGCAAGCCAAAACTACCGTGTATTGCTTCATTATGTTTGTGGACTAGCAATAAAAGAGGGGGGCAACACGTTGCTCTTATATATATATTATATAAAGGAGAGCAATTGCTTGCGGCTTGTCTCCACTTGGAAACATTAGTGTGGGATCGCCTCCTCTCCAACCTCTCTCATTTACCAAAAACAAACAATACCGGATTCAATCATTTCCGTAACCTGGAAAATTCGGATAAATTTCTTCGACATGACAAGTAATTGGATTTAAACTTTTGATTCGTTGGATGATTGTTGAGAAGGGTCAGACTGTATAAACTGAATACCCGGGGTATTTCCTAATTTGGACGTTCCGCCCCGCGAAATGCATCCTGGACGATTCACAACCAGTTCGGTAGTGTTTCTCTCTCATCGCTCCGCACTTGCTGGCACTGGTTCTGGTATTGCCGAAAAACTTGTAGACTAGTTGCGGAAGGGTGGGGTAGTTTTTGGCTGATGAGCGTAGGCTGAAAAAGAAAAACGGCCAGATGCCACTACACCAGGACTCCTGGTATTATAAAAAGGAATCGTGACTTCTTCAATTTTTGGGTATCTCTCTTCTTTTTTTTTATTCCCATTCATCAATATCGCTATATAATGACAAGCAGTGGTGCTGGTACTGGTTCTGCAACTAAGCATTTTTTTAAGACACAAGACGGTTTGGTAGTTGCTGCTTTGAAAGGGGTGGCAGCCACTAACCCAAGCTTGTCAGTTCTTGAATCCGATAAAGTACTGTTCCATCGAACTCACGATAAGAAAAAGGTCTCTTTGATCTGTGGTGGTGGCTCTGGTCATGAACCTCATTCAGCAGGTTTTGTTGGTGAAGGCATGTTGGCTGCAGCAGTTGCAGGTGACGTTTTTGCTAGTCCAAACACCAGTCAAATTGAGACTGCTTGTGAATTGGTTCCATCAGATGAGGGTCATATTTTTATTGTTACTAACTACACGGGAGACATGCTCCACTTTGGTTTGGCAGCAGAAAAGATCAATGCTGTCGGTCACGGTCGGGCTGGATTGGTTCGAGCCGCAGATGATGTCTCAGTCGGAAGAAAACACGGTGGATTAGTCGGACGACGTGGTTTGTCTGGTACTATTCTTCAACACAAGGTTCTGGGTGGTGCTTCGTTGAAGCACGGGTTTGATCAAGTGTTAAAGCTGGGTCATGCCTTGACTGATAGTCTTGTCAGCATCAATGCTGGGTTGGATCACTGCCATGTGCCAGGTCGAGGTGAAGATTACGGTCATTTGAAGCCAAATCAGTGTGAAATTGGTCTAGGTATTCATAACGAACCAGGTGTGAAACTATTGGAGGAGATTCCAGACTCTGATGAGTTGATTGACAGCATGCTGACCATGTTGTTGGATCAAAACGACGCGGACCGTGCATTTGTCAAGTTTGAAAAGAATGACAAGGTGGTCTTGTTGATTAACAACTTGGGTGGTGTTTCCATCATTGAACAATATGGCTTGACCGAAGGCGTGCGAAACGCATTGGAAACCAAATGGGGTATCATTCCAAACCGAGTTTACAGCGGACATTTCATGACTTCGTTGAACGCACCAATCTTTGCTACCACTTTGTTGAATGTTACCCACTGTGCCAAAGAAGCAGGCTTGACTGAAGACGAAGTCATGTCGTTTTTGGATGCTCCACAGAGCGCATGTTCATGGCCAATCAATCAGTACTCTACCAACGACCCTATTGATTTCAAGTCACAGATTGCTCAAGAGCCTCCACGAAAGGAAAAGCCTCAACCAAAGCATGACTTGAAGGTGGATGCACAAGTTGCTCGGGACAGATTGACTCAGTTGGCCAATAATGTAATCGAAAGAGAACCTGAACTCACTGATTGGGATACCAAAATGGGCGATGGTGACTGCGGCAAGACTCTAGAAGCAGGATCAAAGGCGTTATTAGAAGCTCTTGACAACGGATTGGCTAAGGACGGCTCTGTCATTGCAGTTTTGGACCAAGTACTTGATATTACTGAGGTCAAGATGGGTGGTACCTTGGGTGCCATTTTTGGTATTTATTTCGCAGCTTTCACCAATTCATTGAAATCGCAGCTTCCTGCTGATGATAGCGTGAAAGTGTTTGTTACTGCTGCTACCGAAGCTTTGGATAGCTTGCGAAAACACACCCCTGCATCTGAGGGCGATCGGACCGTTATGGACGTGTTGATCCCATTTGTTGCCAGCTTCTCCAAGAGCCAATCTATCAACGAAGCTGCTAAGGTTGCTTATCAAGCAGCTGAAAAGACAAAGACTTTGAAGCCAAAACTTGGCCGAGCTACCTATGTAGGTGGGTTGGATGAAGTGACTGTGTTACCTCCTGATCCTGGTGCTTGGGGATTGTATGAAATTGTGCGGGGATTGGCCGGCTTGACCGTTGACGATGTAAAATAGATATTTTTAAGTAATGAATCCATTTCGGAAGAGTTTTTTGTATATTAACCCATGTTCATTGCCCATTGAGCCGAATGAATTGCTATATAAACGGCAGGATTTCCCTCGAGTGAAAATATTTTTGTTCTTTCTTCTTGACATCCATCGCTCAGCCAACCGTCATGATTTTTGGTGTATCGCTCAAGACATATATGTCTCCTAAGCAGACACAACGCTACATTGAGAGCTTAAAACCTGTATTTGAACTCTGTGAGTCCAATGGAATAGAGTTTTTTGTTATTCCGGACCTTGTGTCCTTGTCAGTTGTCAACAGTCCGCTTCCAAATGGTGCGATTTTGGGTGCTCAAGACACTTTTCACGAAGACAACGGGGCATTCACAGGCACTGTATCGCCATCAAACTTGGCAGAAATCGGAGTGAGGATTGTAGAAATTGGCCATGCTGAACGAAGACGGATATTCAGCGAAACGGATGCGGAAGTAGCTCTCAAGTCTCGTGCCGCAGTTCGCAATGGGATCATCCCGTTGATTTGCATTGGTGAGCTGGAGCAGGACCAATCTGAGGGCCAAAGCACAGCAATTCAAACCTGTGTCAATCAAATTATGAAAGGAATAGAAGGGTTAGATGGGTCAGCAAAATTCGTCGTGGCGTACGAACCTGTGTGGGCCATTGGCAAACCGAAACCTGCCCCGTCTGAGTACGTTATTAACGTTGTTTCCGGCATCAAGGAAGCACTGAAAGAGCGAAATTGCCAGGTTATCTACGGTGGAAGTGCTGGTCCAGGTTTGTTCAAGACTCTACATCCAGCAGTGGATGGGCTGTTCCTGGGCAGATTCGGGCACGATCCTGCCAAAGTGCTGGACGTCATCAACGAGGCATTGTCGTAGCATCGCTTTTTGCTTCTTTTTCTGGAAACAGAAGACACTTTGGAATTTAAAAAAGAAGCAAAAACAGTGGTATTCTTACGTATATAATAAATTATGATGTAAAACCTGTGGACCCAAGATACTCCTCGAGATCCATATTACGTACAACAAAACTCTTGAACGTATCCTCCTCCTTTGCATCCGGTGGAGTCGGCCATGGACCATCCATGAGCGACGTCTTCACAGTTGGAGGCAGCATATCAGCCTTGGTTGTGTTCGAGGTAGTGGTGGAAACATCCCCAGTTTGCGCTTCATCCAAAAATTTGAAGTGGTGATTACCGTTCATAGTGCTATTATTATTAAATCCATCAGTCGTTCCTGCAATAAATAAACCATAAATATCATCAGATGTGTCGTTACCCATTTCGTTCGCAAGCCATTGTCTTGTGCTGTCGTCGATCGTTGCCTTCCTAACAACACCCAGATCCTTCGTGTTAATCGTTCCCTTTGGATTCACTGACAAATCTACGTCTGGTTCTGAAGCTGCCAACGACTCCAACGTTCTTGCATGCCATGAAATACCCCTCCAGATCTTTTGCATTCTTGCTAGGATCTGCCTGCTTGTATAGTAAGTCCGTTGCAGGGTGTATAACGATTGGGGTTGTGCATTCTGTGGCAATCGATGCCACAGAGTCATGCTGGCACAGGCTGCCATATAAATAGGTTGAGACATGAATGGGTTGGCCAAAAACGAGTTGGACTCGATCAAATCGGCAAATGCTACCATATCCGCAATAGATATGGCTCCAGATCCTGTTACTTCCGCATGTGAGCTTGATATTAAACCCATTGTGTCCAAGTTGCATTTTGGATACACCAGTGTAGGGTGGTGTACTGCCAAAACCAACGCTTGGTTCCACACATGCAGTAGCAAAAACACCTGTGACTGCTGAATTTTTGAGAATTCTTGAAAGTTGTGCACGTCAAACAGCAAATCTGGAGGTAAGTTTGTATAGAAGTCAGACACTTCCTGTTGGAAATGAGCAAATTTTTCCATTGTATCCAACGAATCTGGTGATAATGCAGATGGTGACACATCTTGATGCAGCTTCTCAGTGTTTGGAGAGCTATTCAGGTAATTCGACACCCGTCCTAATAACTTAAACAATCTGCAAAGATAAGGGAATGGGTCGCTTCTACCATTCTCTAATGTACAAAGTTCTGGTTCATATTCAATGTCTTGATCAGGCACAGTTGCGTTTCTACCTGTGCCACATGAAATGATCCTATCCAAACTAACAACAGCCCAGAACACCCTTCTACTAACCTTACTGTCCACGTCCTCGCCACTTGTATCATTCTTGTGTAATCCCAGGTCATAGCACATTCTAATTGCCATGCCTGACCATGCCCATAAACCGGAATCACGATCTTCTCCAAACTCTGCATATGCTATCAACAACAGGGTATAAACGATCTCCACACTAGGCGAAGCCAAATGTGGCAGTACCAATCGTTTGGCTGCTTCTAAATACTTCTCACTGTTCACAGGGGTATCATTTTGGAGTTTTTCCGAAATTGCTGCAATAGCATACAGCAGACACTCACAAAGTAAACCTTGAGCCAGTCTATTCTCAAACTCCTCAATGGACAGATAAGGCAGAATGTTGGACATGTTGTTCATAAAATATCGGTACACTTGCTTACCCGGTAACGACGGAAATGTGTCATGATCTGATATTGAAGAGCTAGGTGAGTCACTTTTTTGACCGTTCGAAGGTGTACTAGTCGAAGAAGGTTGTGGTATAGATACTGCTGCCGAAGCTGCTGGTCGTTCAATCAAAACCGATCGCCTATCAGCTGGATCACTGACGGATTCATTAGATCGAAGATTTACAGATAACAGTCTAAATGTACCCGACTTGGGGGGAGCAATAGCTGTGGGCCCCAACCATCGGAAGAACGGCTGTCGAGTAGTTTGAGTTTTGGTGACTTTTTTACGTTTAGCAGACGGCTCCTCATAGTTGTTTTGCTGCTGATGATGCTGTGGTATGGTGGTCGAAGATGGCGGACGTGGTTGTGATCGCGGTTGTGTTTGGATTTGAGATTGTGGAGGTGGCTGATTATGCGGAAACTGATGATGTCGTTGTTGCTGTGGGGTTAGCTGCGAATGAGACTGGATAGATGGAGATGATGACGTTGACGATGCTGACGACGTTTTGAATTTCGAAGTCTTGATATCTTTTTGGTTGTTCTGGAAGTGGACCTTCTCCTCTGTTGGTGACGATTTACGCTTGCGATGGGTCGTCTTTGCCTCTTTGAAAATGCAAGGAATCTTCTTCTGAGTACACAAAGAGCATGGTTGGCTCCCAGAGCATTTTACCTATTATGATTGAATGTTAGCAGACGTGCAAACCTTCAATACGACGTACCTTTTTGCTTTGGCATGACTGGCAAGCATGCTTGGCTCGTTTGGCCCTAAACCCAAATTCTTCATCTTCCTCCCCGCCATTCGTAGAAGAATGTATAACGAACTTGAATGTCGACATAACTCTACTGTTATATCATGCCCCCACGAAGGTACGGGTTTACTTATTTTTCTCGATTATAAAATGAGATTCCGGAGTAGTTGTGGAGAATAAAAGTTGAAAAAGGGAGTCCGGCCGCACTTGGGGGTTGGAGTGTAGGTGTAGGTGGAGTGGGAATTTTTTCCGCCTATGCACATCACAAGCATGAAGCAGCAGAGCAGCGGCTTCAGTTCAGCCCTCTTCGCTGAGCAGTAGCGGGGAAATGAGACAATTTACTATTTAGGAGATTGTGTGGAACTCTCGGAAGCAAAAAGTACCGGTGAACATTACACACGTTGAACTGCTACGGCGATGATGGGATTTGATTTGACGAAATCACTTTAGTTAGTGTTTTAGATCTTGTAAGTGTTTTGCAAAAAGTGGAGGATGTTGACAAGTAAACAAGATAAAATTGTCGATGTGTCATACACATCGCCAGGTTTTCACCGCGAAAACAATTTCTTTTCTGAAAGCTTGAGGTGAGGTCAGCGTAG
The DNA here is from genome assembly GCA_003707485.3 of Blastobotrys proliferans. NCBI lineage: Eukaryota > Fungi > Ascomycota > Dipodascomycetes > Dipodascales > Trichomonascaceae > Blastobotrys > Blastobotrys proliferans. The sequence goes on from PPJI03000029.1 coordinate 33,082, forward strand.
CGAAAGGTGGAGGTACGTGAAAAAAAAAATAGGCTCATACTCAACCGTTGAATACTATAAATAAAAGGATTGTGTTTGACAATGCAAGGTGGAGAGGTTGTAGTTTTGAGAAGTACATGTGAGAGGTCCGGAATTACCCGATTAGGCAACTTTCCGGAGTGGATCGTTGATTTGATCTGAGCCTCACGGGATGAACAAGAATTTAAGGCTAGAGGCTCTTAGAGTGATTCCGTCTCCAGGCGAGGCGTTTTCTTAATTGGATAAAGGATAAACATACTAATGTGGAAATTTGTTAGGGTTGAATACGATTGTGCATGTACCAAGAACTATGATTTATACCAAGCAGGAACGGCCAGTGCCAGGGATAAAAAAATGGCTGATTAATGGTCATGCAATAAGCTATATGGCTGAACCCCACCATATGGCAAATATGCCAATAAAAAGGATCTACAGTCACCTCTTGGTTGCTACATAATCCCTTAGTAAATGGCAAATAATACTGAAGAAAGCTGTATGAAGTAGCCGATGGTCGTTTATCAGCGCGTAATAATAAGCTAGGCTGGCCAATAATCAGCTGGCTCTGGCTCGGATTAAACCGCCCATGCCTCCAGTTGAACGCCGAAGTCGGAAAAATCTGGCCGGTCTCGTACCCCTTGCATCAGGGTTAGTGGCTACTGTTCTTGCTTCTTTTTTAAAATCCAAAGTGTCTTCCTTTTCCAGAAAAAGAAGCAAAAAGCGGTCGACGCTGGGGTTCGAACGGTGTAGAGTAGAAAAAGAAGACTCAGGGGAAGCAGGTGAGACAATTGCCGCTTTATTAACGCTATAACTAATAGTTCAGGAGGACCAGGACTGCTTCACTGTCTGGCACAGTCACCTCAATTTGGCTGCCCTTTGGTGTGACGGATTCGCCTTCGTCACCAACTTGCTGACCAATGCCCAGGTTGTCGTAAGAATACTTCATGCCAGCCCATGTGATCTCTGAAAAAGCACCGGCTCCAGGGCCCTTTAAGCGCTTGACTTGCACGGTCGAAACATCGTCTGGAATTGGAACTCTGAAGCTTGTGGATGGCCGTTGAGAGGCATCGGTACCATTCCAATAGTTCATGTTGATCAAGGACAGCTTTGACAGTTGACCAAGTTGATAGCCTGCGTAAGCTGCATAATGAGGACTGTTCAAATCAATGTGATCCACTCGCAGACCGTCTACTGAGCCAATGAAATCGGCAATATACGTATAACCGTAGTAAGGAGCAGCCACGTTCGGTCCGCTGTTGTTGAATTCAACCGGCTGCCATGGTGCATACTGGAAATTCACTCCATCTTGCATGTTTATTCTGTCAACACTTTGGCTCATCATGTAAAGCATATAGTCGACTGTCCACAATGCGGCCCCCAAGACGGAAGATTGATTCCAGTCTTCAACCTGAATGCCATCTACAACCTTTGGAAGGGATGATCCAATCTCATTGATAACAAATGGCATGCCGTCAAAGTTTTCCTTGATGTAATCCGCTGTTGGTTTGAAATATTCAGTGTAGTTGCCCACAGTTGCTGTGTGGTTCATCAAAGTTGGTACCAACCCGTATCCAGCCTGCGTTTGATAATAATGGAGGGTCAATGCATTCAAATTGTTGCTTGATGTGAGGCCATTTTCAACTAGATTTTGAATTGACCACTCGGTTACCTTCTTGGTGACATCGCTGGAACCAATTGAAGGTCCTTGCCACATCCAGGGTCCAAGACCAATGGCATCACCAATTTGGCTAACATATTCTTTCCATTGTTTGGCATATGCCGCACCATTCCAGTTTTCTCTTTCACCCTGTTTTTCGTAATAGTTTGGTTCATTTCCCAGTTCAAACGCGTAAATGTTGGATTTGACTTTCTCTTTTGCGGATTTGGCCATGGTGATTGTGTTGCTAATGTTTTCTCGAGAAAATGGTAGATCAATGGTGTATTGAGCATCGAAATGATTGAATGATTCAAAGTAAGCCGGTCCGAGGGTAGCATGTCGTGGAATATTCAAGTGATCTTCATCAGGTGGTCTAGTGGCCGGTTCTTTCTGACTTTTATCAAATTTGGAATGGTCAAGAGAGGTGCCCCCTACTCGAATATACGGTCGAATTTCATTCTTCTCTGCCAGATTGTTCAACATGTTGATTGAAAAATTATTTGGTTGACCCTGTGGCCCCAAATATTTGATAAATGATGTAGCTTCAAACGCATAACCTAGGAAATGCCTATCAACAATTTGAGATGCAGTTTCAGGTGGATGCTCAGGGGGATGAAGCACAATAGTGTTGGCGTGAGCAGGTGCGGCTGACACGGCTGATAGCGAGGAGGCGATTGCTAGAATGAGCGAAGCTTTCATTTGTTTGGCTTAGTGATGATCTCATCCACGGTGAAGGGGTGATTTACAGTTTTATTTATACTATTTAGTGCCAATAGAATCATCATCAGCTACAGCATCGCAATTGCGTCGATCAATTTTATGATCGAAAACGTACCTTCGAGGTGTGGGGGAGCCATTTTTGAGTTAATGGGGGAACAGTAAAGTGGTACGTACGTTGTTTGTGTTTGTGGGGGACTCTTCTCTTGAGAAGCGAATGGAAGCAAAAACAGTTAGTTGCGGGGATTTTGAATAGGTTCCTTAATCTTTTTGGAATAATTTGAATTTAAATACCAATTTAGGATGCAGGTGGTGTGATTGCATTGTATCTCTTGACTCGTGGACCTGCGCAATTTCCACTCCAATTGTCATCAACGGGTTATTCGGGTGCCGATACTCTATTCTTATATGGATACAGCCGTTCGCGAAGCCAAAATATGACAACTAGCACTATTCAGCTGGATGGATTGATGGACTGTTGCAGATGGGGGTCCCATTGCAGTTATTGATGCCAAGCATTAGTCCAGGAGCTGAGCAACTTTTGGTTTTGTACCACACGGCACTGGACATCTAGCTGCATCGTCAAGAAAATGAATGTGGAGGTAACCCCACACATCCAACCCCACCTAGTCAATGCGGCTGAAGTGTGGAAGTATGGGTCCAGTTAGTATCTACAATAAATAAATATCTACAATAAATAATAGTTCACCATTCAGAAACTCCAAAAGATTCTCCAGGTTTAAGAGTTTTCAGTGTGCCGTATGTGTTGTCAACGTTCTGAAATGACCCACCAGTCAAGGCACCCCACCAAGGAGGCCCATCAATATTAGGTAGCGAGAATACTAGAAAGATTATCAGCGTTCCCAATGCCAATCCTAAATCCAATCCTGCTGAGAGGGTATAGTTGTATTTCGCCCACCAGTTGAACCAGGTTCGTTTTATCCAGTATGCAAAAATGTGGCCCGTGACACAATAGTTCATGTAGTTATAAACAGTAGCAGGTGGTAAGTATCCAATTGCGTTGAAAAAAGCGGGCCAATAAACCAATCGTACAATTGACTTGGGGTAACGTCTGACAAATAGCCAAGTAACCAATGGCAGGATTGCTCCAAGGAAAAACCACCAGAATGATGAGCTATAGAGTTTAGAAAACTGTCTGTCAGTTCCAATCAATCCCCATACCACTGAAGCGCTGTAAAATACTCTTCCTTGAGGGCACGTGAATCTGCCTGGTTGGTCAAGTTGACATAGGTTAGGAATCGAGACTTGGGCCCATTTCATAACTGCCAACTGCACTAGGCAGCCCCATATTGTGGCAGTTAGCTGAGCCGCAAACAACAAGCGAGGAGCTATTTTCAGGTAGTGACCAAGCTTCATATCTTGCAGAAATGTCACAGCTTGAGAATTGGTGATATATCCAAACGTCTTGAACATCATCATTGCCACAGGTTTACCTGGTAACATGTACCCAATAATGAATTCAGTCACCACATTCAGACCGGCACGTATATTTGTCAATGCATACACCATTGCGACCGGAATAAGTAGTCCAACTGCAAGCACAAGAGCAAGTATAAGAGCCCAAATTGGCAGCTGGGTATCCCATACACGAACACTAACAATGGCAAGTGTGAAAAATATCAAAAATGACATTGCAAACCACCAATCAGGAACCTCCTTGTACCGTCTAATGAGCCGCATATGCACGTCATCGGGTTCATTCTTGCTGTTTGTCCAATAGTACAAAATATCCTTGCCATCGTATAAAACTGTATGAACTACAGTAGCACTAAAGGCTGCAAATGACATACAGTAAGACAGAATGTAGGACGTTGGAAAGTACAATGGCGAATAATTCTGGTACTTTTCTGCGTCAAAGGTGTGGCTGGAAGTCATCACTTTAGAGACATCATAAACCTTCTGGAAGCGGTCGAATACTTCCGATCCACCCATAGGCAGATAGTGTCCATACCACACGTTCGTGTAGTGAATAATCGGAGCTACAATCCAAAAGATCAGAATCGTGCTGATGAGCACATTAGCAATGGCGAAATAGGGTGGAATCAAGGGTGATCCAATAAATCCCGCAATTTGGTTCCAATCAAAGGTAATTGGCAGCATTCCCAGTCCAGTTTGTGTTCCAAACAGTTGATTGATAACTACGTTGTCAGGAGCCAGCCATGGTCCAATCGAAAAATACGACAAGCATGGGGCAATATACTGGGGCAGGAACGACCAGACTATACCGCCAATTAAAACATATGCAAAGAACCGTAGCCTTGATATAGACCAGCCATTGGACTTGTGATTGACATTCATATGGATGTTGGTTAAGAACGTAGATGTGACAAGATTTGATGGCCAAATCATGGACGCAGGGTACACCAACACCCGCCTAACCAATCCAGCAATTGAATATCCAATAGCCTGAGTTGCTATTATGGAAGTAAATTCAAACCAGAATCCAAAGTCTATCTTGTAAAAATACTGCATTGCTACTATCACCGAAGTAATATAGGCAGCTCCCCCTCCAAACGATACATTGGCCATGATAGTGATCAAAGCATGCTCCTTTACATTAAAATACCCCGGGTTCAATTCCACTCCAAAGATTGTCTTTCTTGGCATGTATCTGTCCCATAATCTTCCCAATGGCCATGCGGCTATTGAAGAAACATAGGGAGACATCTGAAATATAGGCGAATGTAGAGAAAAGAGAACGGTCAATGCTGAACCTAGTGTTGTCATTAGTAGTCCAATCACCCACATTCTCAGAGTATTTTGGGGTATTGCAGGGTTGTCCATGTTTGGTACCGCAGCTCTGACTTCTGGATAGGGGGAATCATCTTCAGGTGTCAACTCGATGTAATCTTCCACGGTACCAAACTTTGCTTTCTTATTGCGTATGAACGTCGTACTCCATGTTCTTGCTTTCGATAGCTTTATCATTATTTCATTACAGAATTAAGAAAGAAAGTGAGGGAGATAGAAGGTGAGGTGAAAAGAGGACACAACTGATAGTGTGCCAATTTTTCACTTATAGCAGCCACACACCAAGTGACCCTTATCGATCGGTATACGGCACCATGTGTGGAGATCACGGAGGGAGGGGAGGAGGGTGTGCAACAATTTGGTGCCGTACTGATTCAATAACAACACGATCGGCAAGCTGAAGGTGCAACTGTCAGCATACTTTTCCAACGTTTTCAAACACTAAACTTGAGCACGATGACGAAAGATTCCAGTTCCGTCGGAGTTCCTCCACCTCCCCTCCATAGTTGTCTAGTGTTTTTTGCTTCTTTTTCTAAAAAAAAGAAGACACTTCCCTGCGAGGACTCAAGTTCGACGGAGACCCGGTCCGAGGCGTCCAGGACGTCATAGGTGTAATATTTTGTGCTTATTGTGCCATCCCTGCAGAAAATCTACTGATATCGCCAACAGGCTGTGATATCTGTGTCTATGTCGTGCGAGTCGTGAAGAAGACGTTGCTGACGGCCGCGGCCGTCTTGGACTCGAGGGTGGGTAAAACAGTGGCTCTATTCCTGGTTATCGATGGAATGCATTCCCGACTGTTATGAAGGGTCGCTGACACAACGGGTAATTTCGCTCGAATATAAATACCCGAGAAGTGGCACTGAAGAATGAGATCTTGTACCAGATTCAGGGGAAGGGATGTCTGAGATCTCTCAGATGGGAGTTTTCAGTAATAATAATCAAAAATAAATTAGTATGGACAAAATAGTCAGAATATGCAAAATTATTTTACAATGTGGTATTCAAGAATCAAAAAATCTGTGTGGTAGAATGTTAAAAACTTGTGGAAAAAGAATCGAAATGAAATAAAAGGATAGCTAGACTTAGAAGAGAGCTGCGGCAACTGCGGCAACCATGACAACGGAAGACCACTTAGCAGAGCCACTAGCGGCACCAATTGGCACTTGAGTGATTGGCTTGGAAGTAACTGGTGGTGGAGGTGGTGGCATAGCAGAAGTAACACATGGAGTAGTGGTGACTGGTGGTGGTGGTGGAGCAGTAGTGACACATGGAGTAGTAGTTGGTGGACATGGCTCGGTAGTTGGTTCTGGGCATGGTTCGGTAGTTGGTTCTGGACATGGTTCAGTAGTTGGTTCTGGGCATGGTTCAGTTGTTGGTTCTGGGCATGGCTCAGTGGTAGTTGGTTCTGGGCATGGCTCAGTGGTGGTTTCGCATGGAGTGGTAGTTGGTTCTGGACATGGCTCAGTAGTAGTTGGTTCTGGACATGGCTCAGTGGTGGTTGGTTCTGGACATGGCTCAGTGGTGGTTGGTTCAGGGCATGGTTCAGAAGTGGTTGGCTCTGGACATGGCTCAGTGGTGGTTTCACATGGAGTTGGAGTTGGGTCTGGGCAGTCAATGTTAGCATTGTCACCAGCCTTTACAACTGCAACAGCGACTAAAGTAAGCAAAGTAGCGGAGAATTTCATTTCGAAGTTGTTGGTTAAAAATTAAAAGAAAGACGAAGGTCAGAGTTGATCTTAAAAAAGCGTTTAAAAGAGTGAATAAGAAGAGAAAGTAGAAACTTGTTGATTTGATTTCTGAAGAATTCGAGAAATTTTGTGATTCCACATGCATCTTATATAGATTTTCAGATGTCGGTTGTGTGCCGAGCGTTTATCAAGAAAGATCTGTGGATTCTAACAAGTTGTTTTGGTATGAGTTGTTTCGTTCTTGCGGTAACCATTGAAAAACATACTGCATTCCAATGAACCAAGGGTTGAGGAGACCCGTCACCATGGAACTCTACCACTGTGGACCCACAAACTATAGCAAAACCAATCTTGTTTACTTAATGAAGTAGTGTCTATAATTAGATCTAACCTTTCTAGGTGTTTGTGGAATTCATGAATGTTTTGTTTATACAGTTTTACCAGGCATGTAGAATAAAAAAAGCTTAGCTTCATCGTTTTACCCGCGTATTGGGCTTATTAGCACCAGTGGGTATATCATTTATACGATTATTGGTATTGTTTACAAATGAAATGTCCGGCCAGTGTTACAACCTCAAACTTTTTGTTTGTTTATGTCTTCAAAAGTTGCGCCGCACGCGTTCCCCTGCATTCTATGCACGCGCCGGTGTACGCATCACTTTTGCAAAAAGCCTTGGATACTAAGAACGGCAAGTCTTTGAATAAGTAACACTTCGAAAATTGTGTCACAAACTCATGCCCATGCAGCCAAGCGATGCGAGGAACAAAGCTTAGGCTATAGTCAAGCTTGCCTGGGCATGCAGCTGATAGTCTGTGCCCCCCAGTGGAGTCCCTTATTTGAACACATTCCACACAGCAAAGCGTATAAAAGCTGGCGGTTGTTTTCAAGATGATCCCTGTGGTCACGGTGAGGGCGTTCTTGGTGGTGCCTAGGTTCATAGCTTGTGGAAGAAAGTAGGGGCGCCGCACCTCTAGTTGGGCTCGTGCAATAATGTCTACCGTTTTTGCTTCTTTTTAAAAAGAAGTACATTACTCCTGGCATGCTGACATCTTTTTTCAAAAAAAAGAAGCAAAAAACAGTAAACGCTAGGGTGGGTACTTGTACATGGGCCCTTCATAGCGTACTTCGTGTGTTTCGCGGCACTCATAACTCTCCTTCCTGGCTTCAATGTGTTCTATATAGAAAATAAATATCAGACACAATTTTACCCTATCTTTCTCGCAGTCTCTTGAAGTTTTTCGCTTTGATTCTCGTTGAATATTATTTTCGCATACTTATAGTTTAGGTATATCTTTTTCCCCAACCTCAGAAGCATCGATTTTACGGAGAAAATGCATCTAAGACATTTGTGCGGCTGGCTCATAGGCTCTGCCGTGATCAAGCTACTTCATACCGAACTATACAACCATGATTTTCGATTTTTCAGAAATCACAGGTCGCTTGGCCCAGTTGGTTAAGGCATCGTGCTAATATCAGCTCCTTGCACATTCGAAAACGAGTGTTCAATAGTTTACGCGAGGATCGGCGGTTCGAGTCCGCCAGTGACCATTTTTTTTGCTGTAGTGTTATCTATATCGTTTTTTTTGCGCTAATTGGATAAGGAATACACGAAAAGCACATCTTGTTAAGAATATAGAACTCACTACATGGTAGGATGTTCCAAACGGCGTTGGCACCGCTGTAATATTTCCTGATAGTTTGGTTCCACTTCTTCGGTAATCAACCCATGCTTGATGAAAAAGTAGACTTGGACTAGGGCACAACTATATGAGAAATAACCAGATAACAGCTCTTGTTTTACTTGACTCGCAGGAATAAGTCTGAATTCATGAACCTCGTCATCGAAGATTCTTGGAGTAACTCCATTCATACGAAGCTCATAAACGTAACGCACTTCTGGTTGAAACACCCCTAATTCATGATCAATTGAACTTCTCGACCTATAGTTGAATGATACCACTCCAACTGGTCTCAAATTTTCAATTACAAATTGTTCCTCAAGAGAAGCTTCTTCAAGGCATTCCTTCACCGCTGTGTCAAAGACACCGTAAGGATACCCAATCCCTCCTGCTGCCATGTTATCATATTTTCCGGGGTACTTTGGTTTGTCAAATGACCTAGTAGCAACCCAAACTTTCATTTCTTGGTCAATCGTACCAGGAATATACCCAACAATATGAACACCGTAGGTTGTAAAGCCAAACAGACTTGCTGCAGCCCTTTCAATCAAGAGATAGGCAACCCCAGTTGGGTTGTAGATGGCGAAGAGCTCATTTCTCCATCCTTTCAGACACTGGAATGTGTTTTCAGATCTCCACTTGGAAACAATTGTTGCCATTGCGTCCGTTCTTCGTTCACAATTGGTCAATGAGCTAGATAAAGTGATTGTCAGGTTGATTCTGTCAACATGGACAAGTTCATCAAACCCAACCAATTGACCGGCTACTGTTGGTAGGACGCGCCCCAGTAAAGTATGCCCATCATGAGCTAGAAATTTGTAACATGAACGCTCAATAATGTCATACCCTTCTTCGCCGGGGTACGGGACCGAGTCGCAATGGTTTATGACATCCAAGTAGCCAACTGGAGACATTGATAGTGATATTGGTAGCAATTGTACCGGTTCTATTCGTTCTTATATATCTAGATACAATTGTTCGTAATCGTATATAGCTGGAAGATACCACTGTTATCTTCAAGGAATACGTTATTCGGTACTGTGCATTTCTGTGCATCCAGGCATTCTGTATAATATCTTATCGTATCCAGAAATTGGACAATTAAACTCCCCGTAATATGATTCCTGGACACTTCGTGAACCTGCACAGCCGTCAATGGAAGAGTACTGTGCCTGAACAGTACAAAGCGCTAGTTCGATGGCCACAGCCGCGAGGACCAATTCTGGCTGGGGTCACATGAGTGTTATTAAAACTATACCTTAGTTCGACTTGGATCAGCAATCTACATCGTATATTCTACCAATGCGGCGACTGTTTTTGCTTCTTTTTAAAAAAAGAAGAACACTTCGAAAAAAGCAGCTACCGCCTCATCACGTGCAGACGCTCCAGTAACCGTCTCGAGGAAGGACGACATCGACCCCCCCCTTATTTTTTTTACGGTTCATTCGGTTGATTCCGCATCTTTTTTAAAAAAAGAAGCAAAAAACATCGGCATACCGAAGTTTCGGATCTTCATCCGCAGCAGAGGAAGGGGCATCCTGCCACGCCTGAACTGCCGGCTATCCGATGCATTGAGGATATTAGTAGACGAAGAGGCATTCATGATTCATGATTCCGAACCATTAATTGAGCTATATGTTCATACTAGGCGATCCGAAAAATACGGCACTATCGGTGTCGGAGCCCTTGAAACTTCGGAGATTATTAATTTCGTAATGTCCGTTTTAGTAAGTCATGTCCGAATCAAGATTCGTAGCTTGCTATATAAACAACCAAACGGACCACACCAAATAATGGACATTCAGATCACCAAAGTTCGAAAACAAAATGCCACACTCAGTCAAGCTATCAGGACTTAGCGAACGTGAAGCAATTGCAGATGCAGTCTACAGAGTTGCATTGGCCATTGATACCAACAACCGGGAACTATGGGACTCCGCATGGGTTAAGGATGGTTCAGCATATTTCGTGATGAATGGTGAACGAAACGACGACATCGAAGGAACCTTTAAAAAGGTCGGCCCAATGGATACAACCCATCATGTTAGCAACCTTCGAATCACCATTGGAGACAATGGCGATACCGCTACTGCAACTGGCTACGGCATGCACCAACATTACAAGAAAGGTGATGGTGCCAAAGGAGATGCAGACTTTCTACTAGTTGGATGCATTTACAACTTGGACTTGATCAAAGACAAGGAAGAAGGTATTTGGAGATTGAAGAAGTGGGGATTTGATCTTGCATGGAGACAAGGCGATTTTGCAGTTATTGGCTAACGCCGCAGTAAGAAGTATTATAAACGGTGTTAGATGAAGTAGCATTAACATATATAGATAGTAAGGCGCTGATCGAGAAACCGTCAAAGCGCCTATCGTTGTCTCAGAGGTTTGTCCAACCAGAGAGCTGCATACCAATAAATATCGATCGTCAAAAACATCATGTTGTGTTGAGTAGATTCTCAGATCCCCATACCAGTTTCCGGTTTCATACAACGAAAAATGGTAATCATTATTCTAAGTGCAAACTGACGAATGTCACAATTTTTATTTATTTGACGAGTCAATAGTCGAGTCTACGAATCTACGAACCTCTCAAACCTGGCTGTCGAATCATGCAGATCGTAAATCTAACAACAAAGATACTTGCATGATATTCTGAGATGGTCTGAGATAGTCTGAGCCAAACTTTAAGGCAAATTATGGAAACAAAGAAGGTTGGGTTGTGTTGGATGATGTGTGGGTGTGCGCGCGTCGCCTGGTTACGACAACATCAAGATGCAGCGAGATCTAGGCTAGAACACGATACGATATTGTAGTAGTAGTAAACAACTAATCGATCTCTCAGATGCCAAAGCTCTTAACCTACGAGCTTGACAGAATGTTAACGTCGAGAATGACATCACGGACGTAAGGGGGATCTCCAGCTGGTTTCCATTTCAAACGCATCCTTGCCGGTTTAGGTGCCTGAAATGCAAGACAAAATACATATGGTAGTGGTGGTTCGCGCAGAATTGGCAGGTTGCCCCTTATTGCCAAGAGGCTGGTGGGCGGGGGTGGCCGCAGACCTGACGCAGATGCGTCGGACGAGAAACAAAAAACTTTAAAAATAAACAGATACTTTTTTAGATCGCGAGTAAAGGAGAACAGGGTATAAAGGGTGGCCATTTTCCTTTTTCTGGTACCGTAGAGTTTTTTTGCCCAACATACCTAATTGCTGATTGTATTTTTAACGAAAGACAAAAAAAGGCTCTCAGTGTATTTTCATTTCTTCATTTCTTAGATTAATCATAGATATGAAACTTTCAACAACAGTGTTAATGGCAGCAATTGCTGCAATTGGTCAGGCTTCAGGACCAGTGTCGTTCGACTTGTCTTCGAGAAACATGCCACAACTCAACTTGGCAGCCTATATCGCAAAGCCAGTTTTGAACACATTGGACAAGGTAGGTGAACAGGTACAGGATGCTGTTGGTGACCTATTGCATCCACGAGATGATGAAGATGAGGCACCACCACAACAAAACCTCACTTTGACTCCATCGTACAATTTTTACATCACGAACATCTCAATTGGCTCGCCAGAGCAGAATTTGGAAGTCGGATTTGATACCGGGTCTCCATTTTTGTGGGTATATGGTCCAAACGGCAGTTTTGGCAACGCCGCTCAGTTTTATCCAGACAAATCGTCAACCTTCAAGTACCAAAACCGAACATTCAATGCTGGATACGGTGCAGGAGCATTGTCTGGCAAATGGGGAGAGGACAGTCTCCACGTTGGCGAGGACAGCTTGTCAGGGTTCCCATTTGGTGTTATTGAAAAGTTCACTTTGAATGCAGGCATTCCAGGGCTGATTGGTATTGGACCGGGTCCAAACTTGACCAACGAAACATATTCAAATGTTCCAGAAGCGTTCTACGAAAAGGAAGTCACCAATTCTCCAATGTTCTCTGTGTTTTTGGACAATGATTCCAAGAACGGAGGGGTGATTTTCGGTGGTTACGACGACACCAAGTATGAACAGCCAGTTTATGAGTTTGACATTGCACAAAACAGTATGACTGCTCGAACCACCTATTACTATCAATTGCGAATCAACGACGTCGCATTGAATGGCGAGAAGTACACTGTTTCGAATGTCGCTGTGCTGGACACCGGGTCACCATTCTGCCAATTGCCACCAGGATTCGTCAAGAAGGTGGCTGAAAAGTACGGCTTGCAGTCCTATCCAAAGTACCAGGCCTACTACAAGAGCGAAAACAGCACCGAAATCAAGGACACCGATACTATCAGTATCACCATTGGCAAGTTTACTGCCGACATTCCATTGAAGGACATGTTTGTCCCAGGTGAATACTTGTGGGTTGACGATGGCCCAAAGAACGTTCAAGCCCTCGGTATCATGGGTGCTCCAAGCTACGTGCTTGGTGACGTTTTCTTCAAGCACGCCTATGCTGCTTTCGACTCGCGAAACCACAAGGTGTACTTGGCCAAGTCCACCCACGACTTCACCAAGTCCAACGTCAAGGAGTTCACTGACGAAAAGGGTTTCCCAGGTGCTGTCCAAGGCATTGACCCTTCATCCCAGACCGGACCTACTACCCTAACTCCTAGACCAGCTGCCACCACTGCTCCAGGAGGAGGCGGCTTACCACCTTCTCAACCGATGGGCGGACCAGCATAATAATTTCCATAAGCATTGCATGTGTAATAATTTCTAATTGCTACTGTGTATACATATACTCCAGCGGGCTTTATTCTTCTTCAAAAACGAAGCAAAAACGGTGCCTGCGGCCCTCTGCAAATCGTTCACAATCTCTTACTAGAGTCTAATCTATACAATTGTTCAGCGGGTATTCCTCTTTTTTTAAAAAAAAGAAGACATCCACCGAAAGCGCAACTACACAAGAATCTTGGACTGTAAATCGTCAAGGATCTCTGTCGACAGCGGATCAAGTGGCTTGGACGTCTGGTAAGGATAGCAGTCCACCTCCCCGTCCTTTGGTACTTCCATCAACGACACCTGAGACGTTACCATTGACGACCCCATATAATGATCCTTTCTGCTCGTAACCCGCTTCGTCAGCTCTTCTTCAGTGTCCCACAAGAAGATAAAGATCAGCCGGATTGGGCAATGCTCTCGTAAGTAGTCTCTATACCGTTTCGTCAACGATGAACAGCTTGCCACAGCCATCTGCTGAGATGTAGTACTGCTTTTCTCACCGATTGTAGTCGCAATATCTTTCAACCAATCCCATCTATCTTCATCGGTTAAAGGTATTCCGTTGGCCATTTTTTCCACATTCGCTTTCGGATGAAGCTCATCCCCCTCGATGAATGGAATGTTGTATTTCTCGGATATAATTCTACCAACGGACGTCTTGCCAGTACCACAAGGTCCTCCAACAATTATTCCGGCCTGTACCATGATTCGTCTAGGAATTGTGTGAGTGTGGGTGGTGATCTGAAGTTCCTGTCCAGGGATTAAATTCGTCACGGAAAAAGGTGGGGGTCTCTCCGTAGAATTCGCTGAAGCGGGAGGAGTTGGATTTGATCGCATGGCATGCGGCGTCGTGCTCTTTCGGAGATACAAGCCGAACACTAGTAGTTATTCTACAATAGTTTATTGCTACGTGCTAGTACGTTCATTCTCTGCGCTCAATTCGACGGCTAGATTACCAGCATTACGTATCTTATCATCTTCCTTGAGCCTCTTATAAATTAATTCCGTGATGTTTACTGCGATTTCGTATGCTACATTGGCACATTGCATCACCGTGAAAGCTTCCGCCTGAACACCCCCAGGTTTGGAAATCTGACAGATGTCTCTATTTTTGTTTATTGTCACAGTCATCTCACTGTGTCTTAATGCCTCCTCTTTTGCTGTAGCATCCACCAGCACGATCTCCGACTGGCCCTCTTCCGATTTAAAGAATGAAAATGTTATACAAATTGGAACGTGTAGAATAGATAATCCAACCGGAGGTCTTTCCTCGATGGAGTGAATAATTGTTTTGTCACCATCAATTGAAATATCTGGCCTCTTGAAATGCAACAACGCTGCCACCACACCTACGCAAGTAGCATCCACAAACCCACCATCAAAATCTAGATAATGTACATCTGCTCGGATCATCCAACATGATTTGCCCGCAATGATACACAAGCTCTCCAAATCCAATGCATTAGACCTTCTAATGGCCTTTTCGATCAGTCTTGTTACTAGTAATTCGTCATTACTCTGTCGATGGTTTTCAAACAATGGTGAAGCCATTGCTGATACATCTGTTGTGATGAGGAACAGCCCTTCGTAAGGTCGATCCTCGTATGGTTTTGCAACTTCTGCTGATATCCGCACTACTAGTTTTGTCTTTCCCAGTGTCAATTCAACATGGCCCAAGCTGTCTCCGAATGCAATATCCACGTCTCTGAATTGGTTGAACTGCCTCCCGTCCAATCGTATCTGGTCCTCCTCCAACAACGCTGTGACGAACTCCTTCTCGTTCGTCGAGATATCCTTCGGTTTAGGCATTGTGCTTGTGCTTGTGATGGTCGTGATGCTTGTCGCCGCTGCACAAACAAAAAATTTCACTACACTTCCTACACCGCTTACGCAACTTCCGCGTCAGCCACCCCCAGCGCCTACTGTTTTTTTGCTTCTTTTTTCAAAAAAAAAAGCAAAAAAACGGTCTGCTAGCAGGTGTGCTGATCGGCGTAAATCTGAGAACGCACGTGATCTGCACGTGCGTACGAGCTTACATAACCCTTATGTGGCAGAAAAAATTGCGAAAAATACGGTACAGGACTTGGGCCCCTAAATCAGCGTTTACGAATCGTATCAGGCCATATTTTTTTCGCAACTACAACACTTCTCTTTTCTGACAACTACTCCAGAACATAAATCAAAAACAATGCCAGAACCAGTCTATATCGTTTCAGCAGCCAGAACCCCAATTGGTTCACTTTTAGGTTCATTGTCATCTCAAACCTACGTTGATCTAGGATCGCATGCTGTTAAGAGTACGATTGTTCACAAATTCTATTTACTAACACATATATTATCTAGGTGCCCTCGCTAAAGTCCCTGAGATTGATTCAAAATCAGTCGAAGAAATCATTTTTGGCAACGTTTACTCTGCAAATGTCGGGCAAGCTCCAGCTCGACAAGTCGCTTTAAAGGCTGGTCTTTCTGAGAATACCGTGGCCACTACTGTTAACAAAGTATGCGCTTCAGGTATGAAGTCTATTATGTTTGGCGCCCAATCCATTCTCACTGGTAATGCTGATGTAAGTAAACCATGAACCGAAAAAAAGTGGTTCCACTTTTTTTGGGGGTGGTAAGGGATTTGATTGCTAACGTGGATAATAATATGCAGATCGTTGTCGCAGGTGGGGCAGAATCAATGTCTAACGTTCCTCACTATCTTCCTTCCGGTCGAACTGGTTTGAAATTTGGTGGCGGATCAGTTGTTGATGGTTTACAACGTGATGGTCTAAGTGATGCTTATACCAACGAAGCTATGGGTGTTGCTGGTGAAGACTGTGCTGAATCTAATAACATCACACGTGATGAGCAAGATGAATTTGCCATCAACTCTTACAAAAAGGCTCAAAGGGCCCATGCTGAAGGCAAATTCAAGAAGGAGATTGCTCCAATTGAATTGCCAGGTGTCCGAGGTAAGCCAGGTGTGACTGTGTCTGAAGACGAAGAAGTTGCACGATTAGATGAAGCCCGTCTACGATCTGCTCGAACTGTTTTCAAAAAGGACGGTACCTTGACTGCTCCTAACTCTTCATCAATCAACGATGGTGCCGCAGCCGTTGTTTTGGTATCAGCTGCAAAGGTCCAAGAATTGGGCTTGAAGCCAATTGCAAAGATCTTGGGTTGGGGTGACGCTGAACAGGCTCCAATCAAGTTCCCTACTTCACCATCTTTGGCAGTTCCAAAGGCATTGAAGCATGCTGGCATTGAACTGTCCAACGTCGACTTCTTCGAGTTCAACGAGGCATTTTCAGTTGTTGGTTTGGCAAACACCAAGATCTTGAACTTGGACGCCTCCAAGGTCAACGTCTACGGTGGTGCAGTTGCCATTGGTCACCCATTGGGTTGCTCAGGGGCACGAATCGTGGTCACTTTGACCTCAGTTCTGGAACAGGAAAACGGCAAGATTGGTGTCGCCGGCATCTGCAACGGCGGTGGCGGCGGCTCTGCCATTGTCATTGAACGAATGTAATGTAGCTAGCTAGAAGCAATAGAATCTAATCATCCCAGGGCTCTGCGCCGCGGGCATCGTTTTTGCTTCTTTTTTGAAAAAGAAGCAAAAAGCGGTAGACGTCTAGTGAATCGCGAACGTGCCGCACCGTGTGGACGTCGGCCACCGATGCGGCTCCGGGCATCGCGCGAGTGAATTTTTTCAGTTGTGACTGATTGTGCTGAATCGCCGGGGCCATCACAGTTTGACTCACGACTGCAATATATAAACCCGTCGCATCTTCTCTCACAGCCTCCATCGGGAAACAATAAACTAGAAACACCACAAAAATGAGCGAACCAAAAGTGCAAATCACAGACCCGGAAAAACTACACGCCAGCGAGGGGGCAAAGTCGGCAGCCAAGCTTCGAACCTCATCAATGTCTGCAGTGGAAAAACCACAGGTCAACCAGGACGGATGGACTCCTACCTCCTGGCAATCAAAGCCAATTGTACAGGACGTGGTCTACGACGACTACTCAGAGGTCGAGAAGGCCCTACAAAAGCTGGAGAGCCTGCCTCCCCTTGTGCATCCAAGAGAAATCGAAGACCTGAAGTCCAAGCTAAAAGACGCAGCAGAGGGCAATGCCTTCGTGCTACAAGGAGGTGACTGTGCCGAATTGTTTGATTACTGCAACCAAGACAGGATCGAGGCCAAGCTCAAGGTCCTGCTTCAGATGTCACTGGTGCTGGTTTGGGGTACCAAGAAGCCTATTGTGCGAATTGGCAGAATTGCTGGCCAATATGCCAAACCTCGATCCAAATTGACAGAAGAGGTGGAAGGCTATGGAGAAATCCCATCCTTCCGGGGAGACAACATCAATGGGTACGAACCTAGTGATCGTAAACCGGATCCAGCACGACTGGTCAGTTCTTACTTCCACTCGGCGGCTACGTTGAATTTCATTCGATCCTCGTTGCAAAGCGGGTTCGCAGACTTGCACTACCCTTTCAATTGGGACTTGTCTCACGTACAGCACAATCCTACTCGAGAACGATACCAAAAAGTGGTCGATTCCATCTCTGAAGGACTGAACTTCATGTCGACTGTAGGAGCTGATCGGTCGTCGTCCCTGCAGAGCGTGGACTTCTTCACCAGCCACGAGTCCTTATTGCTTGAATACGAGCAGAGTTTAACGCGCCATTTGAAACCTTCGTCAAATAGCACCAATGACCAGCGAAAGTGGTACAATACATCTAGCCATTTCATCTGGATTGGTGACCGAACACGGCAGCCTACCGGTGCTCACGTGGAGTTTTTCCGAGGCGTTCAGAACCCGATCGGCATCAAGGTCGGACCATCCATCAAGACAGACGAGCTTGTAGAGCTGTTGAACATCGTAGATCCAGACTATGAAACTGGACGTGTCACGTTAATCACACGGTACGGAGCAGGCAAGATTGCATCAATGCTTCCAGAACATATCCGTGCTGTCAAGGAGTCTGGCCACAAGGTTGTTTGGATCTCGGACCCTTGCCACGGTAACACCAAGACGTCGCCAGAAACCAAGCTCAAGACGCGATACTTTGACGACATTTTCTCTGAGATCAAGTCTGCCTTGGAGATTCACCGAGAGAATGACAGCACACTGAACGGTATCCACCTGGAATTGACCGGTGACCCGGTCACCGAGTGCATCGGCGGCTCCCAGAACCTGCAGGATGAGGACCTGGTCATCAGATACGACACAGTGTGCGATCCTCGATTGAGTCTCAACCAGTCTTTAGATATTGCATTCCTAGTGGCGGACTATTTCACGTCGCAGTAGTGTCTTCTTTTTTTAAAAAAAGAAGCAAAAAACACTAGACGCTATGTAGTGCACGTATGTAAGTATGTAACTAAACTACGGTTCCGCATCTAGACTGTTTTTGCTTCTTTTTTAAAAAAGAAGAAAGCCACCCGAACGCATGTGACTGCTGTGGTGGCGACGCATGTCGGTCCAATCGATTTGAGGACGATTGTGATGTCGTCGTCTTGTCTTTATTGTCCCAATAAATCGCCACCATCCAACGACAAAAAAATACACAACCTCAAACCTCCACTTTTTTTCCAACAAGAAACAAACCCATCAGCATGCTTCAGTATACGGCGCATACGGCCATTCGGCGAGCAGTGACAGGGTCAATGCTGCGTGTGGCCACTCGGGGTATCGCCTCAAGCTCCAACATGACTTTTTTCCAGCGTCAATCGCTGCCAACCAACACGGTCGTCAAGTTTGTGCCTCAACAGACCGCATGGGTTGTTGAGCGTATGGGCAAGTTCCACAGGGTGTTGAACCCCGGCTTGGCCATTCTGGTGCCGTTTTTGGACCGGATCAAGTACGTCAAGTCGTTGAAGGAATCTGCAGTAGAAATCCCCAGCCAAAACGCAATCACCGCCGACAACGTCACTTTAGAGATGGACGGGGTGTTGTATCTACGGGTGTTTGACGCATACAAGGCCAGCTACGGGGTGGAAGATGCTGAGTATGCAATTTCGCAGCTGGCTCAGACCACCATGCGAAGCGAGATCGGTCAATTATCACTAGATCATGTATTACGAGAACGACAAGCATTGAACAACAACATCACTTCGGCAATCAACGAGGCAGCACAGGAATGGGGTATCAAGTGCTTGCGTTACGAGATCCGTGATATTCATCCTCCAGAAAACGTGCTGGAGGCCATGCATAGACAGGTGTCTGCCGAACGATCCAAACGGGCCGAGATCTTGGAATCTGAGGGTCATCGACAGTCTGCCATCAACAAGGCGGAGGGAGAAAAGCAGTCAGTTATTCTTGCCTCTGAGGCTATCAAGATGGAGAACGTCAACAAAGCTGAGGGTGAGGCTCAGGCTATTTTGCTCAAAGCCAAGGCATCTGCCGAAGGTATTAGACAAATCGCAAAGGCAATTGAACAAACCCCAGGTGGTAACGACGCAGTGTCCCTGCAGGTGGCTGAGAAATATGTTGATGCATTCGGTAAGTTGGCTAAGGAGTCCAATACTGTTGTTGTGCCAGCTGGTTTAGGCGACATGGGCGGAATGATTGCTAGCGGTATGGGCATCTTTGACAAAGTGAAAAAGACCAGCTCCTCCTCGCTAGCCAACGATGTTTTGGAACAATCCCAGACCCAGAAGTAATGATGTAAATATGTATACGGCAATTCAATAAATGATTGCGTCACTTGCTTATTGTTTCATTTGTGTGTTTGTGTTATGTTATGTGCTGTTGCGTGAGCTAGATCCGATATTGCTGTTTGTCATCATAACATCTCCTTTATCCACAAAGAATGTCCATTTCACCAAAATACGCCGCCAATAAGCTAGGAAACGGTAAGCATACCGTCGATTTGTACTTGGATTATGTCTGTCCTTTCAGCAAAAAGCTCTTCAAAACCGTTTATCGGGACGTTATCCCCAAGGTTGAGCCGGAGTCTGTCCAGTTTGTGTTCAGACACTACATCCAGCCATGGCACCCAACCTCCACCTTGGTAGCTGAGGCCGGAATGGCTGTCAGTATTCTGACCCAAGACCCTATCAAGTTCTGGAAGTTTTCCGATGCCCTGTTCGACAAGATGGAAGAATACTACGACGAGGCAACCTACGACGAAACCCGGCCCCAGACCTACGAACGGTTGGCCCAATTGGCCCATGACACTGTCGGGGTGGACAAGTCTGCGTTTTTGGACCTTGTCAATGTTCCAAGAGGACCAAACAAGAACGCAGGAAACAAACTGGGTGTTGATGTCAAGGCATTTACACGATTTGGCCGACAAAACAGCATCCACGTTACTCCAACCGTGGCTGTCGACGGCATTGTCCAGCCTGATATTCAATCTAGCTTCGATGCCAACCAATGGGCCGATAAACTGAACCAGGTTCAACAAGCCGCAGCAACCCGTTTGTAACCTGGGGGTAGTGTTCTTCTTTTTTTAAAAAAAGAAGCAAAAAAACAGTATTGACTATATACACAGTAAAACTACAAATCAACCTTCTCTCGGACTTCACGTAACTCTCGTTTGAACGCCTTCCACTCGTGTTTGGCGGCGTCCTTGACCGTGTCTGCCATAGCTGCAACATTCCTTGGAATTTGCATCAGGTTGTCCTTGCTAGGAATAAACTCTCTCCAATCGTCATGACCCGGAACTGGTGTCTTTTGGAATAAATAGCTGGCAGTACTAAACCCAATAAATGCCGATCCTTTGGCATTGGTGCACCATTGGCTTTCCCACCCCATTGCGCCGCAGAGCACATTAACACTGAAAAGCGATGTAGAAGCAGTCATCCCCACGTTGACTATGTGATAGAACGTGTACCCATCTGGAGTAATTGGTTTGGGCAGATGGAAATCAATAATTGCCCAAGCCGGAGGCATACACAGCAACAGAGCATTGCCCACAAACTGAACTAGAAGCGATGACGATGCCGTCGCAGCTGCCGCACAAGAGACTAACGTAGTAGCAAACAGTATAGTCGAGGTTTTCATGCTTTTTGTTAAAAAGTTGTTGAAAAGTTACAAGTGAAGGATTCAATCTTGCATATTTTTTTTGTCTGTCGGTTGCAACGTTCAAAATGCGGGGCCCCGGCGATCCATCTAGCGTTGCAACGAGATGCGGCTCCAACGTTGCTGTTGGATGCAGTCTTATCTGTGCTGTGTGAACTCCACCAATTCCTGGCACCAATGTTCTTCTTTTTTATAAAAAAAGAAGCAAAAAACAGTCGACGTCTGGGGGTTGGTGGACAGACCTCTACGGGCTAACTTGACAATTGGCCCGAAGTCCAGATTCTATGCTGCGTTGACCGTTCGAGAACTAACGCTCAAAAGCGTTTCGTCGTATTTGAATAGTTTCCGCACTTGAAACCAAACTTGGCAGTCATTGCAGAAGTATACGGGTTGTGCTGTTTTTGATAAGCACTGGAATTATAGCAATTACATAGAAAAAACAAACCAGCCTAGCATGCAACGCAATACAAAAAATATGTATACAGCCAGGATGGATGGATGAAATGGGATGAAATGAGATGACAAGAGTGGGGTTTGACTTACAACATGCGGCGACGGAATACATGTCCCGGATGGAGAAATATCATGTTTATCATTAAATGGATATGGGGAAAGACATTGCATGTCAACCCCAAACTTTAGTTCTCCTCTATCCGCCTGTGCGTTTGAACCATGCATATGTAAAACTTGATGGCTGCGGGTGTTGCACCACCTTTGATAAATACAAGATCACGAGGGTCCCACGAGTTTCATCACCGTATTCGATTGGTTGCACTAAATAGATCGCGATCAGAGATTAAGTTCCAATCGAAAGATAGATTAGAATTGTGCGGCTGTTTCAAGGGGGTAATAAAATCTCCCCCCCCTACCTTAAGAAAGAAAATTTTTTTTTAAACTTTTATTTTATTATCTATTTCATGATTCAGTCTAATTACTTTGCCAAGTGGGGGCAGTTATATTGCATAATCTGATCGCATTGAAAAATATTACAATCCCTTGACATACCTCAAATTTAAAACTCCTTCCGGCTACGGAACATGTGAAGTCGTTTTGGATCTCTGATAATGGAGTGGTAAATTACTTTCACCTA
This sequence comes from Blastobotrys proliferans, assembly GCA_003707485.3. Classification (NCBI taxonomy): domain Eukaryota; kingdom Fungi; phylum Ascomycota; class Dipodascomycetes; order Dipodascales; family Trichomonascaceae; genus Blastobotrys; species Blastobotrys proliferans. Next base: position 55,441 of record PPJI03000029.1, read on the forward strand.
GGGAACCGTTAGTCTCATGATTAATGTACTTTTGGGATTTCCGAACTATGGGAATGGTACCTGCCTGTTACAGAAGTTCTTTCATATAAAACACCTTTTGCTTCAGCGATAGGTCCCCTTTATTCAAAAGTATCTATAAATTCGAATTAGCAACCCCTTGATTGCTAAGTTATCTAGAGAGAATAAAGGGTTAAATAAAAGGTACCTGTGTCATATCTAATCTGGAACAAAGCCTCACGTCCCATATGTATGTCTTAGATGTCATGACCCAACCACCAGAATATTAATAATTATCGATCATTTGCATTTTCAATAGAAATAAAAAAAAGGAGGTTGAATTTAAAATAGAGATGGCGTAGACATGTGGTAAAAAAATATAAGCATGAACTTCGACCCTTGTCATGTGCCTAGTGCATATAAGATGATTCCATCACGAGTGCAAAGTGACAAAGAGAACAAGCCCACCACCTCACCGATCGATCAATGACATAACGTGGAGAGAGGGGGTACTTACGTACGTGCGAACGGACGAATGTACCGTACCGTACCCTCCTTTTTCTCAGCTCTCTCAGCTTAAGAGCCTCATTGCCAACCCCCCAATTAAAAGATTTGCAATGCAATCGTACTTAAAGCAGCTGTGACGGTATACCACACATGTGGTTATCCCGATTCGGATATGTAATTAACAAGAGAACGAAAAGACGCGTTTTTTTTTTTTGTGTTGTAAATAGTCTATCATCAAATACGTTAATACACATAATAAATAAATGACCTAAATAAATAAATAAAAAGAATGAAAATAAAAAATACACGTCATGATCATGTTAGTGATGGATATACTGTTCGTAGTCGTTTAAATACAGGTTGTTGTTGTAGCACAGGAGTGAATCTAGGCGATAAGAGACCAATCTTCTTGTTTGGTTTGGGTTGTTGTTGTGTCTCATCAAATGCATCATCATGACTTCGTTTTTTAGTACTAGTAGTAGAATATTCAAATGCAGGCATTAGAGTAGAATGCGAAGAAGAAGTAGTTTGACCAAGTGGTGGCGTCATTGGACCAAGTATTGGTGATGGTGATGGAGTCTCTTGTGAGGCAACAACTGGAGAATCAACCAATTGTGGCACTGGAGGTAGTAGTATAGATGCTTGGAACTCGGCTTGAGCTTCTTGAATTGTTAATGGGTTGGTCAAGACTAGTTTTCGAAAATGCTGTAGAGTTAATCGTCGTAGTGGATTTGGATCAAATACTGAGTTTAGAATGTTGTTTAGTTGAACAGATATCTGTGGCATAATCCGCTGTAGAAAGTTAGGATCGTAACAAAACGCTCGAAACGATCTATCTTCGATTGGAGTGGCCTTTTTCCATGGATTTCTACCACATGTGAGGTTTAACAGAATAACTCCTAAAGCCCACACGTCGCTAGAACTTGACGAGAACCTGGCGTGATGGTTGGTCTTGTTGAACCGTTCTGGACTCATGTAAAAGGACGATCCACATCCAAATTCACTAGAGAACTGCCGTCTGGTTGCTAGACCAAAGTCTGCTATCTGTATCGACAAACCATCGTTGCTTACCAAGATGTTTTCAGGTTTCAAGTCACAATGAAACACACCACGGTTGTGACAGTACAACACGGCGTCTGTTAGTTGATGAAAAATGTCTTTGACCAGTTTTTCATTGCCAGTGTACCACTTCAAGTCTGTGATAGCATGGAACAAGTCGCCATTTGGAAAATAGTCCAATACAACATATAAATAATCTTCACTGTCGAATACCTTGTGGATAGTCACGATATTTGGGTGTATGTGTACCAGTAAATGTAATGCAACTTCTCTGTATACTCTGTCGTTAGTGCTGATAAAACGCAGTGCCATGCCTTCTAATGGCACTTCAGAAACACCTTGAATAGCGCTCTTGTGTCGTTTAGGCAGTGCTTTGACGGCCACCTTTTTGGCGTTTGTTGAATCATGGCCACAATACACGATACCATATGCTCCTGAGCCTATAACCCCTGTAAGAGTAATGGTACCCAACTTCTGACCGGTTTTTGACATTTTACGTTGAGTAAGATAAAAGAAAGAGAGAAAGTGCGGATGGTGAAAAGAAGGAGAAGGAGAAAGTATATCTTATATATATGTATATATATGACTTTAGATTCATTACCAACAAACACACCCCCCAACTGACCATATATCCTGCCGGTCACTACCGTGTGATGTACATGGTCTATATTTTCTTTTAATGGATGGTCTTTATCAAATGGCAACAGTTGCTTTTTCAAAGGCCACCCGGCGTGTTGGTTCCTGTTTGGTGTTTTGGCGGTAGAGCCAACTTGCGCTGGGCAAGTGGAACTGGGGCCAACTGGGCTCTGCATGAATAATCACCATTCATTCTGCTTTTTTTTTTTTTTTAAGTAGTAAGCTAAAATTGGCATTGCATGGGGCTTATTACCAGCTTATACCGTGCATGCATGTTATGCATGGGCATTTATTTGGGTTGGAGCGGACGACTTGTTTTACGCTTGGCTCCACCTTCTTTTTTTCTTTTGCTGTTGGTGTTGCCCACCAGCACCGCAAAGAAAATCGAAACCTGCGGCTTTCAAAATAAACCAAAAAAGAATATTTTAAAACTTATTATTATTGCATCAAAAGTAAAATAATCAAAGTTATTAGATTATGGAAACTAGCCAGTTTTTTTTTTTTTATTTACGTAAGAGATGGGTGAATTGAAACTAAAACATGAGAAAAAAACTCTAAACCAGGGGTCAGAAACATGTGTCTTAATTTTTTTTTATGTTGTGTCACAACTTTTCATGTGCTAGACTAAACCCCCCAAATCCACCAAAGTCAAGCTAGCTCTTTAGAAAAATGGAAATGGACCAATGGAAAACCCTTGTCAAGTCAAGCAATAGTACAGATACAATACCATTCTGTGGTTACTTCCTAAAGGGGAATGGTAATTGAATTTGAAAATTGGTTGGCAGGCAACATGATGCTAGGCACGCAACATGCCGGTCCGACAGCGGTACTTCGCCCGACGATGCAACCACAAGCACAATCACAACCTAGAGACGCGTTTTAAAACGCGACTTTTGGAATGTAATATGCATATACATACCCTAAGTTTCATGGAGATTACATAGTAGTATAAGTCAGAGGTTGGGTTTTGGGTCAAAGCTCCTCAGCTCAGCTCAGCTCAGCGGCTTCGTCGTCTTCTATAGCGGCAGGCTGAACGCAGGACCCAGCCAACGATGAAACCCAGCCCACTGGTAAATGTATAATTCATACCCCCTTTGGTGGAACCAGCTTTCGAAAAGTTTGGGCTTCATGACAAGGTTTCTGTGGTATACAAAACTACGAGTAGAAGTACTGCCCCCAATAAGATCCATACCCATCTTTTGCCCAATTCCATGGTTAGATCACAAAACTCATCTAGGATAACAACGGTTTTTGACGATTTGTTTTGGTTTTTTTACTGTTTGTTTATATTTTGGTAGATGTGGACTAGACCCTAAAATACAGGGATTTCTGTTGTATATTATTTTTTCATGCACAACTACAAGTTTGATTCTATTTAGGTTGATCGGCAATTCTATATCCTTGAAAGCTCCCTAAAATTGATTTTGAAGTGTAACGGACGTACATAACGTAAGCTGCGCTACTATAGGCAAGATTGACATGTTGTTCTTGCACATTCCTATGCAGTTTGAACTTCGATCGATGTCATGCATGAGCCTCTCACCTTTCACCTCCTTTTTCTTCTGGGAGTGCTGCAGTTCAGTTTCCGATATGGGTGTGCATATACTGAAACTCTATGATCATCTTCAACGGTCTGTATATGTTGTTGTGGTACCATTACCCAGAGTACCACTACTTTCCTGTCTTGATACCTGTCAACCCTGTTTGTGTACACTGTGCGCCTTTTCTATTAGTTCATTTAATAACAAACTCTCCAATGTTTGGGAATTGAACTGTCGGTACCGTCGGAATACCTACTACGCAGTCAAGTCTGTAGTCGGAGTACTTGTTGTACCGATACCGATACCGATGACATCTCCCAAGACTTAGAGTACGGTATCGCGATACTTGTGATACCTTGTGATACACACACATACACACACAAACAAATTGTTGACTGCAGGTAAAATAAAATGGCTGACTTCAGATGCTGGGTATGCTTGAGTGGGCCAGATGATCCTCCTCCGCCAAATGATGAAGTTCATCATTGGAAACGTCCATGTCCTTGTTCAGGCATGGTTGCTCACGAGTCTTGTTTGCTACAATGGGCCAGATCCAGAGGAGATCAAACTTTGGAATGCCCACAGTGTAAATTCACTATCCATACCGTAAAGGCTAAGCAGAGTATTCTATTACAGACAAGAGATGTGATAGAAAAGCTAAATCGTACAGGATTTGCCACTATATTCATATGTACTGTAGGGGGAGCAGTAGTGGGGACAGTATATACAACTCTTTATAGCATGGGTGCGACTACTATTCGGTTCATCTGTCCAGAGTCTATGGCTTTTGATTTACTTGGAGTAGCAGTAAACCAAGATAATATCCAATTACTACCTCCAACCTGGAAAAAAATGATGCTTATTCCAACAATTCCGCTGATATTACTTTCGTCTGGTAAACGGTCGAATGTGGTAAACGTATTGACGACATTGTTACCTTGGACTCTTGTAACACCTGAGCAGCGTGCATTGTTGCGTATTGACGGACCCCAGTTGACGATGATTGCATTACCATGGGTCCGGATGGCATACCAGTATATTTACGACAAGCTTATTGATCCGATCATTGTGAATTGTGCATTAAAAGTATCTCCATTAGATTTACAACAAGACGGGGGTGTAAGACTGGAAGTTCTGATCAACAACAATCAGATTGTGGGAGGAGGTGCCCCTGTTGCAGGCGTAGGTGCAGGAGCCCAGTTTAATGGTGGTGAAAATGGTCAACTGGACCTTGGAGCAAACGAAGCTGGAGCTGGAGACGGGGCAGGGCCCGCAGATGATGCCGGACAACAAAATGCTGAGCCGGATCAAGATCAAGAACAGGGCCAAGGACAAGGGCAGGGCCAAGAAGAAAACGTGGGATTTGCCGAGTTGATGTTATTGAGAGGTTTTGAATGGTTGGTGAACATGTTTGAACCTCCAGCGGTGGGTGCTCCACAGATAGATGGCCAGATTGTTCAGCAGGACCAGCAAGCGCTTGATCGGCCTCAGCAGCAGCCAGACCAGCAGGCGGACCAAGAACAGCACCGGAATCACAGAGGCGACTGGATTATCAGTAATCGTTCATTGACGTTAAAGGCTGGTTACGCAATGCTATGGCCGCTACTTGGAGGCATCACTGGTGAAATATTATCTGCATCGCCCACCGTACGTAGACTGGTGCCTGACCGTTTCAACCGAAACATTGCCGGTGCACTATTAGTTATTCTGGGCCGTGATTTGGTCAACGTGGGCACCGCACTGATCAGGTCTAGAATCGAGACCAGCACCACCGTAGTTGATTACGACGATTTGTAAATAGATATTTAACGATGACGACCCGACCCCACACCCGGTGAGCCGCACGTTACCCTGAGTAACAGCTTCCAGTGGCTTTCTTCTTTTTTTAAAAAAAGAAACAAAAAACAGTAGACAGTTGGAATAAATAGAATGTACTCTTTCCAACCGTGTCACGCCTTCGATGTTTATCTTCTTTTTTCAAAAAGAGGAAGCAGTAGACAATTGGAATAAACAGATCGTGCCGGTTCTCTAAAAAAGCGCCAGAACACCGTTTCACATCCCCCTAAACGGCACCACTTCTGCTGGTACCAGTGTATCCCCAGCGCCTACTGTTTTTGCTTCTTTTTTAAAAAAGAAGAACATACCAAAAGGCTTAACAGACATCAATCTTTCCAATCATGCACACAATCTTTGCCAGAAAGAGCCAGAACATAGTTTTTGGACCCCCAAACGGGCACCACCTCACCTGGTGCCAAGCAAATAAGCTGTATACTGCGCCCTGAATAACGCATTGGGATGGACTCCTTCAAATTTCAAGATAACGAGCAAAAACTTTTTTTGGACAATTGGAATAAACAAATCACAGGCCATCTACCCGTACCTTTAGTTTTTTCGAAAAAGGGCCGGAACATCGTTTTTACCCGCCTAAAGAGGCACCGCCTCACCTGGCGCACCCCTCCCAGCGTCTACTGTTTTTGCTTCTTTTTTAAAAAAGTAGAAAGCCAAGCCTAGCGCATTTGCGCCGCACGCCGCACAGCACCTTACCCGGATGTCGGCGTTCATCCCAACGCAAGCAATTTTTCTGCGAAACCTACTAAACATTTTTGTTTTTACAACCAAAAGTACGACACAATCCATAAGAGTTATACAGGGACACCACCAGACATGATTTACGAAGCCGCAAAGGTCGGAGATGTGGAGAAACACTCGTCGAACGTGTTGGAGCAACTAGACGAGATCCCCGATCTGGTTTCTATAGCCGCAGCAGCACATGAATCATTAAATCAATCTCAAACTCAACCTCAACCTCAACCTCAGCAACCGCAACTAATTGATCCAGCACTAGGACTGCCCCCACAACAACCTCAACAAACAACAGCTGATCCTAAGAAGGAATGCCGTTTCTGTGGTAAAACATTCTCACACCCTGGGTCTTTGGGGCGTCATTTGGATCTCAAGCGTGGTTCAAGACAGCATCCTGCCGAATTGGTGGACGAGATTCGAGGGGATGTTAAACGACGAGGCGACATGGCAGAGATCAGAGCCAGAAGGGCCAAACGTGCCAAACTGTACAATTCGCGACAGGATGTGAAAGAACGTGCCAAGGCTCGAAGAAAAGTCAAAGAGCGATCTGACAAAGCAAAGGAAATTGCGAAATCGAACTTTATTGCTCGAATTGGTGTTCCTGGGCTCCCCCCTCATCCGTCATTTGCCCATGTCGTGCTGTATTTCCTGCCGCCAAGCCATTGGCCCCATGATCCACCTACCAAGCAAACCTTCGACTCGCTCGAGAATGCCTTGTCCAAACTAGCAGGCAGTGATCCCAATTACGAGAGTTTCAAAACGAGGCTAGAGGTAGCGTTTGAGCAATGGAGCCGTATGAACATGCACACAAAAACTGGCATCTGGGCCAGAGAACTGCGACGTGCCGCAGAGGCTGCACTGGGGAACATTTCGTTGTACGACCTGGGATCACGGGATCTATGGTTGAGCAAGGAGCACGACCGCATTGTCGAGGAAATGAACGAGCAGGACGAAGACGAAGACGACCACAATCGCAACGGCGACAACGACGGGTGATCCTTAGGCGTGGCTTTCTTCTTTTTTATATTACGCTACTGATGCAAGATACGAGTTAAGATGGCGGTCGAACTGGTCACAACGAATCGGCATGTCCAGCTGGTAGAACGGGTTCTTCATCACGTGGTCGCTGAATATCTGGTATATGCGGTTGATAATGCCATCTGGATTGTATTGACCAATGTCGGTGACTACCAGAAACTTGATGCCAGTGATTGTTTGAAAGCAATGCAGAGTAAATTTAGACGTCTCCATAGTCTGCAAACCCGAACTGGTCCCGGTAGGAGCTATTTTGGACGTAATTGCATGCACGGAATGAAACGTTCCCGCCAATACTAAGTAATCATTGGTCTCTAGCTTCGTCAGCCCTTGACGGAAGTCTCGCTATAAAAAAAAACCCCCTGTTAGCACAGTCAATTCCCCAGAAACGCCATACCTGGTATATCAGACCCCCGGCTTTATTCAGTATATACACCGACAGAACCGCCATCGGGATATATTACCTTGTCGTTCGTCGTGTTATTTGTTGTGTGTGTTCTCTCTGTCCACTGCTGGGATGTGTGTCCTCCTTTCACAAGCACAAGCACGTCCGATTCAGGTCCGATCCGATCCGATCTGATCCTATCTCGACTGTCGACATCCTCACGCACTGAAATTCGAGTAGACTAGCTTTCTTCTTTTTTTAAAAAAAGAAGCAAAAAACAGTTGACGCTGGGGAGGGTTGGCAGCGTGGGCGACGGCTGCGGCCCCTAACTGCCACTGCTTTTTGCTTCTTTTTTTAAAAAAGAAGAAACTACCTTAGGAGTGATCAAACGCTAGTGCCGTAATTGCTGCTCACCGGAACACCGTCACTTGACACGTTTCCCCGGCAACACGACAACCCTACTACAACTAGAACACACAATGATAGAACTGTCCATACGCCTTTGTATAAACACTACTTGAAAAGCCAAGCTGAGTGATAGATAGATAGGCATTTTTGCCTGATTACGGTGCTTTGCACTGCGTTGCCTGCGTTTGCCTGCTTGCGTTACGTTGCCTTGCGGTTGCGGTGCGCGGTTGGCGTTTAGCTGCGTTGCCTGCGGTGGGTTGGCGTTTCCGGGCAACGCTAAACGCTTTGACTAACACAATCTCCAGCCAACGCCCTTGGGCCTTAGCAACAACAGCGCCTGCTTATTAGCGTAACGTACCGTGTGTGGGCGTAAGCGTAGGCGCTGTTTATTTCCTTCCTTCTGATTCCTCCCCTTCTTCCCCCCCAATCGGTGCATCGGTCTCACTTCAGTCGAGTTGAACACCCAAAACAACAAACACAACAACAAATAAAACGCCATCTGTTTTTTTTCCTTCACTCTTAACAACAACATCCAAATATACACCTCCTCCCACCCTCTAACATCCATCCCTTTTAAATAAATAAGTACAACGCAAGTTCGTTATTTGTTGAACAATGGCATCTGAGGTAAGTAGGACAATTGTGAGTCTTCCAGCAGTGGCTGAGAAAGTGACCACATCACCAAATACCCCTCTTTTTTTTTTTTTTTTTTTCTTAGGAGTTTATACTAACAGATGGCGTTGTTTAGAGAGAAACAAATACCTTTTTGGCTCGACTTTGCGAGCAAGCAGAACGATACGATGAAATGGTAGAATACATCAAAAATGTGGCCAAATCAGACGAAGAATTAACCACCGATGAACGAAACCTGCTTTCAGTAGCTTACAAAAATGTAATTGGTACAAGACGAGCAAGCTGGAGACACATGCTTTCTATAGAACAAAAGGAAGAAGCCAAGAATGCTACCCACCACGTCGAACAAGTTAAGCAATACAAGACCAAAATCGAAAAGGAATTGGAAGATGTTTGCAACGACGTGTTGTCAGTTTTGACCGATCACTTGTTAAAAAAAGCTGAGTCAGGCGAATCAAAGGTGTTTTACTTCAAGATGAAGGGTGATTACCATCGATATTTGGCAGAAATCGCCTCAGGGGACAAGAAGAAGGCCGCTGCAACATCTGCTCACGACTCTTATCGAGAAGCAACCGAAGTTGCACAGACTGAATTATCCCCAACACACCCAATTCGACTGGGTTTGGCATTGAACTTTTCTGTATTTTATTATGAAATCTTGAACTCTCCATCTCGAGCTTGCCACTTGGCCAAGCAAGCATTTGATGACGCAATTGCTGAATTGGACTCATTGTCTGAAGAATCTTACCGAGATTCCACACTAATCATGCAATTGCTACGAGACAACTTGACTTTCTGGCAAAATGACTTGGATGCTGCTCAACAAGAAGGTGGCGCTGAAGGTGCTACCGAGGACGCTTCAAAAGAGGAATCATCGTCTGCTGCTGATAAGAAGAAGGATGAATCAGAAGAAGCTCCTGCCGCTGCTGCTGAAGCTGAGGAATCGAAAGAATAAAGTACCCATGTTTTTATTTTGCGTTTGAAATAATAAAAAAATAAAAAAAATACTGATTTTTAAAGGTATATATACAGTCAGTTGCTTGCTTGCACGTTTTTTCTTGTTTGTTATTTGTGGTTTTATTTCTCTTTCTATTTGTCTATTTTCAGTTTTTTCTCGATTCTTTATTCATATAATGATAGTAATATGCTTAGCCTTTCAACGCACTGTCCACTGTTTTTTGCTTCTTTTTTTTAAAAAAAGAAGACATATCACCCCTAGGAATTTAAAAAAAGAAGCAAAAAAACACTAGACGCGTGGGGTGTTTGCCGCTTGACACGCATGGACTTGACGACACAGACCACAGGGTTCGAGGACTACCTCAAGGAAATCCCCGAAACGATCCACACAAGCTCCAAGATACAGATTGCTGGCAAGATCGCAGTTCAAGTGCGTGAAATCTTGGATATTTCAACCAGTAAATACGAGTTATTACAGAAATTACAGAACGAAGACGCAGCCCGAGGAACGCGTCATGTCCAAGAGGCACAGGTAGAGGCTGATCAGGATAATACCCAGCAGCCGACTCAACCAGCGTCAACTAAACAGCATTTCTATAGATTGATTGTTCAGGACTATCGGGGGAATTTGTGTTTCGCGTTTGAGCTGAAAAAAGTGTTTGATTTCGAGACGGATATCAAACTTGGGACGAAGTTGATCCTGGAAAATGTCGAATCAAGTCGCGGGGTGTTGATGCTCAAACCTCAGAATACTCAGATCGTACAGGGAAGTCATATTCCCGGGTGGGAAATGGCGAAAAAGGACAAATTGGTTAAGTTGCTGCAGAATCTGCTGGACAACGAGGACAAGTAGATACTGTTGGTACTGCTTTTTTGCAAAAAAAAAAGAAGAGCCCACCCAGCTAGCACTGAGCGACTACGGGATCTATTGAACTACTTCTTGGAGAGCCGAGTAGCGACGTTGGTGGCCTCTTCTACACTTCGTGCCAGGGCAGATCGCACCTTGTTGTCTTCCATTACGGCCAATCCGCTGATAGTGGTGCCCCCTGGGGTGCACACTGAGGTTCGCAGCACTGCTGGAGGCTGCTTTTCGGTTTGGACCATGTCGCCAGCTCCCTTGAGCACCTGTGCGGCGCATTGCTCTGCTAGTTTGTATGGCATGCCCATCTTGACGGCTCCGTCAATCATTGCCTCCATTACCAAGTAGCAGAACGCTGGTCCGGATCCACACAATGCAGTTGCAACGTCTTGATGTTTTTCTTCCAAGAACAGACACTTTCCAGTGTTGTTGAAGATCCATTCGACTGCCGACTGAACGTTGGCGTCTTCAACGCCGTTTTCTGGGAACGACACAACTGTCATGCCGGATCCGATCTTGGATGGGGTGTTGGTCATTGCTCGAGCAATGGTGGCATTATGGCCAGTCAGCTCGGACAATTGCAGGATGGTCTTGCCTGCCAACAAGCTGATGACTACCTTGCCCTTGAACAATTCGTTTGGAATTGGAGTCAGGATCTTTTCAGCCATGAATGGTTTGCAACCCAGCAGAATGACATCTGATTGCTTGACCAGCTCGTTGTTATCCTGTCGGAACACCTTCAATTGGTCTCCGTAGGTAGATGATAGTCGTTCTTCGGATTCTTTAGAGTTGACTGCGGCCAGGAATTTGCCCGGTCGAATCTGCCCCTCTTTGTCGGCCTTGATTGATTCGATTGTGGCATTCAGGACTGCAGTACCCATGGTACCACATCCCAAGACTCCTAAGGTGAAGTTGTTTTGCAATTGGCTCATTTTGTCTGTGTATAATGAATTGTCAAGTGTCTGGGTCACCCAGCATGTATTCAACACATCTATAACCAGCACTACGGCGCACGGCACTGCCAACAGTTACCCGGTTCTGGCTTTGGAGTCGGTGGGTCGGTGGGGAGGGGGTCGGACCGTCCACTGTGCTGTGCTGAAACTTTACTTTGTAGCTGGAGCTGTGGGCCACACGATAATGACAAAACGAGACAAAAAACGACTAGACAAAAAACACCAGAGAAACTAATCGATATACCAACCACTATTAACACTCCCAGGTGCTATCATCCCACAAGGGGTTGCTTTTACTAGACAAGAAATTCAACAAACAAAGCAAGAAAATGATGGAATTTGGCAAGGTGAAAGGACTAGCGAGCGAGATTGAGGTTAAACCTGTAAATCCATATACTGAACCAGTAAAGAAAAATAGAGTATTCGAATTGAGCTGTGCCCCTACGTTATACCCCAGTGAGAAGGAATTTGAAGACCCATATGCATATATCAACAGTATCGCCAAGTTGGGTGAGCAGTATGGCATCTTAAAGATCGTTCCTCCTGCTAGTTGGAGGCCGAAGTTTCGGTTGGACCCTAGTAGGTTCATATTTACGACCAGAAAACAACGTCTTAGTAGCATTGGAGCGGTTACAAGAGCCACGAACTCATGGATTGAACGGCTATCAAAGTTTCATCTGTTTGAATCAGGGTGGAGAATTGACAAGCAGCCTTTTGTAAATAACAAGAAACTGAACTATTACCTCTTAAAGTGCGCAGTTGAATCGCTGGGCGGGTTTGAACAGGTGTGTAATCATAATCTATGGCCAGAAGTCATGAATAAGTTAGGATTAGGGGATCCTCAGACGGAAGACTTGAAAACTGCCTACCATGTACACCAAATATACGATCGAGTAATACGACCATACGAAGAGTATGCCGAGCTTGTACTCAATTCCAACTTGTTCAAGGATCTGACAATTGACTTTATTAATACCAAAAACAAAATGACCCCTCCACCAGAAGAAAAATATCTGATGGACCACAAACTCGAAGGCAAAGCGGAGGATAACGGTGAAGAAGAAGAAGACGAAGAGGAGGAACTGATGCGACCTCCACGGAAAAAGCGGATTGGCAATGGTGGCCGAATGTTCAATTTGAAGACTGATCGAAGTGGTGATAGCTCGGGAGCTGCGGCTCATGCATCAGATAAGCATGATAGCGATGACGAGTATGATCATTGCACCATATGCGATAAGGCTGTGAGTGAAGGCGATCTATCATGTGCGAATTCCAACTGTGAAAGAGATTATCACTACAGCTGCTTAGGACGACCAATAGCTCTGGTTTGTGACCCTTCAAAGTCTGTGCGAGGGTGGTATTGTCCACGGTGTTTGGTGGGAACAGGGGAGTTTTACTTTGATCAAGGCGACGACGAGTATACGCTGGATGAATTCAAGGACAAAGCAGATGAATTTAAGGCTAAGTATTTGAAAAAGATCAAAGTCAAGGGTGACGAGACTGATCTCAACGAGCTAGAAAACATTGTAGAAGAGAAATTCTGGAACCATGTCGAAGACCTTGACTGTAACATTGAAATTGAGTATGGGGCTGATTGCCAATGTGATGAATTGGGCTCGGGGTTTCCAAACATTTCGGATCATCCTAGAGATCCGTATGTCAAGGATCTTTGGAATCTGAACAACTTTTCCAAGCACCGCAAGTCCTTGTTCAGAGTTGTCAAGGAGATATCTGGGGTAACTGTGCCGTGGGGATATGTAGGAATGATGTTTTCTGCATTCTGCTGGCATAGTGAGGATCACTATACGTATTCGGTGAACTATCAACATTTAGGAGCTACCAAAACGTGGTATGGAATCCCTGGCAGTTATGCTGAAAAATTTGAAGCTGCTAGCCGAGAAATGGTACCTGAGCTCTTTGCCAAACAACCTGATTTGCTATTTCAACGAGCAACTATGATATCGCCTTCGTTTTTGAAGCAAAAAGGTGTTCCAGTTTACGCAATTGACCAGCATCCAGGACAATTTGTGATTACGTTCCCTAAGGCGTATCACAGTGGGTTTAACCATGGATTCAATTTCAACGAAGCCGTAAATTATGCTCCACCGCAATGGGTACCTTTTGGTGAAGAATGCATAGTGTCGTACCGTCACCAGAAGCGGGAACCACTGTTTAGTCATGATTGGTTGTTGATGACCATTGCGAAGCAAGATACGTCGAAGGAGACTGCTAGTTGGTTATATCCCCATATCCTAAAGCTTGTTCAACAAGAGGATTTGGGTAGGAAGCGGATCAAGCGACTGCATCCTAACGTCAATGTTCAGCTAGTCAAGACGGAGTCTCGGGATCGAAAGTTGTATCAGTGCTGTGAATGCAATACGTATAGTTATTTGAGCCGGGTAGTAGTGCAACGAGATGCGCCCGTTAATGAAGATGATGAAGATAGTGATGACAGCGAGAATGACGATACCTCGTACAAGGTCTACTGTTTATATCATGTGCCGCTGAAGATCAATAAAAGGTCGACATTGACTCTGGAATTGCGGGAATATGCTCGTGATTTGAAACTGTTTACATCTACATTATATAATCGTTTAGGAGTTAAAAAATAGTACTAACTAGAGATAAACACAATTGCTAATGGGCTCTACTGTTTTTGCTTCTTTTTTTAAAAAAGAAGAACACCATCGGGAGGGTAATGACTTTTTTTTCCAGAAAAAGTAGCAAAAAGCGGTCGTAGTACTCTTAGTCCAAGCACTCTAGCAAGGTATTCCACAGTTGCATGTCGTTAAAATAGTCGTGATGGACAGCAGACACCAGATAGTAGTTATCATGGATCTGTTTGAGCAGCTGAGCAGAGGTTGTGCCTGGCTTGTACAGTCGTTGCCATTCCTGCCAGATACTGAAAGACTCGTCTCGCCAAGCTTTGAAGGACTCTTCTTCGATAATGGTGGATTGGACAACCTCACGGTTAGGGAATACACCCCAAGTCACTGCATTGGAAGATCCTTCCGGCAGGTTGCTTTCAAAAGCACCCGAGCTGTTGCCTGCGTAGTATGAAATTTCGCCAGCCGCGTCGAGTTTCTGCTTCAGCTTGGCCCAATCGTCCCCTGAAATAAAGAACTCCAAAAACGCCTTTTGGAAAATGTGACCTCTCGGTGGACCCCATCCAAAGATCTTATCCGACGATTTGGCACAGTTTCCAGTGGCCGGTTGTGAAGCAACTGTCCAGCAGCCCTTTTCATTCAATTGCAAAAGCTCTTCTTGGATTAACGACGTTTCTGCACTTAGCTTTTGGTCACTCCATGGAATGACCTCCAGCTCGTTAGTAATGTGTTTGGTAAACAGAGCCGTAATGTCCTCCTTAGTTTCAGGATATCCCCACAGTTTCAATGCTTGAGCATTGTCTACATGCAGGGTTGGCCCATAGCCATCAATTTCACCATAGGCAGGGGAATTGGAGTTACCAAAACGCCCGTTAGGGAAATCATCCCATGTTGCTTCTCGCCCAAGTTCGCCTTTACCTGAGGAGATGGAAATTGCAGCTGCTGATTTCGAAATTGAAGTGTGCTCAGGCTCTACTACGTTTTCATCTGTTTCTTCAACATGTTCAACCATTTTGGATTGATCCAAGATTTTGGCTACAGATTTCTCCAAATTTAGTGTATAAAAGTGGTATCCCTTGACAATCTTGGATCTTTTTTCAAGTTGCGAAATCATATCACATGCCAAATCAACACCGAATTTTTTGACTCTATCGTCGTCACCCACAGGGATTTTCTTGATTTCCTCTAATATATCGCCAGGAATTGAAGCATGAGATAGCTTGGCAGCTCGAACAAATGACTGGAAAGTATTTACTGGCATCAGACCTGGAATAATAGGAATTGATTTCAATTCCTCGTGTTCTAACACTAGAGATTCGAAGTGCATGAACTTGTCCACATCATAAAACAGCTGTGTCACCGCAAAATCTGCACCAGCCTGTATTTTTTCAATCAAATATGGGATATCCTTTGCTGGGTCCTGATCTGTATCATCCACTCCGTCAACATGACCTTCTGGGTATGCAGCAACTCCAATGCAAAATTCATCTCCATGACGATTCCTGATGTATTTTACCAAGTCCACGGCATGTTGAAATTTAGAATTCGAAGGGGTCCAGGCGTATTCGCTTCCACGTGGAGGATCGCCCCGCAATGCCAAAATGTTCTTAATGCCAGCTTTACTGGCTCGATCTAATGCATCATCCAAAATTTGCGGGTCCATATTAGTACAAGTCAGATGTAGGCATGTATTTAGGCCCAGCTCTTGACTACACATTTCGGCAATATTTAACGATCTACTGCTGGTCGATCCACCTGCACCCCAGGTAATGGTAACGAACAACGGACCCAGTTTGGCCATTCGTTCCATTCGGACGGACAAATTGTGTGTGCCCTATAGTCAATGACGCTATCTGTTAGTATTGCAAGTGATGTGAAGATCACATACCGTTTCCGTTTTAGGTGGAAAAAACTCAAATGAGAAGAATTTCTGGTCTGGTTTTAACTCTTTGATAAGCTCCGTGACTTTCATCTTCTATAATTCTATGATTCTATGGGTGTAAGAGGGGAAACCTGACCAAGAGTAATCTTTGAAAAAAATATCTTACACTGTGCCGTTCCGCTGTAAATCAACGCTGAATCGGGGACGGTGTCGGCATCGGGTCGGTTGGTCGGCATCGGCATCGGATTCAGTGATGGAGGATCCGTGTCAGTGCCAGCCGTTGGTGATAGTTCCAGTCCTGTCAGTGCGTGTAGTGTGCAGGGTGGGAGACATCGACATACTGTACTGTGGACTGTGGACTGTGGACCATGAACAACGGCGATGATGAATTGTTTGTCCAGCCGACTGACCCTGGTCAACTGTATGATGGCCAGAACTTGATAACTGAGAAGGAAGCGCAGCAACAGGTTGAACAAGAGACCAAGGTTGAAGCTAGCGAGGTGAAAAGCGTCAATGTTGAAGGCTCGAAGGCTGTTACTACGTCGTTGGTTTTACCATTTCAGCAAAAGATCATCAGGGATATGCTCGAGGAGGATGGGTTGTTGATTATGGCTAGAGGAATGGGGCTGTTGCAAGTCACTGTCAACTTGATTCACGCACTGGATGTAGTGGGGATCGACACCAGACAAAAAAAGGCTGGGGAATCCCAGGAAAATAGTCTGATTCTTGTTGTAGGAGCTGCGGACGATGATAATGATAAGATACGGGAGGGACTACGTGACTTGGCTTCGTTGGATGGATTGAATGGGGAAGAGACACCTGCTGAGGCGCCATTAAATCGTGGATTAACCGTGTTTAGCGAGACGGACACACGAACTAAGCGACAGTCTGCATATGCTCAAGGTGGTGTGTTTTCAATGTCGAGTGTTGTGGTCATTGCTGATATGTTAACAGATACAATTGATCGTAGGAAAATAACCGGAATTGTGGTTCTCAATGCTCACCGAGTCAAGGAGGATTCTGGGGTAGCGTTTTTGCTGAGCCTATACCGAGATGTGAACAAAGCAGGGTTCATCAAAGCCCTGAGCGATCAACCTGAACGGTTTTCTACAGGGTTTTCGTCCCTGTCCAAGCATTTGAAGTGGATCAAAGTGCGGCGATTGTGGCTTTGGCCCAGATTTCATGTTAAGGTTCGTAATGTGCTTGAAAATAGTGAGCGGGACGTGGTGGAAATTGCGGTATGGCCTTCGGATTCTATGATTGAAATTGGCAAGGACTTGCGAGCTATTATGGAAAGCTGTTTGTCGGAACTGCGACAGCTGAGTGTTGTAAAGCAGAACGTCGAAAATGCCAATGAAAACTGGACTTTGGATAATGCAATCCTTAGAAATTTTATGGGCATGGTTAGAGGAGCACTTGGCCCCGTGTGGCATCAGATGAAGGGGAAGAATAGACAACTGATATATGATATCGGTGAAATATTGCAATTGTTAGAGAGATCCACGACTGCAAGCTCTGTTTCGTTCCTAACGGACTTAACTTGCATGCATAGGTTGGCACGAATTGCGCTGCTCAAAGGGATGACATCGTGGATTGAACATCCTGCAGCTGAGTTACTGTTAAAAGCGGCAAGAGAGAGGGTCTTTGGTAAAGGAGGCGTGGAAGAACCTCCAAAATGGGATCAGCTGGGAAAGATCCTGGATGAGATTGCATTGGCTCAACAACAGACTCACTCGCATGGGGATATTCCGCCAGGGCCAGTTTTGATCATGTGTAGTTCATTCAGCGGAGAACTAAAGTCAGTAGTGACCCGTCTGAAGAAGAAGGATGGAGATATTTATTCAGCACAAGAGTTTTTAGTGAAACAACGCCAAGCATTCAACTTTTGGCAAAAGCATCTGGTAAACGTACAGTCATTGTATCATTCAGGCATGACAATGAACCAGGTCAAGGCTGTAGCGAACATGCCTCGTGAGGCCACGCGTCAGAATCAACAGCAGCAGCAACAGCAAGCACAAAGGGGGTTCAATAAGCGACGCCGCGTACGGGGCGGCTCAACGATGCAAGTCGGAGGTAGAGACTCTCAACAGCCACAACAGCAGCCTTCTGTTCCAGATTCCGAGAGTACAGAAGATTCACTGGTGCCAGAGGAGATTGAAATTCTTGATGATGACGATGACGAAGATGATGAGACGTTTGAGCCGCTCGATGATACAATCCAAGTGATGGACATGAGTGACGTAGTAATTGTAGACACCTATAACGAGTCAGCTAATGAAACGCTGCTCCAGGAACTACAACCTTCGTACATTATCCTATACGAACCGGATCTGGCATTCGTTAGAAGGGTCGAAGAATATCGGTTCACTCACAAAGCGAAGGTGTATTTCATGTATTACAAGGACTCGGTGGAAGAACAACGCTACTTGGCTGCTGTTCGTAGAGAGAAGGATACATTTACCACTCTGATTCGTGAGAAAGCAAAGATCCCGATCATCTTAGAAGACGAGTCGGGTGAATATTCATCACAAGCACCTGCGATCTTGAGAGCAGTCAGCTCTCGAATTGCCGGCGGTCAGGAAATCGTAAGTGAAAAGCCGCGAGTAATTGTGGATACACGAGAACTGAAAAGTTCACTTCCGTATCAGATTTACAAGCATAGCTGTGAAGTCGTCCCAGTGACGTTGACTGTTGGTGATTATGTGTTGACACCAGATATATGTGTAGAACGAAAAAGTATAAGCGATTTGGTACAATCGTTGAACTCTGGTAGACTGTACAAGCAATGCGTTGAAATGTGCAAGTATTATGATTTGCCAACATTGCTGGTCGAATTTGACGAGGCAAAGTCATTCTCATCGCTGAGCATGGATGAGTCTGAACGACTGAAGAATTCTGAAATGGAGAGACTGCTGCAAGAATCGGTTCAATCTAAACTGACCCTGCTAATACTGACCTTTCCAAAACTGCGGACGATCTGGTCATCGTCGCCTTTCCAGACTGCTGAAATATTCATGGAGTTGAAGCAATCGCGAAAGGAACCAGATGTAGAGACATCACTGTCTCATGGCCGTCGTTCTGCCAATGCCAAAGTGGAGAACGATGAGGCAATTGCCATGCTGCAGTCTATTCCAGGTATCACGCACCAAAATTACAGAGCAGTCATAGATAATGTGCGGGATCTGAAGGAGTTTTGCCGCATGAGTGAACCAGAGCTCGAAGGGCTGATTGGCAAACAAGCTGCACGAAAAGTGAACGAATTTCTACGTAAGCAGTCTATTAACTAATTGTATATTATTTCTTAAAGACATTTGTCGGGTGTGTCGAATGCCACGATTTCTCCCTTGTCCAGAACCATGATCTTGTCATAGTCAGCAACGGTGTTAGTTCGATGTGCGACAGTCAACAAGGTTACATCGTTCAACTCTTCACGAATAGTCTTTTGGATCTTGGCATCAGTTTCGTAGTCAATTGAAGCGGTGGCTTCGTCCATAAGCAGGATTCGAGCTCGTTTCAACAGTGCACGACCAAGACATACCAACTGACGTTGACCCTGGGACATGTTGCCTCCTTGATCGGTAACTTCATAGTCAAGATCGAAGCTATCCAACTGAACCCGTCTCAATGCTTGCAACAGATCGGCATCCTTGTATGAGCCCAAAGGATCCAAGTTGTGCCGGATAGTTCCTTTGAACAGGGTAGGGTCCTGAGGAATAATTGCCAGGGCGTTTCGTCGCAGCGACTGAAGTTGAACTTGGTGAATGTCCAATCCATCAATAACAATACGACCCTGGTCCAATTCCACTTCTCGTAGCAAGGCTGAGAGCAAAGTTGACTTACCGGAGCCTGTTCGACCCACAATTCCAACCTTGGTGCCAGGCTCAATTTCGATATTGAGGTTCTTCAACACAGTTGGCAACTCAGGTGCATATCGTACAGATACATTCTCCATCTTGACCTTACCTTGGGCAGGCCAGTTCATTGGCGGGAAGACTCCCTCATGCTGTTCTTGTGGAACTGACATATACTCCTTTGCTCGTTCGACTCCATTCAAACTCATTTCAAAGTCCGCATACATGGAAATGGCCATATGAACAAGCTCGGAGAACTGCAATGCGTACGACAGTGCCAAACCTGCCAGACCACTATCGATACGAGCAGCATAAACTACCACAAATGTCGCAGTACCTGCAGAGACAAGCGCACCAATCAAGTGGACTCTGTAATTGAACCATCGAGTGCATACCCACCAGTACCACATAGACCGTTGACTGTGATCCAATGTTTCAATGTTAGTATTGATAAATTCCTGCTGTCGTGTGTAGGCTCGGATGGTGGTAACACCGGTCAGTGTTTGGCTGAAGTGTTGGTACATTGGAGATCTTGCAATCGAGTCAATTCGCTTCAATTCTCGAGAAGACGTCAAGAAATAAGAGGCAGTCATGGCATATAGAGCCACTACTAGCACACAGATTCCCAAAAACGCTGGAGTAATCACCGAAATCAAAATCAACGTCAAGACAGCTGTCAGGGTAAAGTGGAACACACCTTCCAACACCGGAGGCACAGTCTGGTCTATACCCTCAATGTCTTTGCTGAATCGATTCATGATTCGACCCAGGGGAGTGCTCTCAAAGAATCTCATCTTTGCATGGACAACTGAATCCAGCAACTCATTGTACACTCTAGTGGTAGCCCGAACTGTAGCCATCATCAGATACGAAACTTCAATCCAAACCATGATCAACACCATCAACCCAATAAGCAAATACATGCCGAGGTAGTAATTTACAGACCGGTTGTCAAACTGCAAACTCCAGTTTCTGACCCAGATGTTCTGTTCAAGCTTGAAATAGTTTTCGACCGCAAACAAAACAACAAGCCCCATCCAGAACCAAACATTGCCGCAATATTTAAAGTACATGTGAATAATTCGCTTGTCCAGAGCACCGCTAGCCTTCTCTTCATCCCGCACTAGAACATACTCAGACTTGTTTGCACTCGGCTTCTTGTTGTGCGGCTCAGACTCAACCTCCTGATCATCGGCGTGCGGCTCAAATTCGTGAACCCGCGATGGGCTTCCTTGCTCGACAACCTTACCATCTTCCAGTACAACGGCAAAGTCAGCTTTAGAGCTTGCAAGCTGGACATTGTGAGAAACCAAAATGATGGTTCTATTGGCAACAAGGTCTCCGCACAACGCGTTGGTGTAGATATGGACAGCAGTGTCATTGTCAACGGCGCTCAAACAGTCATCAAGAAGCAGGGTCTGCGATCCAGAATAGATAGCACGAGCCAACGAAATTCGCTGTTTCTGTCCTCCAGACAAGACAACTCCCTTCTCGCCTACCTCCGTCAAGTCGCCATTGGAGAGAATTTCCAGATCTGGGTTCAATCCGCAAGCAGCGAGCACCGCATTGTACTTCTGCTCGTCATATGGAAGGGTAAAGAGCACATTTTCACGAATTGTATCATTGAGCAACCATGGCTGTTGCGAAACGTATGCAACACCCTGCGCTAATCCGCCTGGAAGCGAGACATTACCCTTGATCAGATCCATCTCCCCTAACAGGGCCATCAACAACGACGTCTTTCCGCTGCCGGTGGCACCAGTGACTACGCTCATCTTGCCCTTTGGGAATTCAATGTTCAAATCGTCCAATGTAAAGGAGTCAATTGACCATTGGAATGACGCATCGTTGGAAAATCCGATCTTGCCGTCTACGTTGGTCAACAGCTGAGCGTCCTTTTCTGTCTCAGTTTCGTTGAAAAAGATGTTCAATCTGTCCAACGATACTTTAGCATTCATGATTTGAGTAATCACATCTGCAGCGTTCTCAATTGGGATTCGAAGCAGCCCGAACAGAGCCAGCGCAGTGAAAGCAACCGATGCAGTCAATGTTTTGCCCTCAATCAGAGTATACGAAGCAAATGCAATGGCAGTGATAACCAAGCCTGTACTTACACTAATACCAATAGCAAAAACCCAAACAAGCAATCTGCCTCGCAACATGTGCAGTTCCTTTTTACGCAAATCTCTGACCTGGTCAGCAAAAAAGTCCTCCCAAGCAAACAGTTTGATAATCTTGATAGATTGGAGCAGTTCGTTTGTTTTTTCGATTCGCTCGTCGCTGGCAAACATCAGCTTCTTTTGCCATTTGGCAATCCATGCAGAATAACCTGTGTGAATTGGTACCATCAACACACATGCAAAAGCACCAGCCAGCGCACTCCAACCCATCACAAAGTACAGAAGCACAATTGCCATGATAATCTGGAATACCATTTCTACAACCTGATAGAACTTTCTTACTGCATCAGTGATTTTCAATGAGTCCACTGACATCAGGTTGATCACCGATCCAGTGGAAACTGCCTCATTCGATACACTTGATTTTCGTTTCAGCAACTTCAGATATATCAAGCTGTTCAACAGGATTCGCACATGGAATCCCATTCGCCGGCAAATCAGCACTGCCTGGTTCTGGATGGTAGTGAACAAAGCAGACGATGTCAACATAGCAATCACACAGATCCATGCAGTTTCTTTGGTGTACAAGCTATCGTCCTCGACATAGCTCACCAAGATCTTAATCAGTAATGACGGACCAAATGCGAGCGAAGAGCTAATACTCAATAGCATTGCGTTGAAGATCATTGGCCATTTGACCAAGCTCAACAGGGGCCAAATTAGGGAAGTGGATTTAGGTTGCTTATCAAACGCCTCTAGGACATCTACAGTTGTATCACCAACAGGTAGATCCCACAGGTCATCATAAGCCAAGGTCTTTTTGTACCCCTTCTGCAGCATTGGATCGAACCATGCCATCAGCACGATCTCAAACATGGTAGCTGTAGACTCCAAACTGGGTTGGAACTTGGCTGATTTACGAATTTTACATGGCTCGTCTCCTGTACGGGAAGACCAATTAGCAACAAACAGACTGGTGGTCAATACGATATGAGCTAGACCAATGCCAAAATTGTGGTTATTGATCCATGCAGATCTAAATCTCACACAATCAAGCATCCATACCAGTGGGTATATCGTTACACAATGATACCACAACTTGTTTCCTGGTCGCAACGTCATTCTCAGACCTACCAACAAGGTTATATAACCCCAGAATAGCGTCCTGACCAAATTTGGAGTCACAGCTCGGCTTCCCATGAGCTCACCCAATGAGAAGCCGAATAATAATACAACACACACCATTTCAATTGCCAGTTTGACTCGATCTGACAAGGTTGGCGCAACTTCAATAATATCAAGTTTAGAATGCATGGGTTCAACGGCCCCATAGGACGCCCAGCTCACGTTGTTGATTGGGCTGTCATTAGTATTTAAACTGTCCAATTTCTTTCGTTTCAACCGGAAATTTTTCACATTGAACACGAAGATGGCAAACGAGACAATCCCCAGTGTCATTAATGGAATGATATCCAGATACCTATAAAAACGTTAGGTCAGGAGTTGTTGCCAATTTTTTTTTTCGTTGTTCACTTACCACTTGCGATAGCAACTCGTGATATCTCTACCGTCCCATATTACACCTTCGCACTTCATTGTCATGGGTTGTTTGGTTATAGAAAGGTAAAGGAACGAAGAATGATCAAAAATTAATCAGAAAGTTGGAAAGTACCACAAAGGTGCATTGTCTGGTGCAGGTGCAGCTGCGGTAGGAAGCGTGTTTCCTGATTAATTTGCAATTTCAAGACATCCATCCTGGACTATGAATGGGTCTCACTCACTATTACGCATCAAAACGGCATCCCACCCAATCCCGATGTCTTGAAGATTCGTCATTCGCGCGCCGCTGATAGGCTGAAAAACCGCAAATCTCTCATACGTCAACGCATGCTTTTCTGATTATTATTTTTTTTTTTAGATAGTAAGCCGTTCTGTTCACAATTGCTGCGTTCAGAGTGGAGTATTTGAGCTGGACTGTGGGGCAGAACCCACCACGAGTCACGAGTCAGGAGTAAGAGAGCGTAGTTAGACTATTTAGACACTTCTTGCCGTTTTTCCTGAGGGCTGCGGTCACAGCTCGATTGGACAAGTCGCTTAATCAAGATAATCCGAAACACGCGCTTCGTTAACCTCGTAAATCTCATTATCTATCCACCTACCTTGGCGGCCCTGCAGGTTGTCTCTTTCGAGTTTTCCTGTTTTGTTTGACAGACTCTCTGGATTTCAATGAACACAACTGGCCATCGCTTGGCTCTCCTTTTTCGTTCTTCGGAAAAATAATGGCAATGGCGGCGTCGCCGCATGCGGCTCGGAGCTGCGCCGCAGGCACTGTTTTGCTTCTTTTTTAAAAAAGAAGACAGTATCCCTCTCGGCGCTGTTCTTCTTTTTTAAAAAAGAAGCAAAAACAGTCGACGGTGGGGAGTAGAACACTTCAAAATAAATATATGACAATTGTGGATCTACAGACATGTTACAGTTCTAAACTTGATTTGATATGTTCGCCGCCTTCCTCAGCATACAGACAGAGCTGCGCAACAACAGACTTTTCCATCACTGGAGTGACAACTGCACCCAGTACAGTCTCCATGTTTGGCAACGAACCAGGAGGCAAATGCACTTTGGTGTTTGTCTGTTCACCGTAGCCGATTACTAGCTGACCCAGTGTTCGAATAATGTAAATAGCTCGCTGACAGATCCTCATAAATGGATACTCCATTCTGTTGTCTACGTGTGTCGATACTGCCGCCAATGTAGCGGCCGCTCGAAGCAAGAGAGGTCCAATGCCGTCGTTGGACTGTAGCCATTCAAGAGCAATGTTACAGTCAGTCCAAGGATAGTCGGTAATCTTTTCAGGGATCCAATTAACCAGAGTCTCTGCAACCAAAGTAGCCTGCATTAGCAATGGCCGGCGCAAGTCCAGAGCCCGTGGAATCTCTCTAAAGTCCGATCGTGGAATGGTTGACATGCATAGCGCAAACACACGGGTCATGAGCTCGAATGGGCGCATCTCTCTACCGGCAAGGTATCGGGTTTGCAATTCCTGATACTCTTCTTCGGTGCTCTGGTTCAAGAAGACCGACTTCAGAATATCCTTATTCGGAGGGTCCCTTGGCAGCATCTTGGCAATTGCATCGATGGCACAGCCCAGATAGCGATGGACCGAAGGCAGGTACTCTCCGTATGAAATCTCGCCGTTTGCTTGGTAGATTTCGTCGGTAGGAGCGAACGAAAGCACAAACAACACCAGCAGTAGCGCTTCAGTTGATGATTTCAGCACAAAATAGTGTCCAATGTTTCCCAAAATGGTGATAATGTCCTTGCTCAGATCCAACCGTCGTTTCGCAGTGTGGATAAACGAGTGGTTGTTTCCCAAAGCTTTCAACAGTCTGAAGATCAATTTCACCGGAGCCACATCTCCCGCAATCTTGACTTTGTTGGCCTCAACAAACGACAAGTTTCGGATCAATCCAGTGATACAAACCAGCCGATCCACGGCAGATTTGTGCCAGAAATCCTCCTCATCCGAAAGGCCCTCAGCTTCCAACTTGGAGCTCCGTAGCAATTCGTTATACGTGCTGAAATAGAATGGTTCTTTGGAGGCATTGTCGTCTTCTGGGTTAGTGTCCTGTGGGGGAGTGGGCTGCTGTTGTTGCTGTTCTTCTGCTGTTCCAACCAAATTGACGTTTTCCTGTTCATAGTCCTTTACCGTCTTGCCAGTGGAGCTGTTCACCTTAATCACAATATCATCACCTGGCTCCTTCTTGCATTGTCTAAACACCCGTTCGATCAAATCCAATTCCTCTTCGCGCTCCAAGTTCTCTACAGGCTCATGCTTGGGCTGAGTTTGGACCGATTTGCCAATACTAGACACCAACAACCGATCCAGCAAGTTATTTGCGTTGTCACACAAGGCGTCCAACAGGTACGGGATTTCTGTAATGTTCAATTGAACACGAGGATCACCAGTGACCGTTGCCAGCTTGTCCAACGCTTGCCTCACCTCAGCATTGATTCTTGACTGCAAGCTCATTGTAATGGCATGCAGATCAATGTTTCCTGACTCATGAGGAAGAGGGAAATCAGGTCTAGTGTTATCTAATTCTACGCCGAGAGAACCCAAAGTTCTTACATCATGGCCACCATGCAATTCAATGATTCGCTTCTTGGGCAAATATTTCCCGTCCTGTTTAGGAACAACCACCAACGGCTTCGGAGCGGCTTGAGGAGCTGGAGTTCCAGAACCCATACTCGAGACACGTTTCTGTGGTTGGGTTGTTTGTTGGGGAGGAAGCATTGATTCATTGGATGCATTAGGCGAACCACTTCGAGCATTAACATTAGGAGTTGAGGCTCGGGAACCATCGTTCAAACGTTGTTGCGGAGGTTGTGCAGCTTGTTGCGCTTGTTTCAATTGAGAAGGTGGAGCTCCCGCGGTGGTGGGGGCAGGCGATGGTGCGGCGGCTGCGGCCCCTGGTTGTGGTTGAGGTTGAGGACTCATACTTCCACTGGCGACTCTGTTACGAATGTTATTTGCATTGTTTTGCATAGCTTCTTGGAATGGTAGCAAGAATGTGGTAAAAACATTTGACAGCATTTGACCAGCTTGTGCCTGAGTCTCTGGAGGAAACTGAAACAGTTGAGCAACACTTGTCCAAAGCTGAGGGTTAGCAGCTAGCTTTTTATAACCCCCTGCTCTGACAACGAAGGCATATAAATTAAATAAATGAATTGACTTTCCAAACACTTCTGGCATGCCAGTTATTGGGGTGTTTCTTCGTCTCATGAATTCCGTCAGCTGACGCATGAATTGTTCAGACTTTTGTTGCAGGTTTGGATGAGCAGCTGGAGAGCCTTGACGCTGGTTCTGTGGCTGTTGCTGCTGTTGTTGCTGCTGCTGAACCATTGGATTCTGAGGCTGTTGAGGAGACTGCTGATTTTGATTCTGGAACTGCGGCTGCTGTTGTGGTGGAGTAGGAGTTGGTCTCTGGTTAAACATTGCCTGGTTTGCCATTTGCGGTTGAGCCTGAGGCTGCGGCTGCGGCTGCTGAGCTTGAGCTTGAGGTTGGGGTGACTGCTGTGGTGGCTGCTGGAACTGAGCAGGAGACTGAGGTTGAGGAGAACCGCCAGTGGCCTGCTGCTGTTGTTGTACCATACCTTGTTGACGTTGCTGCATACTTTGAATATACAGTCGTTTCAAAAACAGCTGTTGCTGCTCAGGAGGCAACGTACTCAACTTCTGGTTAATCATAGTAACATGCTTCGAGTTAAATTGCCGCATCAACTGAGTGATTTCAGGAGCGGTCAAATCTCTCATGTTCTGTAACCTCTGTTGAGCAGTCTGCTGAGCCTGAGTAGGACCAGAACCAGCACCAGCACCTGGGCCCTGTTGTTGACCTGGCAAAGGCGACTGGGAATGCGATTGAGCAGATGGAGGTCTTTGCTGAGGTTGAGGCTGCTGCTGTGGAAATTGCTGTTGGTTCTGCAATCTCTGCTGTTGTTGTTGCAAATGCTGTTGATACATCATTTGAAAATCATTACCTGGGGTACCTTGCTGACTATTTGGTCTTTGAATAGGCTGCTGTTGTTGTGGTTGATGAAACTGCTGTTGTGGTTGTGGCATTGGCGAATTGGACGCGCTCTGTTGATGATGTTGAGCCTCTTGGATGGACATTGGGGTACCGGTACCAGCTCCCATAGATGCCTGTCGAGGTGATAAACTTACACCATCACGCGTTCTTTTATTGTTATTGGGCATAGTAAATGACGGTGAAGGCTGGTTCATCTGAGGACTCATGGTATTATTGAACATTGCGTCGTTTTGCATCATTTGTTGCGGTTGCTGAGCAGGAGAGAAGATTTGCTGTGGAGCAGTTGTCGGATTTTGAGGTAAACCAACTAGATTATTAGTGAAATCTGACATACCACCAGACATACCACCCGGCTGATGCTGCTGCTGTTGTTGCTGCTGCTGCTGTTGCATGAACGACAACGATGTTGGATCAATACCGTCAAAGCTTGGTCTCTGACCTTGACCTTGGGGCTGACCCTGACCCTGACCTTGACCCTGTGGCATCATAAACTGGTTCATTGGGTTGTTGTTGGTGTTTTGAAAGTCTCCTTCCGGAAACATGGACCCAAATGGAGATCCTGACATTTCGTGTTGTACAGTACCGTTGTATTGTAGTTCAATATAAAATTATCCCTGTCGTTCGTAAAGAAAAAAGCAAAAGATCGGCACGAGATTAAAATATACCAACTATAACGCTATTCCCTACGTTTTGGTTAGCGCGCTGTTATCGGTACACGTCGAACAGATATAGAACTTACCGTCTGTACAATAATCAATCGTCGCCCTTCGACACTATCACTAACCGAACGAAAAGTTGAAGTGGTGAAAAAGTGGAAATCGAGAGTTGGGAAGAATGGCGATTTGGCGCGGAGGTGGGGCGCTAAGCTGCGCGCCCCGCCCCATGGATGGCCATAGCTAAGCAACGGCAACGGCAGCGCCGCAGAAGCGCGTTTTTCGTGTTCCCTGCGGCTCAGATCTGTTGCGAAAGAAGAACACCCCCGGGAGGGATACTGTCTTCTGTTTAAGAAAAGAATAACACAATCGGAAGGCTATAAGCAGTAGAATGACTAGGTGGGTCCGTGCCCGTCGTATCGCTATGGAGCTCCAAGGAATATCTAGTATTAAAATGCAAGTATACCAATCTATTTGATATAGCTGAGTTCCACCCAATGCAATTGTGCTCCACTCTCTTACAAGTCAGACATAAACTCATTTATCGCTCAATACTACGCTAATTCCGAAATCGATTGACATCACCACTTTTCTTCGCCCACTCTTCATTTGTACAAAATTTGATGGCTTAACATCCTGATGCAAAACACCGTACTTTGCTAGCTCTTTGGCACATTCCTCACACTGCTTGAAATCTGGTTGTTCCCCATCCAAATACTCCACCGCTAAATAATAGTATGGATTGTGTTTCACAAGAACTAGGCCAAACTCCAGCAATAATGGCCAAATTCTTGGATTTGCATTTTCTCCCATTAAATGTTGATAAACGGTCAACTCGTTAATGAACAGCGCTTCACCTTTGTCATCGATATTGTGAAGCTTACAAACAAACGGTCGGCCATGGTTGATTGCGGGGTGAGAAACTTTGCGAACAGAGGTTGCAACATCATCGCGAGATTCGTGAAAGGTGTCAAGAATCTGATAGTGTGACAAGTCGCGTTCCGCAGGCTCTCCAAATTGTTCGAATACCGTTTGGGTTCTTGTCTGCACAGTGATTCTGTAGTACTCACTACATCGGTCGTAAAGACTATGCGATCGTTGATGCGCATTCGGATCTCGGCTAACTGATCTGTATTGGTCAAGGCCCCGTGGCACTCGTTGACCACGTTGAAGTCGACTATAGCGATCCAAACATCCTTTTAGGTCGGGAAACTGTTCGTACAACTGGTTAATAATACAGCATGTCAAGTCTTTCCAATATGATCCCTCTTCCCAGTGCGTGCAAAACACTTTGTCGTATTCTACCGTCATCTCATCATAATAATCATGTAGGTTTTGTCTTACAGCTTCCAATGCTTCATCCAGCCCCTCAACACCTTTCATGGAGAATAAGCTTAAGCCAGCCGCGTCTACCATACAGAGCAATTCGCACTTATTCAAGAGTGCACCTTGAAATGCCTGTGTAAGTGTTTCCCGACAATTTTGACAGGCAGTTCTTGCTGGCTGATCATCATCACCTAGCTCGGCTAGAATGGTTTGGACTGCTTGTTCGTCATCAGTATGCGGCCGGTAACTGCCTGCCAAATGGAGGCCAGCCGTGGCCCCTATCTGTACCTTTCTAGCCTCTACAGCCAACAAACCGAATGAATCATACTCATTCTCAGCATCCCCATTGGTCCGGAATCGAGAAGAGAATAGGAAATTCGTTAGAGTTAGGCTGTTTGGGGCCTCGTGCTCTCCTCGGAATACAGAGTCTCGCAGGGGATATTTTATGGCAGGTCGTCGGCTAGTATATTTCAATTTTAAATTGCCAAATCCCCTTAAACCAGGTAACTTTTTAGAAAATTGAGTAAAAAATTTGCCATACAAGTCAAAGATCTGTTGACTGCCGTTTTCTGTCGTGACTTCCACTGGCAATGCGGGACGGAAATTGCTAAATTCTCGAAGCGCAGCATCCACATCGGTTTGTCTGTGACACCCCAGTAAGTGGCGAAGGTTAGTGTCCTCAATGAGCTTATGAGTTCTGGCTCCCCTCGACTCAGTGAACCGTGGTAGCAAGTGCCGTGCTGCAGGGTTCAAATATCGCCTTAACCCAGGTTGGCTATTTGTCGAGCTCCTGAATTGTGTTTGGATTTTCCACAAGCTTTCCAACTCATCTGGATTATAGTTCATGGGTAAATGTTGTTCTATTTCTTCGTCAATATCGGCCAAGACTAATGCCCTGTTACCATCTCCAACTTGAAATTGCTCGAGCAATGTGTTCATGGCAGCTTCAACGTCAGCCATCTGAGCTGCCATTTTTATGGAACAGAAACTTGAGAAATGGGCAACTTGTCAAAAAGTGCGACTTAAAGAAAGGTAGTACACTCTGGTAATAGATGTAATATATTGGTGCTGGCAATGACAGATGGTGTGAAATTGTCTCACTGGACATGCGAGGTGATTTGGGGATGATCCTTCCTTGTCGGGATCCGGGGATTCCAAGAAGATTTATCTCTGAACATTATTCTATTTTACTCCATTCCATATGATTGTTTTCTAGTATCAAAGGTCTCGATGCAAGTTTATTCCTTATTCTTTGTATATGTTCTGATATTTGTCTATTTGGATAATCACTACCCCTTCCTATTCCTCTCGGTTATTTCTGCGGGATCCTCAATATTTACCGCCGCACCAACCCCAGCGCCTACTATTTTTTGCTTCTTTTAGAAAAGAAGCAAAAAAAACGGTCTGCCAGCTGGTGAGCAATGGAAATGTCACGTGAATGTCACGAGCGTTTGCCGACCCCCGGGCTGTTGCATTGCGGATTTTTCAGATCTCGGACACACACTAACTCGAACACATGTTCTTCCTATCTACAAAGACTCTAGTGCTGCTACGGTCCTGTGTGCTGTGGTCGTTTGCATACTTTCTGCTCAAGGATCCTGGTGCCATTGCAGCCAACAGATACGTGGTTGTGATGGCCCAATCGATGAGGATCCCGCATGTGGTGGTTCGAGACGACGACCCGATGATTGGTCTGGTGGCGTTTTTGCTCGCAATTCTGGGCATCTGTGATATTCCGCCTTTGTTTGGACACTACATTGAATATCTAGAGACCAACGTCCCTATACGGCTCTGTGGATACTTTTTTATTTGCATCTACGGCTACCACGTGTACAACCCATACTTGTCCAACTCGATCGTGTTCTGCTTCGGATTTGTCGAAGTAGTGTTCAATTTCCTGATATACTCTTCGGTGCGAGAGGACCGAAACGAGCAGCGAGGCATCGAGCTGAGGAGAATGGCTGCAGAAGAGTACGGGTTTAACTCATAGTGATGGCGTCTTCTTTTTCAAAAAAGAAGCAAAAACAGTGTGACCACAGGATATTAGTGCTATTTATTTATTACTAAAATAACCAGAACTTTTTCTCGTGTAATTTCTTATTTAAGGCTTTGTAATACTCCATTTCGCCCCAGCAATCTCGTCCCCATTCACAGCCGGCCATGTTGACAACAAAATCACGTTCTCGTTGGTTATAAAACAACCTTGGATCGTCGGCCATGTCGCTGCAGGCACCAGGAGGGAACGAGTTGATCTTTCTCAGCGGAATAAACCCTACTCGTCCTCGGATCCAGGGTTCTTTGGTGTATAAATACTCCAATGCATCTTGCTCTTTGTGCTCCCATTCCATGTGCTTCTGTTCATAGAACACCGGGTCCCACCAAATGTCCAGAAGCTTTTCCGTCCACTCACTTCTTCTAATAAAAAACGACCCCAGATTGAATCCTCCGCAGTCCTGGGAAACAATCATGTCAATCGGCTGGTTGTAGTCGACGTATGGAATGTCAATTGGTATGTTAAGTGGGTTAAAGTACGAGACATCTCTCGTAGTCTCGTTGTAAAGATTTCGGAAGATGTGAGAATCCAGGCTAATTTGTGGTTCCATAATATACGTGTGCAGATCTAGCCACCAGAACCATTCTGCGTTTGGAAACTGTCTCATTGTTTGCTTGATGATATCCACCTTTTCCCACGATTCCCTCCACTCGTGTGCATATCGTTTCTTTGCCGACACATCCTTGATTGCTAAATGATAGCCGTGTCGTTCAGCATATGCCTTTTTGTTGGCAATACTTGATCGTTCTACAGACCACTCTTTGGCTCCTTTCCATTGCATGACCCCTCCACCTTCGTTGGCTGCAAGAATAATTACATACTTCCCTGAGCCCCAGTTAAAATGTGGTAGAAATGGCACTGCAGTAAACAGAGATAGCATGGAAATGAAAACAAAAATCACAACCAGGAATTTCCTTCGAGCTAGAAAGTTTGCGATATGTGGTCGTAATGAACCAATCACTTGCAAAATTGATCCAAATCGTCGATTTTGGGACCCCCATTGGTTGTAAAGCTTCGGTTTCCACGAGCTAGACCGTTTCCACTTGATTTCGTCTTCCGCGGGCATGTTGTTCTTCCGCTATTGCTGTTATGCTGTTATGCTGTTCTACTGGTGCGGGTATTAAGTTCGGAACTTTCGTGTACGGTTTTATTGGCTCTTGTTACAGCGACGCAGACAAACACGATCTCAATCACACGCCTCTATTTCTTGCTGGTGATGTTACAACTGAGGGTTCGCTTTTGTTGTTGTTTCGGTTATGGATACGTAGGTCGTAAAAAAGTCGGTGCGAAAAAATATGATCTAAATACAGGTAAAACAATGAACTGAATCGGAACAAATGAACAACTGAACAACTGCACGACTTTGTAGCGTGATCGGATCGGACCCGATCGGTGAGGGTCCGTGGCTCCCCTGGCAGCCAGGTAGCAAAGCTAATATGCAAGGTACCTTCTGGCGGACTGAATCAGGGCTAGCTATAGAATTATGGATTAATCCTCAATGGTGAGTTGTTGATGAAGTATTCCCTCAGCTTCTCGGAATGAAGGGAAACAAGATGATTTGCTGTGCGCTCGAGGGCCCGGGCAATGGCACGTCTGGCCGTAGGCACTGTTTTTGCTTCTTTTTTAAAAAAGAAGAACAGCACCGGGAAGGATAATGTCTTCTTTTTCCAGAAAAAGAAGCAAAAAGCGGTCAAAGAACAGCTCCGGGATGAGTAGTGTCTTCTTTTTCCAGAAAAAGAAGCAAAAAGCGGTCGGAGCCGCACCGTCGCTCTGTGCAACCAGCATGCTCTCCAAAACACCAAAACTGTCTTTCAATACACTGTTAATTCAAGAGAAATATACTCAATTAACCTCGTAGACTCGATAGATGATAATAATTATTTAGCATCATGCATTTTTACCTGTTTTCAGACCCCCCAAAACGACGACCCCCAAGGCGGTATGAGATCTACGCCCACCGGCGTATATCGCAGTCCTAGCTGATTGAGGCTCGTCCACTGTTTTGAAAAAGAAGCAAAAAACAGTAGACATAACGAGATATCAAGCTTTATATTAATAATATATGTACGTGGGAGGGCCTAAAACTCAAACTCTGCCCGGAAATCGTTGATATTCATGCCTGTACCGACCTTCTCAACCAAGTCTCGACGTTCCATTGCCAGGAACACACGTCGCAATGTATCGTACAGATTGGTCGACTTGTTGGCCTCATCATCGTCGTTAGGGCTGCCCTGTTCGGTGTCATGGAGTGACAATGCAGCAAGCAGGTGCTGTGCGGCTTCCTTGTAGCAGCCAATGTTGATACACGACACACCCAAGTTGTATCTTGCTCTGACAAAAGCTGGGCGAAGCTCCAAAGCCTTGTAGTAGGCCTCAATAGCTTCTTCAGACCTGCTAGAATTAGCCAAAGTGGCCCCTAGTCGATTCCATAGCAAGGCATCATTTGGCCGGACCGTGAGAGCAGCATTGAAGCAGTCAATGGCCTTCTCAAAGTCCTCATTGCCATAGAACAACACGCCCAAACCCACCTGGACATCGGCATCCATGCTGGCACCATCGGGAGAGATCTGTGCGGCTCGAATAAATAACTCGGTGACCCGACTATGCAATTGGAACTTGTCTTCATTACCTAGACTTGGTTCCTGGCTTCGAGCCTGAGAGGTGATGTCTGGGTACTTCATCGAGAGCCATTTCTCCAGAGTGGCATATGCAGCGTTCTCCCATGCTTCGTTAGTGTACGAGACTGACAAGTTCATCAGTGCGTCCAGGTTGCTAGGGTCCAATTGGACACATCGTTCCAATGCCCTGATTGCTGGATTCTCTTTTTCATTTTGAGCTTGTGCGGCTCCCAATCTCGCCCATGCATCGACATGGTTCTGGTCCTTTTGCACAGCAGCTTCGAAACACAGGACAGCAACACTAAGTTTTGCCCCGGTATCCATCAAGCTGCATCCCATCGAATAAGGATCCTCCTCATTGAGATATGGGTTGTTTTCTTCAAACTTGTAGTCACCAAATTCAGGACGGTTGGTAGTGAACTCATCGAAATCTCGATCCCATGCATCTTTGGAGGTCCAGTCATCGCCATCCAAGACCTGAGTCTTGATCTTTTCCCACACACTTTCAAAGGCGTCGTCGGTATATTCCATGTGGAACTCTTCTCCATCTTCATCCACAATAATCTGACTCTTTTCATCCTCCACCAGAGTCTCCTTTCCTTTACCCTTGGACTGTTCCTGCTTCTTGTCTTGCTCTTCAATCTGTCGGAATTGTTCTTCCCAGTTCTTGCTGTCCAGCTCCTGGACTTTTGGCTGTTGATCCTGTTGCATCATTGGCTGTTGCTGGTGCATCATTGGACGGTTCATGAACATGCTTCCACCACCACCAAATCTGGAGTAGCCAAACCCTTGGTTCATGCCCATGTTCATGTTCATGGCCATACCTGGACCTTGTTGTTGCTGTTGAGGTTGTTTAGCGGTGCTGAATTCGGAGGCCCACTGGCTATTAGCAGCAGCCCCATTCATTCGAGCCTGTTCTTCCAAGGCTGGCGAAGGTGATGATTTGAAATCATTCACCCAGCTAGCCTGACCAGCTGGACCTGGGCCCATACTCTGGTTTTGTAAGTTGTTCATTTCTCTATGCATCTGTTCGAACTGAAATGCTGGCCCAGCGGCCTGAGGACCTTGCTGTTGGAATCTATCCATCATCTGTTGATCTTCAGCACTCATGGCATGGCCCTGGCTTCGCATTCCCATAGGACCTTGCGGACCAGCTGGTCCTACTCGTTCATGCTGCAGAGAACGATCCTCTGCAGTGTGCTTCGTGAACTGAGCAAGAGGATTAGTACTCGTGGAACATTCGGCTCCACTGTTCATAAATGACATTTTTGCTCACGGTGTTGGTCTGTATGGAGATGTTGGGTGTGACAAATTCACTTTACTTTGGTTCTCTATGATTCGGAGATGGCCTCGCTATAGCTTCCAGTGACCGGTAAAATTTCTCCTGGAGCATGGCGGGGTAGGCCAACTAAACGCTCCAGTTCCGGCAAATGCAGGCGGTTGTGTTGCGGCGGCTCAGAGCCGCGGTATTTCTGGGTCCGCGCACGCAGGGGTCACGTGATGCGTTCGAGATGCGGCGGCGGCACTTCAGATGAACATGTGGAGCGTATCAGCCTCGGCTAGGGCCAATATTTTTTGCTTCTTTTTTTAAAAAAAGAAGGACACCACCGTAGGAGCTCATCAGGTCTAGTGCGCCTAGGATGATGTCTCCTTTTTTTAAAAAAAGAAGCAAAAAACAGTCGACGTTGGGGTTCCAACGGAAGTATGTAATGCAATTGAGTGTATATACTCTATTTCTTCTTCAGGACCCAGTTTGTCCACTCCTCCAATTCCCCTAGCTCGTACAGCGAGGTCCGGGACAGTAGCGTGTCGTCCTTTTTGGCACTGACCTCAAACAGGGCCTTGCCTGGGTGAATCGGCGTAGACACGATTATTTTCACCGTCAGATCGCCCTTAGACAGAGTATATGTAGAAACAGGCTCACTCAGCAGCTTGCCAAGTCGCGAAGGGCCAGCAGGGTCCACCGTGCCGGAATATTTTTGCAAGTCAAGCTGGCAAGCAGTGTGGTCCTGCAACATCATGTCAAGCAACCGCGAAGTCCGCTTCAGTAGCTTGCCATGGTGGATATGCATGATTAGAGGCCGCAAGATAGGCAATGGCCGTTGTGGAGTGAGTTGTTTTGTGTTCAATGGTGGGGGATCTCGCTGGCGTTTTTGCAAGTTCCGTCGATGAGCATCGCATAGCAGAATCTTGAGCACGTTGCATATCAAATCTGCCTTTACGGAATGCTCCATCTCTTGCTCATCCTCGTCCTCCACCAATGGATCAACCTGGTCAATCTCAATTATATGCTCCTGAAGATTGACACGCACCATTCCGCCTACTACTTGAACTTTGTATGCAGCCAACCGCCGGGCTTCTCGCACAATCTCGTAGAACAATTCCTCTTCAAAGATCAATCGACGTGCGTTGCCAATCTCATCCTGAACTGTGTTTTCTTCTACTAATGCATCCTTGTAACTGGAACACCCTACACACGCCTTTTCCCCAGAGCTATTGTCGAACAGCGTCACCCGCGTGATATGACGTCGTTTGAACTTGTCAAATTTGAAGTTCATGGACCCATCATGCCCTCGTTTGATTATAGCAACCCCTCGATCCCTGTAGTCTGAACCAGCATCTCCAAATCCGTATTTAATCCCCAGTCCTCGTGCATCGCCTTTTCTAATTTTGAATAGCACTTCGCCAGCATTGACCGTTTCAAAAACTGACTGCCAGTACGTTCCCTCTTTTTCAACCTCAGTTTTTAGACGCCCGGCGGCTGTTTTCAGCAGAGATGAGGCTTTACCTAGCGATTCTAACTTCCATCCAGCCCCAACTCGAGGGTTCTCCTCAGGAATTGACACAGTTAAAGCATCTGAAGCCAATGAGCCCGTGGGAACCCGCTCTTTAAGCAAGGGAGACATTGATGTCCCACCAGCTGCTGGTCTTAAGCAAGACAACAACAGTGACACAAAATCTAGAGAAAGCTGGCTCTCATTCAATGCACTAGCTACAAGCTCTACCATAGAGCGCCTTGTTTCGTCAAAGTTCTGTTTTTGTTCTTGTACCTGATCTATTTTGGATTCGTCTTGCGGTTCCTGGTTGTTCTCTGTTGGATCCAATTCGTGTGATTCCTTCATTGCGTCATCTCCGTCGTTATCTTCCCCCTCCACCTCGTCGCGTTCGATATCCATCTTGTTTTTGGATCCTTCGATTTCTTCAATCAGATCCTCCTCTACGAGGTTCGCGAAAGAACCTCGTTCACTCGTGATTCGAGGAATAATCTCTGCTAGCGAGAGGTTTGAACTACAAACTAGTGTTAGCGCGGACTGTGTGACTCCGGGGGCACTCGTACTTTTTCAATTGCTCTTCGGGCTTACGCTTGGGCTCCAAAGAGAGCTTTAGGCCGTCCATGGCTCCTCCTCCGTTGGTGCTCTGGCTCATGATGTCGGTGGTCGGAACAGTTGGTGATGCTGAAAATGATGTTTTGTCTTGGGAGAATTGTTCTACTGTTTTTTGCTTCTTTTTTTTTAAAAAAAAAGAAGACGTTACTCCTCCCCGTGGTATTCTTCTTTTTCTGGAAAAAGAAGACAGTTCTGTATAATATTATTCATCTACTACGTTCTCTCTCTACACACTCAGTATAAATCTAAAGATCAAAATCTCCGTCGTCATCATCCAGGTCGGTTCCCTCCTGGATCTCGCTGGCCAATTCCTTTTCCCGCTCCCTGGCCTCTTCCATGTTTTGCAAATCAACCCGGTGGTCGTTCATCATGTATCGCATGCTCTTGACACTGTCATCGTGCAAGGAAATGCAGAACTTGATTCGGTCATGGAATGCATTTTGAGGCTCAGTAGATGAGTAAACATCAGTAATTTCTTTGGATTGCATGAATCCATGCTCATGATCGATAGTTGCATCAATGACACCGTCTCGAATGGCCTTAGCTACAACGTATTCGGCAGATTCTTCAGAATCTAAGTGCAATCTCAAACAAATATCCTTCAACGAGATTCGGGAATAAGTTAAACTCATAATTCTAATACCAGTCTTTATGACATTCTGTCGTAGTCGCAACACTAGTGTGTAGGTTCCATCCCGTCGCAAGGTATCTGCGTGTTTGGCAATGACACTAGCAAATTGGTTGATGTCACCAACTCGAACAGCGCTTGCAACATCAAAGTATGGAGTCAATGACTTTTCAAACTCTGGCTGTTTGAACAAGTTTCGTTCTGGGATATCTCCCATGAGCAGTTCTACTACGATACTCAGTTTGTGAGCTTGTTGTAGGAACCCAATGGCCAATGGAGTCTGTGGTGCTTTTCGGATGGCTACAATAACTCTTTCATAAGCTTGTGAATAATCAAGCTGAATAGCATGGATCTTGGCCAAGTAATAGAAATATCGCGCACCTAAAGCGTTGGATGCAGATTCTGGGAAAGTGGTCTTTGACACCAAGTTAGCTGCTTGAGAAACCTGGTGGGTTGTAAGGTAGTTTCGCAACAACAGTGTGATCAACGAGGCCTGGGTCTCAGAATCATGACGAAGAGTGGCGGTTCGCAAAGCGGCTAGCAATAATGGACGGATTTCTTCAATTGATCCACACAGTTCAAAGGCACGTGAGTAGTAAAACCACACCTTTGCTGCTAGATAGTCCATGCTTCGTCGGTTGTAATCTCGCAACTTGGTGACAGTCAATTGAGCGAAATTCTTGAATCGCTCTGCTGGAGCTGTGTGCATCAACCATACCATCACGATCAAATGGATATAGATGTCGATTTCAGGTAGAATGGATGTAACCGATGTGATTTCCGTGCTTGATTCGTTGCCAATGTATTTGAACAGTTGTTTTCTGGATGCATCTTCTGACGGATACATTGTTTGTACAATTTCTGACAACGATTCGCTATCAATTCGCTTTCTCAACGTAGGCAGTCCTCGTAGAACCTTTAGAGTGAATCGCGGATCTAAATTGGCCACTGCCTTTTCGAGGTACGCAAACCCTTGTTTGATGTCGTCTACAACCAATGGTTGTTCCTCCTTGGCGGAGGTCTCATTGGTCTGCTGCTGCATCTCAACATCGTTGTCAGTCATTGTGGATGTGAATTGAGGCTGTTTGTTTGGAGTGTGATGTCGTGATGTGACGGTTCTGTTGATGTGTAATGAACGGATGGTTTTGGGTGGGTTTCGTTGCGTTTGTTGGTTGGGACTTCACGCCACCGACCACCGACCCCGTCCCCGACATCAGAGCAACCGCGACAACGACCCAGGCGGGGCGTCTACTGTTTTTTGCTTCTTTTTTTAAAAAAAGAAGAACGGTTCCGCAGGGGTTCAATGGGTCTAGTGCTCCTAAGGTGGTGTTCTTTTTTTTAAAAAGAAGCAAAAAACAGTAGACGCCGGGTGCGGTGGTAGTGCGGCTCAAGGCGCGGCGGGGCCGGCGCCGACAAAACCTCACCATCGCACTGCGACATCACCAACCACGACATGAAGAGGCAGGCTCCGTTGTCGGTGGAAGACATCGTGAAAAGGCAGCAGGACAGCGAGAATGCAAAGAAAAAACCCAAGTTCATCTCGAAAAAGGAGCGTGAGCGGCTCCAGCGCGAGAAATCGGCCGCAGATCAAGCTCCTCAGGCCCACTACACTCCAGCACTAACAGTGGCTTCAGTACCAGAAACAGCTGGAACAGAACTGAATTCCTCGAACGGAGCGCGTGCAAAGGCTCCCAAGAAGAAGCTGCCGGCGAGATCGTTCAAGTTCGAATGGGATGCAGACGAAGATACCATGCAGGGCGACGATTACCTGTACAGCTCACCAAATGCCGACCCTAATGACACAATTGGCACACGGCCGTTAGGACAGGGTGCAGAAATCCGACGTCAGCGTCAACAGATGTTACAGCAGCAAAATTCAAAAAGAGATGATAGTTCTCTGGGTAAAGGCTGGTGGGAGAAGTCGTTGAACGAA
Organism: Blastobotrys proliferans; assembly: GCA_003707485.3. Taxonomy (NCBI): domain Eukaryota; kingdom Fungi; phylum Ascomycota; class Dipodascomycetes; order Dipodascales; family Trichomonascaceae; genus Blastobotrys; species Blastobotrys proliferans. The sequence goes on from PPJI03000029.1 coordinate 95,638, forward strand.
ATGACGGCTAGAGACTGGCGAACCCTGAAAGACGATTTTGAAATATCAACTACTGGCACAAATGTTCCTAACCCGCTTAGATACTGGAAGGAGTCTTCACTCCCTAGAACTATTCTGGATACAATCGACAAGCTGGGTTATGTCAATCCTTCGAAGGTACAGCGAGCTGCTATCCCCATAGCACTCAAGGGCAGAGATGTGTTGGCTGTTGCAGAAACTGGTTCCGGTAAGACTGCGGCGTTTGTAATACCAATGCTTACATATATTCAAGAGCTTCCTCCTCTAACTGAAGCCACTAAGGAACAGGGTCCGTATGCGATTGTACTAGCCCCAACCCGAGAGTTGGCCCTTCAGATAGAAGTAGAGGCACGTAAATTTTGCCAGCCGATGGGCTTTAATATTGTTTCGATGGTGGGCGGTAGAGCCAGTGAAGAACAAGCATGGAAAATGGAGACTGGTGCAGAGGTGGTTGTGGCTACGCCTGGTCGACTGTTGGATAACCTGGAGAAACGGATCCTCGTGCTGTCGCAGTGTTGCTATGTAGTTATGGATGAGGCAGATCGAATGATTTCGATGGGATTTGAAGAGCAGGTCAATTCCATCCTGGATCGAATCCCTGTTTCTAACATCAAGCCTGCGGATCCTAACGAAGGTTATCAGCTATCACGGGGCAATAAATACAGACAAACAATGATGTTCACGGCCACTTTGCCTCCAGCAATTGGACGTATGGCAGAAGCATACCTCCGGCAACATGTTACCGTGGCTATTGGAGAAACTAACACAGCCGCTGAGCGGGTAGAACAGCGAATTGAGCTAATTGATGAATTTAACGACAGAACTACGCGATTGATGTCTATTTTGCGATCCGGAAAGTTCACGCCGCCAATTATTGTGTTCATGAACCACCAAAGGAGCTGTGATGAGGTTGCTTCACAGCTCAACCAACTCAAGTCACACAAAGCGGTGGTTTTACACGGTAGGAAGAAACAAGAGGATCGAGAGACCGCTTTGCGGATGCTCCGAAATGGCGATGCTACCGTGTTGGTAGCAACGGATGTTGCTGGACGAGGTATCGATGTTCCAGACGTTTCACTGGTGGTTAACTTCCAGATGTCCAAGGACCTGGAGAGCTACACCCACCGTATCGGTCGAACTGGTCGTGCAGGCAAGAAAGGTACCGCAATCACGTTCATTGGAAAGTCCGACGATGACGACAAACTGAATGCGGGATTGCTGAAGATGCTGCAGGAGTCCAAGGCCACTAAGGTGCCTGAGGACATTCGTCGTAGATTGGCGTCTCGAGTCGTAGACACGCGAATTAAGGACTAGACATACCCCTGGACGTGATGTCTTCTTTTTCCAGAAAAAGAAGCAAAAAGCGGTCTGCCCAGGGAGCCGCACGGGCCGCGGCGCATCATAATAAATATATAGATCTACAAGGCTCTATTCGTCGTCATCACTATCGTAGCTTACCAACGGTTTACTAGCTTTTGCTTTCGGCGCCGGCTTGGATGCCAGGTTCTTCACATTCTGTAGCGTGTTGCTTGAAAATAAACCACCATCCTCCTCACTCTCTTTATCTGAACTATTCGCAACCGCCTCAATCTGCTTCATCTGCGCAGTCTCAGGCACAGGCTCCTCGGGCTCTTCGACCGTGGGTTTGCCGTACCACACTTCATCTGGCGCCTGATAACCCTCCAGCCCATACGACCCTTCGATCCGCCTTTTCTTGGTCTCTGTAGGGTCTCCTTCTATCTCCTTGACCTGGGATTCTGGCAAGAGCTTTCGAATAGCCTCAGCAGCTTGCTCTTCGAGTCTTCTTTTCTCGCGCTGTTGTGCCTGGGGACTTGGGTCCTCTGAAGCCCATTTCACTGTCAATATCTCATTACCATCCAAACTCTGTCGGTTCATTGCCTCCTTGGCAAACTGGGCGCTGTTCTCATTCATATACGTCACAAATGCAAGTTGACGGTTACCTATAACCCTTACTCTTTCAATATCCCCGAATGCTGAAAAATGCCGTGATACTGCCTCCTCTAGATTCTTACCATGGCCTGTTTGAGCCACGTATAACGTCCTATTCTGCCGTAGGAATGACCCGACGCCACTCATATCCTCTTTATAGTTTGCATGCTTCTTACGACCGAAACAGTCCACACTTGGTGGATAAAGATCCTCTACGCTTGGAATCCTGTGGAGTTTATCACATTTCTTGCCCTTCGGACAAATGCCACGAGCAAAATTCAGACAGAAATACGCCCCTTTTATATCGTCACCTTTGGTATAACCAGAGTCTCGTTTTGGATCGCATCGACCAAGTGCCGGTTTTGTGTAAAAGTATGACTTTCCACCATCACCGCCGCTCCACTGTTGGTACCAGATGTTGAACACACCTCCCCGTCGTTCATCAGACTCAGTTTGAACGTCTTCCGCTGCCACTTGTTTCCTGGCTCCTTTGGGCTTGAGTTGGGCTCGATCTGGCATGATGGTTGATATGTCTAGTGGTGAAACCTGCACAATTTTTCGCCGGGCCACAAATGTGTGGCTTCCGACCACTATCATCCCGTGACTCCGGCAGGGAAAGTCAGGTGATATAGTATAGATTACTTGACTGTTTTTTGCTTCTTTTTTTAAAAAAAGAAGAAATTGACCTCAAGGGTGAATTTCAGGTGAAATGGCGATTACGTTCTTCTTTTTTAAAAAAGAAGCAATAACAGTAAACTACGGGGGAAGGCACCAGGTGGTGTGGAGCCCTTTAGGGGTGTAAAAACCATGTTCCGGGCTATATCTGAGGAAAGCGAGGCTACCATTAGGTAGCCTGAGGTTGGATTATTCCAATTGCCTACTTTGTTTTGTATGTCTTCAAGAAAAAGAACGGCCAACTGTTTTTGCTTCTTTTTTAAAAACGAAGAAAGCCAACCGCAACCGTGACGAGAGTAATTCATTATTAGGATCAGATCGTTAATAACATATAATATATATACATAAATAAGGCAGTCGCAAGACACGACTATGAAAGGTGAATTTCGTCCAAAATCTTCTTGGCTCCTTTGGCAATCAACAGGTCGGCAAGCCGCTTGCCAACGTTGTCTGCCTGTTCTAAAGTGCTAACTTCCACATCTTCTACCACGTCTTCGACGCTCACAGTGCCGTCGACAGAGACGACAGTACCTCGCAAAGTCAGCTGCTTGGTGTCTTCATTGTAGTCAGATACAACGCCGATTGGAACAGAACAACCTCCTTCTAGCGCTCTCATCAATGCTCGTTCGGCGGTGCATCGGAAGCTTGTTGGTCCATGATTGATTGGCTCAAGCAGTTTCATAATTCGTTCATCTCCACCTCGGATTTCGATACCTAATGCACCCTGTCCTACGGCATAGTACATATCTGGATAGTCCAAGTAACTTGTGATCTTAGATTCCATACCTAGCCGGGCCAACCCAGCTGCGGCCAATACTGTACAGCAGAACGGAGTGCTTGGATCATTTAGTTTGTTCAATCTGGTTTGAACGTTACCTCTAATGCTTTCGAATACTAAATGCGGAAATCTTTTCTTTAACTGAGCAGATCGTCGAATTGATGACGTGCCAACAACACTGCCGTCTGGAAGCTCATCCAGTGTTTTGTATGGCAGGTTTGAACTCATCACTAATGCATCTCGTGGGTCCTCTCGTTTGGTGATAGCCCCCAAATAGCAACCTTCAGGTAATGTGGTGGGCATATCCTTTAATGAATGTACAATCATGTCCAGTTGATCATGGCCTGGTATCTGCTCCAATAACAAAGTCTCTAATTCCTTGGTCCATAGCGCTTTACCTCCAAATGAATATAGCGGCTTGTTCATGACTTGATCCCCTAGTGTGGAGATTGCATATACCGGAAAGTTATAGTCTTCATGTGCTTTTTGTAGCTCTTCTGCTACACAAGTAGACTGCACAACGGCCAGCTTACTCTTTCTACCTCCAATGAAGATACTTGGTTTTGAACCATCATCAACTAAAATCATTATTATTTCATATGTTAGACTTTTGTCGGCCTGTTGTGTCCTTTTGCTACATACCACTGGAGTTAATTATGATTGGTTTTTCTGACATGATGGCCGCTTCAGTGAATTAGTAGTATGACTGAAGGAAGAAGGAAGCAAAGTTGAAAATTAGATTTAGGTTCAATATGCCAGTGCCAGTCAAAATGTGAAAACAACGATTTCCACGTCCAATGCTATTGTTTTAAATTTTTTTTTGTTGTGGTCGGGAACTGACTAAAAATTTCATTTCATATGTCCCACCTGGTATTGAAGGGATCATTTCACCCAATCAGGAAGCAGTCATTTCTCAGCGGGTGCCATTTACCGAGGACTTTGCGCCCGCCTGAGCAATTTCTCTGTGCTGTTTCCCCCTATTTCGCTCTAACCGGTCGGGCGAGACCGTGACCCTTAGGTAACAAAGGTTCTAGACCCAGAGCGCCGGTTTAGCCCGACCGGCCCCCGACCCCGACCCTTGATCCTTGGATGTCGTGTACTGTTTTTTGCTTCTTTTTTTTAAAAAAAGAAGGAGCTACCCCTAGGAGTTCATCAGGCTGAGTTCGTCCAGGGTGATGTTCTTCTTTTTTTAAAAAAAGAAGCAAAAACCAGTAGACGCTGGGGGTGGGTGTGGTCGGCGTCGGGTTGCCATGCCTAATATGTTTAAAACATCCGTGCGGCTCGGACGTTAAGCGCTGAACCTGATAACGGTCCGCAACCTCGAAAACACAACTATCTACTGTTTTTTGCTTCTTTTCTTAAAAAAGAAGAAAGCCACCCAAGCGCCACTGAGCCGTGGCGTTCAGCAACCCCCACGTTCACACCTTGTGGCTCTGTGCACCGGCTGGTTCTGCCGCACGTTGGCACTGCTGCACTAGGGCATTGGGAGAAGCGAACACTCGCTGTGCGCACCGCACGAAAATATTCCATGCACCACACGACACTCAGATCACGATCAGATGGACTGGACAGAGGCATGGAGTGCGGTCTGCAACGACCCAGACAACTTTGAAAAGTGGCAGGATCTGGTAGAGGTGGCAGAGGGGCTCGATGGCGGGTTGAACAGAACAACCGATGACGAAACAATCGAGCTTTTTCGCTTCACATTTGACAGGTTTCTCGAGAAGTTTCCAATGTTGCAAGGGTTTTGGGCTAGATATGCCTCATGGGAATTCAAACTTGGTAACAATAAGCAGGCATTGAGGGTGTATGAGAGGGCAGTTAGCTTTATGCCAGGCTGTGTGGACCTGTGGACTCGATATTGCGACTATAAAGCGTTGATAACGAACGATCCTGACCCGGTGCGGCGGTTGTTTGAACGTGCAGTTGAGGCAATTGGCCATCACTTTCTATCTCATGAGTTTTGGGATTGTTATGTCAAGTATGAGCGCAAGGTTGGCACGTTGGAACAGGTTTTGCACGTGCTGAGCACTGTGATAACGATACCAATCCATCAATATGCCAGGTTTTATGATGAGTTCCGCAAAGTGTCAAGGCAATTGGCTCCAGAAAAGACTGCACCGCAGTGGAAAATAGACCAATTTAGAGCAGAATACGAGCTAGAGAGGGAAGAAGGGGCTACTAACGAGAATATTTCCCGGGATTACGATCTTCGGGTGCGAATCAACTACTATTACGATCAGATTTACGAACAGACTCAATGGACTGTGAGTAGATTGTGGCAGTTTGAGCAGAATATCAAGCGACATCACTTTGATTTGACCTACCTCGAGGAGGCACAGTTGGTGAACTGGAAACAGTATTTGCACTTTTCCAAACTGGAGAACCCTAGTGTAGATTCGCAGGTGCTTCTGTATGAAAGAGCTGTTATTCCAAATGCGTTAAACGAAGAGATCTGGCTCAATTATGTGCGTTATTTATTATCAGTAGACAAGAGTGAACATGCCAGGAACGTAATGACTCGTGCGTGTGTAGTTCTACCAATAGGTCGGGTGCAATTGAGGCACTTTTATGCTAGATATTTAGAGTCTCAGGAGGAGGTTGATTCTGCAAAGACCGTATATGAGACGATTTTGGAAAATGTGCCTGGTTCATTGGAAACTATAGTACTATTGGCAGGTTTAGTGCTACGACATGAAGGGTACGACGAGGCAAGCAATATTTATTCGACTAACATTCAGTTATTTTCTGGTGAGGAAGCGGGTTTCCTCGTCACGGAATTGGCATCAATGACCTCAAGGGTCAAGGATGCTTCAGCTGGTCGCGAAATCTATACATTATATGAACCGACGATGGCTTCATCTTTCATATTCTGGCGGGAATATCTCAAGTTTGAGATTGCAAACCTGGATCATGATAGAATTTGCTATGTGTTTGAAGAGATAAAGAACGGTCAGCTGCATTCACGTCAGATTAAAGACTTGGGCCACTATTTTATGGAATACTCGCTCACGCATTTGGATAAGCCGCACGAGTTTCTACGGGCTGATGCGGCTCTTCACAAGTCGGCATCGCTCACTCTGTAGCGTTTTACTGTTTTTGCTTCTTTTTTAAAAAAGAAGATATCACCCTGTAGCGTTACTGTTTTTGCTTCTTTTTTAAAAAGAAGATGCATACCTGATAATCACTGTTTTTGCTTCTTTGTTGTAAAAGAAGATACATATATATATAAATAATCTATACAAGTTCTACCAGCACGTTGACGGCAGTTGCAATTGTCCAGAACAGGATCATTGACATGCCAATCCACCGCGACATTTCCCATCTGTTCAGGGGCACTGCAATGGCGAGGAACAGCAATGTGATGAGCAGCGTAGCCCCGGAGATGATCAACGAAGGCGACAGCACGATATGATATACACCGTGAGCAGCTCCCTGCTGGACGAGTACGACCAGGCAGGACACACCCACGCCGACCAAGATGTTGAGCATTGGCCCGCCAAAGCATGCAGACATGGCCATCACAGGGTAGCCCATCTTGGCGACTGTGACGTTGGCCACAAAGTCTCCAAGGGAGTTGCCCATGGCAAACACTGTCAGGCCGAGAATGGCGTCCGAAATCTTGAAGACAATGCCCAGCATCTTCAAGACGCCCACTACTTCATTGGCAATGGTCGATACCCACGAGATTGAAATGATGAACCCGAGGAACGACACATATCTGATGCATGATTTTGGCAGGTCCATAGGTGACCGCCACATCCACCAGATGAGCCCGTATAGAACGACGCTTGTGCCCAGTGAAAGCACGATAAGCAGTACCCAGTGAAAGCTGGGGTGGTATGTAAACATGCCTACGGTGAATGGAGCTAGTGTGGCCTGCACAAACAGTAACCACCTAGGAATTTGGTCCTGGTTTTCTCGCAGATTTACGGTTCCGTTTGCTCTGTCCTCCTCTTTAGAGATCTCCGTTTCGTACACTGGAGCTGTGAGGGTCAGCAGCAGGATGCTAGGTGCAGTGATGACGCTGGTCAGAACGCCATGCCATGGCTTCTTGTCTACGTGCTCCATGGTAGGAAACAACGTCAGAAACAAGTGTTTTGCACTGATTCCCGAGAACGGGTTTGACTTCCACCACCCTTTGGACTCCACCATTGGTCTTGTCTGCTGGGTGGAGCTGTCAAACGACGTCCTTGGACTCTCGGATGGCGAAGCAGCCGCCGAACTGAGTCCTAGTGCGTTATATACTTCTTGTGATCCGTATTCTGTTACGATAAGTTGGGGGATATCCAACCTGGCTTGTGCAGGCAAATTAGTTTCGTCTCGTTCCTGTTCGGTCATAGGAATGGATTGATGCTGAGATGCCTTGGAACTCTGTAGATTCTGTATCAACGAACGGAATTCCAATGCACTAAAAAGCGAAGGTCTAATAGCAGAATTGTTTCTCTGATGCTGATGCTGATGATGCTTAGATGATGCTGTGCTTCCCACAGTGCCTGGTGAGTCGTCTACCATTGTTCCGGCACTTCCTCCAGCTACTCCTGGTGACTTTTGTGGTCTATGTACTCTCATGAACCTCGTCAATTCGCTATAGTTTTCCTCTTCAAGCTCCTCTTCTTGTTCCTCTTGCAATGCCTCCAGATCGGGGTCGTCCGTCAACAATGGGTTGTGGTCCTCGATCTCGTCGTCTGATTCAATAGGCCTCTCTTGCCCTGGCTCTGCGTACATATTTCTTGCTCTAGTTTCTGACAAGTACTTCTCACGCTTTCTGGTGTTGTACCAATGCCACCAGACTACGAAAATCACATAGCACACGTACAGCACGAGCATGACAATGCATTCCCACGGCTCCAGGGTGCCGTCTGAAACGAAAAACATTGCAAACGTCACGGCAACAGCAAAGAAGATGACATCTCTCATAAATGACCGCTTAGCGACCTGGAATGGTCTACTGACAGCCATGGATCCGGTCACCACCGCCGTAATAAACGAAGCAGCACCCAGTAGTTCTCCTAAAGCCAACGATCCTGATCCAATTTTCATTGCTGCATATGTACTGAACACATCAGGCGATCCGTTGCCAAAAGCCAAAAAGGTTACTCCAACCAAAGATTCCGAGAGGCCCAGCATGTTTGCCATAGTGTTAAGATTAGGGCACAAGAAGTCTGAAGCTGCAATACCTATAGTCATGAACAGTGTAATCAGCCAGAAGATGGTGCATATCATGACCACCACCTGTTTAGCAGGCGATGCGCAGTAGTAAGCCTTGAGATAATTCATATATCCCACTGCCTCCCGTTGGCACTTTTCCACCACGAACGCGCATTGCTCTTTCTTGGCTACCCTGAACACTTCATGGCACTCGTATTCTGAAGTCTCCTGGGTATACAAATCGGCTGCACTAGCCACAGACACCAGGTGGGCAAGAAGTGCCAATGCCACCAACACCTTGATGCTAGTTGTCACTCTACCGTTCATCGTTATTTTCAGTCGTAGGTCCGTTTAATGTCCAACAAGTTCGATTCCTCATCTACTACTACGGTGTCTATGCAGGTCTGGATGCAGGTATGGTGGTATTGTATCTTGGGTTGTGGGTAATAAAGTTAATGCAAAGGCAATGTCCACTTTTTTTAAATGATTTCGATGACGATATGTTGTGAAGTGTGCGTGGTTCATTCAGTGGCTGCCGTGCCCCATCTTCTTTGGGACTTCCAATTGTGCAGCCTACCCCTTTCTGGCTGCTGCTGGGGCTGTGGAGCGGAGAACAGCCTGGACTCGTGACGCCCTAGGTGCCTGCCTGCCTATCAAGAACTGTTTTTGCTTCTTTTTAAAAAAGAAGAACTCTTAGGATTTTTTTAAAAAAAGAAGCAAAATACAGTCGAGCCGCATGGGGTGGCGGAGGGCCGGCTCTCCTCCCAGTGGCCGGTGGCGCATGAAATTTTTGGCATCACCACTCCACATATATCACCGGCCGTCGATCATTGATCTATAGCATTTCATGGGAAACATCATGTCTGCAAGCTTTGCTCCTGAGTGCACGGAACTCAAACGTGCATATGACAACTGCTTCAACGAGTGGTACAGCGAAAGTACGTTACCGAGGACAGCCAACCGCTAACAATGTAGAATTCTTGAAGGGCAAATCAGTAAGCGCCGATAAGGGACACCCGGAAGTGAATACTAACAATTGCCAAGGTTGAGAACGAATGCCAGGACACTTGGGAAGCATACGAAGAGTGTGTTCATGTATGTATTCGGGAATGAGCTTTCAGATTTGGGTGGCTAACATGTTGCAACAGATTAACCTGCAGAAGCAGGGAATCAAGCCCATGCTTGACGACGCCAGAAAAGATGCGCCGTTCGAGAAAGGAGGGAAACTAGAGTCTGAAGGCAAGAAGTAGGACGGTTATTTATGTGTATAGTTGTATATAGTTCCAAACGGTTAGTGTATTTTATAAAAGAAGCAAAAAACAGTGCTATGTGTACTCGTTGGTGACGCTGTCGAGCCATTGTTCGAGCTTCTCGCCACGTTCGTCAAGTGCGGCTTGCTTGATGTCTTCACGGATGATTCCATCAGTCTCGAAGGGCCGCACGTACGTCCCGCTGTGTTCAGTCGTAAACCTGGGGTGCAATGCCGCATACAGCTCTACATAGGCTCCCCAATTGGGCTTGAATTTTATCATCTTGAAGAGCTGCTTCTCATACCAGTAAGAGTTAACAGAAAGCCCAGTTTCGTTAACACCCGGGTGGCACGACAGTGCAACCAGGTTGGGGTGTCTCTTGCCGACTAGGAACGCTTGCTGGATGTTTATTGCCTTGGATTGGCCATACTTGCATATTCTTCCAATCCCACTGGCAGTGATAGGATCGCTCCAATCCATGCCCCCAGGGGGCGCCATTTGATGTCCAACACTTGACACAAAAACAGTTCGGACGGAATTAGCTGGAGACTGCTCAGCCGTCGAGTCCAAAACATCCAACAGCAGCCTGGCAATGACCCAGTGGCCGATACAATTGACCCCCAATTGGAGCTCATACCCTTGCTTGGTTTTCGATCCTTCTGGAGGGGTCATGATTCCAGCATTAAGGATCAACCCATGAAGCTCGGTCTCTTGTTCCAAGAACTTTCCAATAGCAGGCTTGATTGTAGGAAGATCCGCCAGGTCGCCCAGTAGGAAGTCAACTTGACCGTCTGGGAAGTCTGCTAAGATCTTTTCTATAGTCTCATCCACTTTGGACTGCGATCGTGCAAAGATATACACTCGAGCTCCGGCCTGCACTAAATACCGCGTAGCCTCATATCCAATGCCAGCCGTGCCACCCGTCACGATGTACACCTTGTCATTGAGATTAGGAATGTCCTTCTCGGTCCAATTTGGCGTCCCGAATATCATGGACACACTTTCCTTGAGTGTTTCGAACATCTTTGGATTTTAACCATTGGAAAGAGAGTTTGTTTCGGTGGTGTTATATATGTTGCTGGTTTGGCAACTTTGCAACCGATTCACTCCGCCACCGAGCCGCACAGCGCTGCTATCCCCGCTAGAAAGGTCCACAGCATGCGGTGTTAGTCAAACGCCGTATGGATGTTATGTAATTCAGAATAGGAGATAGATGATATAACGACAGCTTAGCTATTAACCTGAACACATTGAAAACACCGGACATTTGCTCGGAATGGAAATACATAATCAGCAGACGGAGTCGGCCAAACTCCGCTTGGATATTATGTAATTGTGAATAAGCTATAAAACACAGTGACTGCTTGTTATATCTTTTTGATGAACTTGCAAAACGTTTAGCCTTGCCCGCAACGGAAACACATAAACAGGTTGAATTGGCCCGAATCAGCCGGGTCAGGTCATAATATCAATTCACAATGTATATTTCTCTACAGATCGATCACAATGCTGGCTTTTTTCCCAGGCTAAGACGAGCACTATGGCATGTTTCCTCATCCTCCAATCCATGGTACAAAACGAATATTTCTGAGTCTGAATCAAAGTCTGACTCTTCAGCACATAAGTAAAACTTCATAGACTTGAGTGCAGTATTCGTCAATGCCGGATTTCTCTCGTCATCATCTAGCCAAGATTCGCCATCTTCTAACCAAAATTCGCCGTCTCTACCAATAACAATTAGTTCCTTAGTGTCTTTTGTTACCAGGTAGTCAGACTCAAGTTCAAAAGTCTGGTAGTTTAAAACACCTTTAGCGAAGACAATTTGGCCATCACTGACAGATGCAGTCATCTTAACTCCGTTACTATTTGCATTAATGTAATCGCCATTGACTAAGGGCACGATGAATGACAAAAACAGGGACAGGTTAAATGGTTTCATGTTCTTCTCGTCTGCTGATGAAATTCAGGAGAAGGTGTAGCATGGTCCTTATATAGTGAATTTTAGACGCAAAGGGCAATGTAATAATCACTCCGCAACCATAGGAGCTTTTGGTACCATTCCCCCAGTAAATTGGAGACCGGGAAATAGATCCCAATGTGACTGTAGATCATCGTATGGAAATTAAACGCTGTATATGATCAACGCGGTGGGACAAGCGTACCTCATCATCTGAAAGCAATAGAACTTTGCTACGTCATACAAGAATTTTGACACGATGGCGATGCTCGCAACAATGGATTGCATAAATGATACTCTATTAGTATACCAGGTTAACTATAGTCTTTGATTGCGTCATCCAACCATTTCTTTAACCTCTCGACATTGTCTCCTTGAGGTCCCCCAGCGAGAATGTCTGGTCGAATACGCCCCTCCTTCTCAAAAGGCTGGAAATACTTTCCACTGTCAGAAGTAGTCAAACTTGGGTGCAAGGCAGCGTACAATTCGGTATAAGCGCCATACTTAGGTTCGTATGAAATCATTGATACAATTGAGTGTCGAATCTTCGACATGTGTCGCTGCAATTCAGAGTTGAGAATCCCCGGATGCACGCTTACTGAAACAACCTTGGGGTACTGTTTGCCCATTATCATCGCTTCGTATATGTTCATAGTTTTTGATTGCCCGTACACTCTATCCTGATCCTTGTGCTTCGCACTGTTGATATCGTCCCAGTCGATACCGCCTTTTGGTGGTGCTTGCATGTGACTGAGACTGCTTACCCATACTACTCGAACACTGTTAGCTGGCGCATTTTCAGCTGTCGAAGCAAGGGTTGGACCCAGTAGTTTTGCAAACAACCAGTGACCAATTGCATTGGTTCCTGTTTGAAGTTCATATCCCTGTTTCGTCTTTGAACCTACAGGAGGAACCATCACACCGGCATTCAAGATCAGCCCGTGCAACTCGTTTTCATTCTCCAAGAATTTTGACACCCCTGGCTTAATTGACGGCAAATCGGAAAGGTCCACAATCAAATGGTCCACTTTTGCATTAGGAAATTCGCTAGTCAGCTTTTTTGTAGCATCGTCAATCTTGGATTGTGATCTTGCTGCCATATATACTTTGGCGTTGGCTTGAATTAAATATCGAGTGACTTGGAACCCTACTCCTGTTGGACCCCCGGTTACTACGAACACTTTACCAGACAAATCTGGTATATCTTTGTCAGTCCAAGTAGGTCTTCCTGGAAACAATGTTTTAAAGGTACTTCTCACGTTGTCAAGCATTTTTGTATTATTTGTGACTGGTATAAACATTTCGAGAAACTCTACTATTTATATACTCATTCTTTGTGTCTTGGCCCTGTTATGTATCGGGTGCAAGGCTGGCTTTGGTGCCAGCCGCAAGGTGCCCAGGGTGATCAATCTCATCGCGTTCGTTCCCCATCGGACATTTCAGCCTTGACATTGTGCAAATTCGGACTTAAAAGGTCGGCGTGCCGATCTTCATTTGGCAAATCCGCTCCGAACATCAAAAGGCTGTGAACACGGAGATAAAATAATTTGCTGGGATGCCAAGATGCCGACCCTGCTGAGATAAGCAGGGCTTTAAGGAATTAACGTCTGAAGCTCTGATGAATTTCATCACAGTACCCAAGATGGAAGAATTGAAGGCGGAAGGGAAAACCACAAGTCCATGACGCGCAACTTTAAATCAACCTTCCTATCATGGATGGATGGATAGTGTGCGGTGGGCTTTCCTGACTTATCTCAACCTCAATGGCGTTTCCAGCTAACCTTGTTCCGGATGAACTCTATAACATTTACCTCACAAGATGGGTACTCATTGCCTTCTGTGCATCTTCTACAAAGGTAGGTTCATGATTGCTCAGTATGGCCGTTGTGATGGATTCTTGGACAAGCAGGGTAGGTCCATCTTGGAGTTCCTTCTTGTGCCAGGAAACATCGAACGATTGAAACGTGGTCTAGAGTTTGTCACTGTTGTTGGAGATGCAATGGTTGAAGAAATCATTCAGGAACATGAGGAGGGTGTTGACGGGCCAGATGGTGGATTTATTTGCCAATGTGGTGCTGTCAAGAATAGGCTTAAATGCCCACGTATTCCACCTTCCTTGGACCGACTAATCAGCTCACCAATCCTGGAAATCATTGCCTCATCAACGAGGAATGACTTTGTGCCTGTTTGTATTGATTTCGAAGACAATGTGGATTTGGATTACTACTACTGTATTGATCTTGACGCAGAGGCATTTGAAACATTTGCTGGAGGAGAGTTTGAATTTGATGTAGACAAGATTGGCAGGGTTGCACCTGTCGGCCAGTATCGCTTTGTAGAGGTATTCCCCGAGGATTGGCATGACCATGTTCCACTGCTGCTAAAGTCGTTCCCATTCTCACAACTTCCTGCAAATAGCGAAGATATGGTCCGTCAAGTTAACGAGGAACAAGAAATCGAAGATATTGATACAGAAGATTCCGAGTATGAGTAGGCCCGAGACTGTTGCCGTACACCATTGGCGGCAATGTTCTTCTTTTTTAAAAAGAAGCAAAAACAGTAGAAGCTTGGGGAGACGGACCTAGGTTATCAATTGTGCTGCCAGATTATCTTGTCTCTTACCCAATTACGTTACATATGTGGCAATCAGCGTAGAAACAATATTATCAAGAACTAAAAATTGTCAAATATCACTCCGCTCTTCTTTGTCTTTCGATACTCATTGATTTGACGAATCCTGTCATCGCAATCTACAGGGAGCTCTGAAAACGGGAATGATTTCAGTAGATATGGAGGATTGTAACACTTCAGGAGAAGGACCGTAAAACGATAATTTCCTCTGGGCTCAATCTTTTCAATTTTAGGACAATCAGTCTTGGTCATTCAATAGTACCCACAAAATGTTTCAAACACCTCTACGTCAAGATCAACGCAGTAGCAATACTCCAAATCGCACCCATATTCCAAAAACTCCAAGTCATGATAAATAGGCACAAAGGCGTTCTCGCTGGCTGAGGCAATAGTTTCTAAGATAGGCGCAGTGTGACCTGCTATTAAGTGAAGGTGGTTTGTTTGGACATTCAAAATCAGGGACTGCGGCACCGCATCGGCAGACTCGTTGTTCAAATATTCTCTAACATGCTCTCTCTATCCTTTCTAAAATATCCCTGTCAATTACAGTGATGAATTCTAAACCGTCTTTCAATCCTTGGATGTTGCCCGGCACACGTAAGAAGTTCAGAATTATCCTTCCGTCGTGGTCCCGGTGTTGTTCTTCACGATGGACGTACTCAACAAACATGAAACTAGTCTTATAGAAAATGCACAAAAGGTTTTTACTTTCCATTTGACACTTCGTTAGGTATGCGTAGTCAGGAAAGTTATTTTTCAAGGTGAGACACAGGAGTTCCGCCGCACCGGAGCGCCGTGCTCGATGCACAAGGTCGGGATCGGCCATTGGACAAAAAAGTTAAAAATTTCATCACCACATCATATTGCATAGCATAGACAAGACTACACAATGTTGGGCAGCATATTCACGACAGCTCGAACACAGATATTGCGTGCCATGCCACGATTCCCAACATCTGTTGCATCTACATCTAGCATTATGCAAAGCATTCTTGTTCGGGGATACAAACAGAAGACACATCAGGGCGCCGCTAAGCGATGGAGAAAGATGGCAAATGGACAGTTTAAACGAGTAAGTGTGCTTTTAAGTGGGAAATATACTAACATATGGTATATAGAAACAATGTGGCCGATTGCATGGCAATGTCGGTTGGTCAAGGGCCAGAATTTTGAATCACTTAAACGGAACAGTGACAGCAAAGGGCAATAGAAAGGGCAACCAGAAGAAAAAACTAGAGCGAATGCTCCCACATCATTAAGATCTTTATAATATTATTATTATCACATGTATATATACACACATATTCACTTTTAACATAAACATATTGTAACGTATCGTATCGTACATTTACTCCTTTACTCGTTCACCATCTTTGTAACTAAAGCTTTCCCATTCGCCTTTGGCAGGATCTCTTGCCAATTCGGATGTAGGAAAGTAATGGTAGTTTGTCTTGATACTGCATGCAAATGGAACATTGTCAAAGGTCACGACTCGCAACCTGACATAAGTATTGTCTGGAATAGCAGCTACAACCTTTAAGAATTCATCCAACGTCTGGGTTGATGTACCATTGACGTGTGTGATAAAGTTGGTAGGAGCAATGGAGTATTGGTAAGCTGGCGAACCTTGCACTCGACCAGACACATAAATGCCGGAATGCAGTTTCTTGATCTGTTGTCTGACTGCATGATGGGGCCTGTGCAGGACAGCTCCACACCAAGTGATGACTCGATCAGTATTGAGGTCGTCTGAGGACACAGTAGGGACGGTAAGCGTCATTTCTTCTTTATTTCGCACAATGGTGACCTGCAGTTCGTTTTCGTTCATGACGTTGTCGAGATCGGAAACTCTGGTCAACACTTTTCCATTGACGGCCAGCATAATGTCACCTTCTTGAAGCACTGCGCTTGGGCCCGTAGCAACTCGCATTATATTGAACAATTGATGCCGTTCGCTGTTGCTCTCTTCAATCTTTCTAATCCACTCTTCCGACACACCACGGATTCGTGCCTGAACAATGTGAATAGCATTGACTTCCAAGTCCAAAAACCTTGGCTTTGGCATGGTGCCAGCCTTGAGTTGATCCACAACTGACAGAATACTGGTGATATCCAGCCCTAACCTGTATTCATGATCCCGTCCGTCTGCAGACCTTTCACCAAGGCATGACAACCACAAGGCTCGCACAGTGCCATCGTCGTCAGCAAGCACTCCTGATCCGCATTGGCCACTGATCGTAGATTCAACAGTGATTGCATCAAGGTTGATGGCTCGATACCGTGGGGCCTCGCTATTAGGTGGGACTGTGACAGTCGTAACATCGGTTACCCGAGTTCTCGTAGCTACAACTCTCAGGTTATGATTGTGGCCCATAAACATAACTGGGGTTCCCTGTCGCAATGGAGTCTTGCTCAGCCTTGCGGATTCAATTGGAGCCTTGACGAGCGACGGGTCGTATTGTACAATTGTATAGTTTTGCAATGGGTGCATAAACACCACCTTGCCAGGAACAATAACAGATTCTGCAATTGTGATGCTAACGTTCGACAAGTCGTATGGTACAATGTTTCTGGAAACCACAACGTAGCCCTTTTCAGCATCAATCACCAGGCCATAACCAGCTTTAAGAGTCCTAGGGAAGCCTTCGATTCTCATTGGAATCATGGTAGCAACTTTTACAAACGATCTCACCAGCCGGGAGCAGTCCGTACCCTCAACGTCCAAGTCAATAAACTTTGCAGACTGAGGCTCAATAGGCAGTTTAGGCAGCGGTTTGCCCAGATCTGTGAAATCCCACAGCCCAGTTCTGTCGTTTCTGACTGCCATTCGAAACGATGGACTCCAGTGACGATCAATGTATGAAATTGAATAATTAATAGAATGCAAGTCTCTGATGTGTCTGTATTTCAGTGCAACACGCTGACCATCTGGAATCTCCTTCATCACCTTGATAAAAGTGTCCAAGTCTGGGGTTGGCTTGTCATCTAGTTCGTCCAAGATCCAACCCTTTGGTTCACTGCCATCAAGTCTGAAAGAGCCAGCTGCTTCGCTGATGTGAACGCCTTTGCACGGCACTGCATACAATCTGGCCAATTGGTAGGATAAATTCTGAAACAAGGCACCTGCCACTTCGACATATCTATCGGGGGTAATGGCATGCAAGTCTCCTACTTGAATTCGAGCAGCCTTTTCGACCCCACCTCGTTGGACAACCAAGTCAACATGTTGCCCAACCGACAAGTCCAAGATTTCGTCTACTCTGGTGAATGTGCTGATATTTTCACCATTGACGGAAATCAAGATATCTCCTTCTTCGATTTGTCCGTCAGATGGTCCTTCTGGTAGTACAGTTTCAGCAACAAGCATGCCAATTCGTTCTGGGAACTTTTTTCTAGCAATCTTTTCCGCCTCAGAGGTCAATCCAAATCGACGACATTCGTCAAACGGTTTGAGTAGCCATTGCACTTGAATAGTACCTCGAGTGATTGGCATGTCTTGCTGGATGCATTGCAAAGCTCTGAGACCTCGGAAAAGAGGCAGGAAAAAGTCCGTGGAAGATTCATTTGAACCTCCAGCTTGCAATGCAACTACGCTACCGTCAATATTGACCACTGGGGAACCACTTGAGCCCCCAGATGCACTTGCGGCTGCCTGAATGTACTCAGTATTGAAATCAGAATAGGTTAAATCACCGTAATCAGGTGCATTTCGGTCCAATCTGGAGATGAAACCAGCCAAAATGCTCAGTTTCTCCCCAGCATCGTTACCAACCACTCTGATCTCACAGCCAACTCGTGCCAAATCCGGTCTCAGATCAAGTTCTTGCACCTTCATATACTTGATCTTGGATGGATCGAACTGGAGGAACCCGAAATCATGAACGGGATCTCTATAAATTGGCTTAACATCGCATTCTTCGTGGTTGTCAAACACTGCATAGCCAGTGAAAGGACCTGGTCCAACCACATGTCTATTTGTCATAATAATACCACGCTTTGCATCAACGATAAACCCAGTAGCTTCGCTGACCAAGGCCGGATCCGTGTCGAATGAAACTACATTTGCGAATTGAATTGCAACCACACTTTTCACCACCCGCTCGATAGTCGTCTGCCATTCTGCTGATTCGACTCCTGAGGTAAGGGAAGCTGCAATTGGCTCTCTTTCCTTGTGTTCCACAGCCAGTACGTCTCCATTGCCTTCATCTGACACAGTGGACTTCATTTCTTCATCACCGCTTTGGCTGGTTTCCGAGCAACGGTCCAGGTCCATCGAACTTTTGTTTTTCAGTTCGTGGAACCCGTTGAACTTTGCCGATTTCAGTCCTGTGCTCGATTGATCCTCCTCATGCAGCACCTTCTTGTTTTTATTACCGTACCGCTCAGGTGATGTGGATGCTCTTCTTTTGTTACCTAACGTCCGGTCGCTCATGATTGTGGATAAAACACTGGTTGTATTGATACAAGCACTGCTGCGGCGACAGAGGCTCTGGCGTAAAAGAACGGTCCTTAGACTGGACGAAAAAATTTTTACAGTTTAACTTAATTCGATTACCGTCTGATATAAAAAAGAGAGAATGAGCTTGTAACTGGTGCCCAATTTCTGGTTTTTACTTGCGGTGCTCTATCAGTAGTAATTTCAAATGATAAATGATGAGGAAAAATTGACCGTCTCTGCGAAATCGAAATCGTGAAAAATTCGCAGGTCACGTGCGCGCCGCCACACACACGTGCGACGCCTTTCACTGCACGTGACGGCACCGTTTTTTGCCTCTTTTTTAAAAAAGAAGAATCTAACTTTAGGGGTGACGTCTTCTTTTTAAAAAGAAGCAAAAAACAGTGGCGACTTGCATCTCATGTTGAGTTGGGCTGCGTGTCGAGCCGCACCACGGCGGCGACACACATTCTCCCAACCTTGGCCCGACATTTCTTCATCACTTCCACCACTATCGCGACTAGGAACAATGCCACTGATCGAAGATTTAGGCAGCAAAGGTGTAGCCAAGCCTTCAGTGTCCTTTGGATACTACCCAGCAGGTCCTAGGCTCCCTCACCCAGGCTTCCAGCAACTTCCCGCAAGCAGAAAGCGAAAGCAAACAGATTCAGCGACTCGGCAACGACAAGCGGAACGACAAACCGAAAAACGAATTGCGGAGTTCGAGCGAGAAAACTATCACGAGGCAAAAATCGAAATACCCAAGCTGGATCTGGTTCCAGAGGCCGTTAAGCAGAAAAAGAACGGTGCGCGAGTGGGGAATACCGTCAATTCGCGGCGTATTTTGGCGTCAAGAAAGGGTCTTTCAAACCACATGGACGACGATCCTACGAATGCTAAACTATTTGCTGAGGGTGTTTCTGCACCTTCTACTTATCCTACACCAGTGCTATGCTCAATTTGTGGCTACTGGGGCAAGGTTACTTGTCTGTCGTGCGGCGCTAAAGTATGCGATATGAACTGCAAACAGACCCATCAAGAGACCCGATGTTTTTACAGCTAAGGTATATGCTATGCTGCTGGTATGGTTCGAATGCGTTTCATTGTTCGTTCATACCAGCCATCATCGGTACCAAAATCCAGCATACTTTCGGTTCGTTTGACGGCAACTGGTCTTTCTGATGCAACAGTGATCTTCCTAACCCAGCTATGTTCACCAATTGTCTCATCTACTCGGCCCTCCCACTCCTTCAGGTTCTTCTTGTTGACCCCAGGAGGTAGCAACGCAGCTACGATTTCTGTGAAATGTCTATTAGGATTGGCAGTAATGAGGTTTGGATGGACTCGCCTTGTAATACAGCATATTAGCCCACCAAGGAATAACCATTTCTCTTTGATTTGTTTATTGTAGTGTCGGTAACCATAAGCGACTGCTTCCGTAGCTTGATCCTCTAGTTGTAATGCATCACACTTTTCATAAATATCTTCAATTGTAGGGTCTGTGTTCCCATTCTTCTTCCTCTTCGACGGAGACCCCTTGGAGGGACTCTGAGGTACTGCAAACCTGTCTTTTCCTAGGAGCGGTGTTTTCCGAGTTGGAGTATTGAATTGGCTCACGTTAGTATCGAATATACGCCGTGCGTCTGAAGGAGTATTTACTCTAGATGCTGCTGGGGATTGAATGCGAGGTTTTGTTGGAGTCGACGGGGCGCTTTTGCGTTTACTTGGTGTATTTGGCGCACTTGGTCGCTGTAAAGCCGCTCTAAATATGCCGAGGAGTTTATTACATTCCTTTGTAGGCACAGGAATCATTTTAGTCGACGGTTGTGGCAATTTCAATTGGTCTCGTAGACGCTCGACTGCTAGCACGACGCATATTCCTTCACGTGCCGGTTCCTCGTTTGCTTTCAGGGGAATGTTTGCTTTTGATTGATTGTACAGCGACTGAGCATATCGAATGACCTTTTCCGGAGGTGACCTGACAGTTGGCAGAATGTTGCCCACGGTGTGTGCTATTACATGCGACATGATGTGTGTGTCGAGTGATTTCTGATCGCGAAATTGAATTTTCAATACGCGTACGCGACTCTCGCTGCGCCGACCCGCCGTTTCGACCCCCAGTGGCGACGGTTTTTTGCTTCTTTTTTTAAAAAAGAAGAACAGTATCCCCAGAGTGACCAGGCCTAGTGCGCCTAGGGTGATGTTCTTCCTTTTTAAAAAAAGAAGCAAAAAGAACAGTAGACGTATGGTGTCGACGGTGCGGTGTCCACCGGCGTGATCGCCGATGTAATGACCTTGTTTTGTCCTATGTTGCATTGTGTGGGGTAGTATCTGATACAGATAATATAAATACGACAACGGGCCCCTCAGGCTATGGGTAGGACAACAAAGTTACAACATGGCCGCCACAGAAACTATCAGTCCGATCACTGGTTTGACATACCGAGAGTCTTTACGACGAGACGGATTTGTTACTATCCCGAACATTCTCAATAGCGAACAGCTTGAGACTCTCAGAGCTGCTGCTAAGAGATCCATAGATTTAGCAAGAGACAACAAATGGCCATATCTACGTACATTACCAAAGCAATTCCCACCATGGAAGACCGAAGCTAGTGACGGTATTTGGGGAGTACAGCATTTAATGCACCCGGACCTACCGGATCATGAACTGTTTACAGCTACTTATTTCAACCCAGAAGTTCTAAAAGTTATCAAAGAATTGCTGGGAGGTGCTTCTGACAGTCAATTGGTCATGGAACTGTACAACATGTTAGTTCGACCGGATAAGGACTTTGCACTACGATGGCACCGTGATGACATCCCTCCAACTGCTACTGCTGAAGAGGAGATGGAAGTTTTGAACAAGCCTGCTTATCATTGTCAATGGAACATGCCTCTCTATGACGACTATTCATTGATTGTAGTTCCTGGATCGCACAGACGACCAAGAACTGAGACCGAACGAAATGCTGATCCTTATGCTGATGAGCTTCCGGATATGAAGGTTGTAGAAATGAAAGCTGGTGATGTTATTTTTTATGAGAATAACATCTTACATAGAGGGGTGTACGACTGTGCCAAAGAACGAATGACTCTTCATGGAACAATGGGTCATGCCGATGGTAACAAAGAACGGGCTCGTAACGTACTTCAACATGGTGTCGGTGAGTGGGTTCACAAGATTTCATTTGATGGACTGCAGAGTAATCAAAAGCAACTTGCAGAGGACATGCGTCAACGGCTTGTGGACCTGGGTGCTCAGAATCCAGACCATGGGTACTCCCAACAGGACTAATATATATTGATTGATTGCCGTCGAGCCGCACGAGCCGCACCGTGCTACCCATAGCGTCTACTGTCTTTTTGCTTCTTTTTTTAAAAAAAGAAGGACATTAGGAGTAAATGTAAATATTGAAAATTCAATATAAAGCTCTATATGGTATGGAGATATCTAAGCAGAGTCTGGAGCTCGCAAACCGACGAACCAGGCAAGACCGTAGTCGTTGGAAGTGAAAGTGATGGTAGTGCCCTTTGGGAAGAAGAATACATCACCTGGAGCAGCTTCCTTCTCAGTGCCTTCTTCGTCCTTCAAGTGGAAGTGGCCTTCCAAAATGATTTTCATTTCATCGTAGTGATAGGTGTAGGTCAATGGAGTACCGGATTCTTGTCGGTAGAAACCAGCAGACAAGGTGTGATCTGGGTTTTCTGGCTTGGAGTGAATAACGTCGCCGAGGAAGGCGTTGTCGGCCGAAATCAATGGTGGCTTGACTTCCTTACCCTTAGCAGATGGAACGGTTTGAAGAGGCATTGTTGTTTTTCTGTTGATTGACTTGTTGAATGAAGATATATAGCTGATTTGCTTGGTTTTCCAGGTTCCTTTTATAGTTTTCGACTGATATCAAGTCTTCCAACCTGGGTGGTCACATCCTGATAACCCGTGGAGAGGGTTGCCCGATTCGGAAAATTTGTCCCTGACCGACCATCACCGCATCTTGAGCCGCACGCTCGTTGTGTGTCTTTTCTGGGTAACAAAACGACCCTTATATTTGTTGCGAAAAGCGGTTAAACTGTCCCCGCCCCTCGCTCAGCGCTGACCAGCCCGAAGGGCACCGTTTTTTGCTTCTTTTTTGAAAAAAGAAGACAGTGCTCTTCGCGGTGGTGCTCTTCTTTTTTAAAAAAGAAGCAAAAACAGTGCCTGCGGCGCGAGTTGTCTCAGTCATTATCATTATCATTACAAACTATTCAATAAAGTACATACTCTTAGCCCAGTAGCACTTCCCAGCCCCATTCTCTCATTACCACACTCCAATGGCAGTATCCCTTGATACCCTCGTCGTCGGAATCACTCTCATCCGTACTCAAACTCGAGCCTCCAAAAGCCTGGGATACTCTCGAGGCAATGCTTGATGCAATGTCTCTGGAACTTCGTCTAGCCTGCAGACCGTCCTTCTGATTGGCATGTGCCTGTTGCTGCTGTTGCTTTTGCCTTTGTTGGCGTTGATATTCTCTATGCTTTCTGCTCTGATCTTTTCGGAGCCACACTTCCTTGACAATCTCGACAGTACGGTCAACATTGCCAATCCACATCCGTTCACTTAACGTTCTCCATCTTTCTCGTACCCATTCTCGCTCCTCCCCATTCGCTTCACATCCAGCAATGAGCAACGGGAAAATATGTACAACAGACGTACGGGAAGAGGTCGGAATGGATGCCAATAGCATCATGACCTTTTCAGCCAATTCATGCGACGATAGCGATGGAACTTCCGGCACAGCCTGATGTAGGTACAGCAACGAAGCATATCTATAAGCTTCTGCTGTCGCTAGACATGAATTCAGATCCCATGTTGGATCTTCAACATAGGTCATTTTTCGCGATAAAGATGCATTCCACG
Organism: Blastobotrys proliferans; assembly: GCA_003707485.3. Classification (NCBI taxonomy): domain Eukaryota; kingdom Fungi; phylum Ascomycota; class Dipodascomycetes; order Dipodascales; family Trichomonascaceae; genus Blastobotrys; species Blastobotrys proliferans. The sequence continues at coordinate 119,381 of PPJI03000029.1, forward strand.
TTTCCAGTTGATGCTTCAGTTCAACCGCCTCACTAACAATTGACAATGTGTTTCTGTCACATTTACGAACCTTCTGAACCAATGCTGCTACCTTGCCAATTATCGGAAACAGTGTTTGGGCACAACCTAACAGAGGATCAACCTCGTCTCGTTGTCCCAAAAACAAGTTTTCTTTCAACTCAACATGACCAGTGGTCATTGATGATGATCGTCGTTTTCGTTTGTTTCGTCGTAGTTTGCCCTGATGCTGTGATCCTGGTGAAGACGAACTATTGAAAGACTCCTCACTACTAGTATCATCAAATACATCGTTATCTAACAGCATTTGTACAGTGTCATATTGATCTTGATCATCATCACCACCACCAGCACCGTCATCGTCACCATCTTCACCGTCACTTACTTCAACTATGGACTTGGCTTCTTCCGAACTGTCGGCAGTCAATCGAGCACAAACATCCAAGTACAACCACGAATTGAACAAGAATTGAAGCCAAGGTGGCAAAGGCTCGTTTCTGTGTTGTTTTAGCAGCTGTTTCAGCATTGCAGCCGCACCCCGCAGATGGGCAATGCCAGTGGAAATATGACGATCCCATGCCTCAGCAAATGCTAGAGACAACGTGGTGGCCAAAGCAATATCTGGAGGAATTGTTCTGTTAGACAGTCCACTAGACAACAGATGGAACGACTCCTTCATGTGATGCATGGCCTGGGATCTCAAATCAGGATCAGTTCTTGCAGTGTGAAACTTGGTCATGGCTGCAACCGCATGGTACAATGCACCATAATCTTGAGCCAATGGCCACATTACAGTCCGCCAAGGATTCTCAGTGGGACCATCCTTAATTGATAAAATACCGCATGTGTATCTATCATACAATTTGAAGGTCTGTTCATGAGAATCCATTAGGTGACGAGGAACAGACCCCGCACCTCCCACAATATTGTTCAAATTTGCCAGAAAAGGTGGAGAGGTAGAGTTTGATGTATCCAGAAAGTCTGCTAACCAGCCTTGCAATCTGTCATTACCCCATGCATACTGGGTTTGTTGTGGCATTATAAGTGCTCCAATCGAAGATGACGATGTGGTGCTTTGATCATCACCATTTTCTTCTTTATCGGAACCTAGTAGCTGAGGATGAGGTTGCCCTCCACCACCTCCTCCTCCTGTACTTGGAGGGACAAGTGGCGACATTATGGTGGTTGATCCTCCAGGTGGGGTTTTCATCTCTAGCATATCCAAGTCTTTAGGTGACGGTAGAGTTATAATATTTGAGTTATCATCGTTCATGCCATTGAAAATAGCTGAAAACGTCGGCGAAATGTTTCCATTGTTGCCATTACTGAAATCATTTGGCAGAATATTGTTCACAAAGTCTCGTAAATCAGGACTACTAGCAGCACTAAATTCGTGTGTGTTGTTAGAGTTGCCCGTTACTGTAGTATTATTACCACTAGTAACCGACGACGATGAAGCAGCCGCTGCACCTGGAGCAATCGAGTTGCCCGATGCATGATTACCTCCTACCACCACTGCGGAGGATGGTGGGGGCTTTTTAATTTGAGCCTCACGTTTGTCGGATCCATTTGCCGACACCATTGCTGCTGCGGCATGGATCAGAGATTCAATTGATTTCTCGCTATCAGTCTTTATCTTTTTATCTTCAGTGGTACTCAGAGACCTTGGTTTTGTTCCATTCTGCTTATTAATCTTGGCACAAACATTGGTCTCTTCAAACGATCGCCATTTAAAATTCTTTGCGTATCCTCCACATTGGACCTTACGACGGGCACCTAATTCCGTAGTTAGTACTCACAGATAACAAAAAACAATCAATACAAACATACATTCTAAACAGGTTGGTTTTGTTTCGTCGCATTTTAGTCTTCGTTTTTTACAAGTGACGCATCCTTTTTTGTTAGAGTTAGTATATTAAAATGATGAACATGGTGATCATACCTGAACGCGACTTTGTCTTTTTTCGTGGAGCTTGAGACTGAGACTGGGTCTCTTGAGCCTGAGTTTGAGATTGTTGTTGTTGAACCATTATTGTAGTTCAGATCCAATAAATAAAAAAAAAAATCAAAGGAAGAGATCCCAGATCAGCATATGTATACATATATATATTTATATATATATAGAACCGGTACTGATAATGCGGAGAGGGATCTGACAAAACCTGCAAGATAAATCGTGGAGCAAATGGGGTTCAGTCCTGTGTGTTGTATAATAAATAATTATATAGGAATTAAACAACACTAGTGGACAGTGAGAAGAAAAAGAATCTACACGAGTGGAGGTCCGAGACAACAAATTTTAAGGAAAAGCAAGTTGATATCATGTAAGTTTACGAAGAACAGAAAAGTGGGTGGTGCGGTAAGGTGCGGATGCAAAAGCATGCTCTCTCACTCTCTCCCTCAGTCTACATTATCCGCTCAAGGAGGGGAAAGAAACTTTGAATAAAGAGGAGTATATGTTCACTCGAGGAACGAAGAGCGAGGGAGGGAGGGAACTAGGAGGGAAGTGAAAGAGGGGGAGGAGAAGGAACCGGTGAAAATTTACCAGAAGAAAGGGTCCTTAGATAAGGTTGAGTTAGAGATAAAGTAATGTACTGTGCTGTGGATATAGATAATTAAGTTGTTAATCCGAAGTTACCACTGCCATCAACGAATTGGATCCTGTTATAAATCCGATGTATGTATCTTAACCTGTGTCAAGGCGTTGAGATAGAGATACGCTGGACGCTCGGACGTATGTGCATCCGATTCTTTCCTAAATCCCACAGATTAACAGCATATGAGGGCATTGTCAGCGGGTCACCCTAGCCTACCACCATACTGGATCGGGGACATCGCATATGACTCTGGCTAAAGGTAGAAGCGACGTTTGAGGTGTCACGTGGGAGGCATGCGCTTTCGGAGTGTCTTCTTTTTTTTTAAAAAAAAAAAAAAGAAGCAAAAAACAGTAGACGACGCGCCGCAGGCACCGTTTTTGCTTCTTTTTTGAAAAAGAAGTGATAGCTCATTTCGATCCCCGGCGTCGCCTGTTTGTGCTTCATTGTTGCGATGTCGGTGAACGACATGCCGATACCGCGCAGCGGGCACAAGTGAAAAGACTCATCAACATCGTATCATCGTTCTATCGTCTCATCAACAGTTCACCACACTACAAACGCATTCAGAATGAGCGAATTGAAGCATTCAGGCTTGACAGAATATTCTGCAGAAACCCCTGCATCAACCCAACCATCAAGTCCAAAGAATCAATACTCCAACATTGATCCGGCATTGCTGCTGAGCGACGGGACTCCAGACTATCTGAAGCTTATCTTGACATCTAGAGTGTATGATGTCTGTAAGGAGACTCCTGTGACGCCAGCGGTAAATCTCAGTGCAAAATTAGGTACAAATATCTTGCTGAAACGAGAGGATTTGCAGCCAGTGTTCTCGTTCAAGCTGAGAGGAGCATACAATATGATCTCTCATTTGCCAGAGGAGGAGCGATGGAAAGGAGTTATTGCATGCTCAGCTGGCAACCATGCACAGGGCGTTGCATACTCTGCCAAACATCTGAACATCCCGGCAACCATCGTCATGCCTACTGCGACCCCCTCTATCAAATACAAGAACGTTGATAGGCTGGGAGCCAAGGTTGTACTGCATGGGGATGATTTCGACGCCGCAAAGAGCGAATGCCAGCGGTTGTGCACTAAGTATGGTCTGACTAACATCCCTCCTTTCGATGATCCATATGTTATCGCAGGGCAAGGAACTATTGGGCTGGAACTTCTGCGCCAGGTCAATTTATCTCAATTGAAGGCTATCTTCGTTGGTATTGGCGGAGGTGGCATTGTAGCAGGTATCGGTGCCTATGTCAAGAGAATCGCACCACATGTAAAGATTGTAGGTGTCGAGACATACGATGCCTGTGCAATGTATCAATCATTAAAGAAGAAAGAACGAGTTCAGCTGAGTGAAGTGGGATTGTTTGCTGATGGTGCGGCTGTAAAGCATCCCGGCCAGGAAACTTTCCGGTTGTGTATGGATGTTGTGGATGAGATCGTGAGAGTGAACACCGATGAGATCTGCGCTGCCATCAAAGACATTTTCCAGGAAACCCGATCCATTGTCGAGCCAGCTGGTGCATTGGGAGTAGCTGGTTTGCACAAGTATATTCTGGAACGACCAAATGAAGACCATTCAGGCAACGCCTATGTGTCGGTGTTGTCTGGTGCTAATATGAACTTTGATCGACTAGGATTTGTCGCCGAGCGAGCCAAATTGGGTGAGGGAAGCGAAGTATTTATCATTGCTCAAATTCCTGAGAAGCCCGGTGCCTTCAAGAACTTGATTGATCTCATTTATCCAAGAACTACCACAGAATTCACCTATAGATACGCAGACTCGGAGAATGGGGGTGAAGATGGCGTGGCCAATGTGTATTTGTCATTTTCTGTAAACGATAGACGAGAGGTACAAACTATTCTACAAGAGCTCTCGGAAAGAGGCATGAAGGGAATTGATATTAGCGATAATGAGATGGCCAAGTCCCACGCACGGTACTTGGTAGGTGGTAAAGCACCAGTACAGAACGAACGAGTCATTAGATTCGAATTCCCAGAACGCCCAGGTTCATTGCATCGATTTTTGGACTGTATGAAGTCCAAATGGAACATTTCACTGTTCCACTATCGAAATCGGGGCTCTGATGTTGCCAAGATTCTGGCCGGTATCTGTGTGCCGACGGAAGACGAACCACAATTTGACCAATTCTTAAAGAACTTGGACTACCCACACGTAGAAGAAACAGACAATTTGGCTTACAAATTGTTCTTGAAAGGTTAGACTTGATTAGTGGATTGTAGATATGTAGATATGGTTATCTCGCTATACTATACCGTTTCCGTGCTAAATCGCTCGAATGAGCAAGTGTCTCCGATGCATCATGAGTCGGAGTGGAGATGTCGACCATGACTACCAGCCGTTGATAATTGTATAAAAACCGGTGACAATTGTCAGCAGAACACTCAAAAAAATCGCGCAAAATGGTGCAGCAAGAAGATTTCAAAGTCGAGCGATGGATGGACAAGTATGAGACTGACGTTGAGTACAACATGGCCGAAACATGCTGCTACTCGTTAACGTTGGACGAGGTTGCATCCATCACGGGAACTGAAATTCCCTGGAGCAAATTGAACAACCAACGACTGGTGTACGGAAACATTCCTGGATCTCTGGATCTTCGGAAACAAGTTGCAAAGCTGTGCAACAATGTGCCCGGAGGAAACATCGAGATCACACCCGAAGATGTTTTGACTACCAACGGTGCTATTGGAGCCAATTTCTTGGTATACTATGCACTAGCAGGGCCAGGGGATCATGTAATTGTGGTCGACCCGGCATACCAACAGATCAACTCAGTTCCAGCCATGTTTGGAGCCGAAGTGGACTTGTTTGAGCTTAAACCCGAAAACAAGTACCAACCGGACTTGAAACTGCTTAAAAGCATGGTCAAATCAAACACAAAGATGGTGGTTCTCAATTCCCCACACAATCCTTCTGGAGCAGTATTCCCGTTGGAAACGCTCCAGCAGATTGTGGACATTTGTCGAGATGCAAACTGCTATCTGATGTGCGACGAGGTGTATCGACCGCTGTTCCACGGCTGTGATGCGACACCATCTGTTTCGACCATGTACGAAAAGGCCGTCATTACAGGTAGTACTTCCAAAGCATTTGGGCTTGCTGGTCTTCGAGTGGGGTGGGTAGTTACGTCGGACAAGTCTCTGCTAGCCACCTGTGCCAGCCGACGAGATTACAATACTATCTGTATTTCAATGATTGACGATATCATGGCCACATGGGCGCTTTCAGGACAAGACAAACTGCTTGAACACAACTACAAACTATGCCGACAAAACTTGCAGATCCTAGACGACTTTGTCAACTCTACCGATGCCATTGAGTACGTCAAGCCAACTGGCGGTACCACAGTGTTTGTCAAACTGGTCAAGGTCACGGACACTGCCAAGTTCTGTCACGATTTCATTACCCAATACCGTACGCTGGTCGTCCCTGGTGAAACTTTTGACAAGCCTGGCTACCTGCGAATTGGCTACGGCAACAGCAAAAACGAACTAGAAAAGGGCCTTGCCAACCTCAAAGAGTTTATGAGCGCAAACGGCTACTGGTCCTAATTCTAACTGTATCTATGATCGCAGATGGCTGCTGGTGCCGCGAGAATGCTGTGGCGACGTAAACGTAGTATTAGACTGTATTTGATTAAATCTCGGAACCTTGACATGGCTCAATTTGTCCAGCTCGTCCTTTGATGGCCCATTGGCCAGCAACCCCTGTAGCGCCAGGTCCTTCCACGCCGGTTCCTTGAGCTTCTGCTGGCTCTTTGTAATGCCAAAAGTCGCGTGTTGGTCCGGAATCACCTCGTCGTCGTCGTCCGGGTTCATGGGCTGGTGCTCGATGGGCACGAAGATGTCGTCGTGCTCCAGCTTGAGCTTCATCCAGTCCTCGAACAGCGCCGCGGACCTTGCTACTGTCAGGTGGACGTGCGATCGGTCGCTGTCCTTCATGTTGTGGTGGTGGTGGTGGTGATGTTGGTGTCGGTGTCGTCAAGCCAAGATCGCGACCCGATGCCCGCTCTCTCGGTGATGTTCTTCTTTTAAAAAAGAAGCAAAAACAGTGCCTGCGGCGCGTGGGGTTGGGGGAGAGAGTGTGTGTGTGTAGTCATAATCAGTATATAGCTTACGTGAACTGCCGGCTGCCTACGAGCCAGGTGTTGGCCATGGCCAGGGCGTGGACGCCCTGGTCGTACGGAACGAAGTGACCAGCGTCGTACACCCTCATGAAGGTCAGACGGCCGTCCTTCTGGACTGATCCAGCAGGGTTGCCGTCCACGGACCATTGTCGTACATCGTGAGGCAAATTGAACGGCTCTGCTTCCAGGAACTTCTGGATTCCGAGCCAATTGCAGATGAAATCTTGGTCCCCGGCATACAGCAGGCAATCGACATCTGCATCGAGCAATTCCTTCACCGTGTGGTAGTACGGCCACATCCAGTCACCTGTCGACATGAACTGGTCGTACAAGTCCTGACTCATCATCTCAAACTTCTTACTCACACCCAATGCAGCCTGAACATAGTCCTGATTGAGATAGTCAATGACGTACTGCTGGTCCGGATATCCAAATACCGCGTCCTGGTCAGTCATTTTTCGGATATCGTACATGTTTCGACCCGTGCTCTGGTACTGGTCCAGAATGGCCGAATTGCAGTACTCAGTGGCTGCTTTACAAATATGATTGTCAATGTTCTCGTAGCATAGCTCGATACCGGCAGTACATACAGGAACTGCCAACTCCATCATCCTGCACCGGTGATCATCTAGCACATTGTTCTCCTCGCATGCAAATTTGCCATAGTACTGGTACTGGCGGTAGGGCTCCGTCATGCCGTTGCCAACCATGATGCTGTCAACCGCAACCCCTTGCTTCACTAGCTCATTGGCAAACACGGGTACATAATGACCCCCGTATGACTCTCCCGCGATTGTCAAGTCTAGGTTGGCATACTGTGGATACTCGCTGAAAAACAGCTCCAAGAATTCATGGAAATCCTTGGCTGCCTGTTCGGTGGTGTTCACCTTATGACCACTTGAAAACCCGACATTTGCCGGCTGGTCCACAAAAATCACTGTTGCATTGGAATTGAACGAATTGGGGTTCCTCACTGGTTTCAAGTCCTTGTCAATGAATGACGGTCCAAGCTCATAGAGCATGCCTAGCAACGACGTGCTCCCCGGTCCCCCGTTCATCCAGATCATCAGGGGGTCATTCTTGGGATCATTCCGAGACTCCACTAGCCAGTAAAATAGCTTGTGCTCATACTTGGAGGTCAACACTCCAGAATACTGTACCGTATCATCAATTCCCAACACCCGTGGGTCATGCACAGTCAGTGTATGCCCAGGCCTCCAGTCATCATGCACAATCACCTTGACCTCGTTATCAGGCTGGGGGTGAGGCATGATGCTAAAAAACTTGTCCACTGCTTGGAACACGGTGAAAGGGAGATATAGCGCAGATACCAGTGCAGTCACCAGCAATGTTGCAACTAGCTGAAGGTATTTGGGAACCATTGAATCTTGACTCTTGAATCCTAAATCCTACTTACTGTTGCATTATGAGGGGTACGACGTTGTATTTATATCTATATTTATAGGGTGCGGACTGCGATAGGATGTGGAGGAAAGGGGACGTGCCGTTCGATCCTATGCATGTCATGATAAGCCGGTCCGTCGCTTTCGTTTCGTTTCGCCTTCGCTTGCCGATGCAGGTAGCCTAAAGTAATCTGCACAACCAACGCAACGAAGCAAATCACCATCACCGTAATCTGCTCCTGTGGTGTCTTCTTTTTTTTTGAAAAAAAGAAGCAAAATAACACTAAACGTTGGGGGATGTACGGCGCATTGCTCCATGCTGAAAATGTACAGCCTTATACGCCTCACACCGTGCGGCTCCGATCACACCACCGTCATACTTATAATCATACTCATACACAACAGCACAGGACACAACTCTCCATACCACTTCCATGCATATCATATCCCCCCATTGCCAACCTGATGAGATCCTCCTCTTCCCCTTCTCAACCCCTTGGCGGTTTTACCACCAGCTCCACTATGTTTCATGCATAGCCTCCAGCCGCCTGGTATCCCGCGCGCAAAACCAAACTAAACCAAACCACAAACGCCGACTGATCACGGAAGTGCGGCTCAGCGTATTAATCAGCTCGGTATATAGTATAGTACAATAATAAACTAGGTGGTCAAACTATCCGGATGCTATCCCGGGCCCTCGAGAACCGGGTAATTGTACGAAATATAATTACCTGGCCAGGCATTGCTGGGCGCTTGGCGGATTCGTGATTTAATTTATGTGGTGCGGTGCTCGTATATCGGAGCTCTACTGCTATTGGCGATAACGCTCAAGCTTGGGACCAATCCAATCCAATGTACATCAAATACACACAGACAAATTTGATACGTCACTACCAGTGGGATAAATATTCTAGTTCACCAGTAATTAAACAAAAATTGTGGCGCTGCACAATTCTCCGGAGCGTTGCGTTGCTGCTGCCTACCTTGCCTGCTTGTACCGTCACCATGCACAACGCACACAATGCGATCCGATAGTGAATGTATCCCAGCCAGCGCTTAGCGAGAGTGCGCACTCCCCCCTCTTAGTAGGTGTTAAGTTCCCCCCTCCCCGCCCCATTTTTTTCTTCCTTTAGTGGTTGTGGCTTTGAACTAAAAGTCCCACCACTCGAATTTCGACACACCACCTTACTACTTCTCTTTACAACAAGTAACAAGTTACGACAAAAAAAAATGTCCAAGGCTATGATACGTTCTATCAAGAACGTAACAAACGGTTATACGGCGGCCCAGGTTAAGGTTCGAAATGGTTTGTGGACTAGTGTAGTAATAAATATCAGAGTGACTAACATTATTCGTATGTTCAAATACAGCTACTAGTAACGATGCTTGGGGTCCAAATACAGGAGACATGCAAGAAATTGCACAGTTGACCTTTCAAAAGTAAGTATTAAGCGAGTTTTATTTTTTTTCTCGTTGTTGTATAGAGATAGGAAAAGTTAACGTCAGTCCACTAACTCCTGATAGCCATGAACTGTTCGAGGTCATGGATATGATTGACCGTCGATTAAATGATAAAGGCAAAAACTGGAGGCACGTAATGAAAGCATTAACACTTCTTGATTACCTTATTCATTGTGGATCAGAAAATGTAGTACTATGGTCGAAAGATAATTTATATATCATCAAAACTCTGCGAGAATTTCAGTATATTGATGAGGATGGAAGAGATCAAGGGAATAATATTCGACAGAAGGCCAAGGAATTGACTGCTCTACTCCAGGACGATGATAGGTTGAGAGAAGAACGACGAGGTATGGCCAACGGAGGGCAACAAGGAAGAAGAAGAAGACGAACAAATTCAAGAGCGTCCCAACAACCACCACCTGTACAGTCTCCGCCACCACGGTCGTCATCAAACAATGCCAATGGGGATTCCGATTTACAACGTGCATTGGAAGAGAGTCGATTGACTATGGAAGAGGATGAACAACGTCGAAAAGCATTACAAACTGATGATGATGATTTGAAAAAGGCACTCATGCTAAGCAAGGAAGAGGAGGATCAGAGATCAAAGTTTAACCAAGGAAACCAACTATTTGAAACTAACAATAGTCAGCCAAACTTGATTGATACGTCTGATGTTTGGGCTCAACCTCAACCACAGCCTCAATTCTATGCACAGCAACCAATTCAACAACAACCTATGTATCAAAACACTGGAGCTACTGATATTTTCGGTAATCCAGTCTACCAACAACAACCACAACAACCAATGGCAACTGGTATGTTACAAAATGCTTACAGTACTGGAGGTCCATTCCAACAACAGCAATTTACAGGTGTTCAACCACAGATGCAACAAATGCAAATGCCTGTTCAAATGCAACAGCAACAACCTCAACAACAAGAACAATTAACACCTCTAAAGACTGGTTCTAATAATCCATTTGCCAAATTGAATCAACCTACTGCTCCTCAACCTCAAAAACCATCTCAACCTTCATTAGCTGAAATTCAACAACAACAACAACAACAACAACAACAACAACAACAACAACAACAACAACAACAGCAACAACTGCTGCAGCAGCAACAACAACAACGACAGCAACAACAGGCATTACAGCAACAAAAAACTAACAACAACTTTGATCAAAGTCATATGAACAACTTAAATACTCTATTGGCAGATGGTGATGGTATTGATACGTTTGGTAACGTTGGTGACTTGAGAATTCCATCACAACACACAAATAATGCATTTGTCAATTCTGCCGGTCATAAGACTGGTGGAGGTGTTGGTTATCAAACAACTAACAACAACCCATTCATGGCTCAATACACTGGGGTTGCTACTACCAATCAAATTCAGCCAGCATTCACTGGTTATGGATTTGGTAATGCACAACAGTCTCAGCAAGCGCATAGCCAACGTCAACAGTCGTCCAATAACCTGATTGATTTGTAGGATTAGAACAAGATATTTTTTTCTCTTTCGTAGTCGACGCTTTTACTGTTTCTGCTTCTTCTTTAAAAAACATAGCGAGGCTAACCAGCTCTTCTTACGATGACACTGGCGCTGTCGTCGCCTTCGTCGTCGTATTCATAGTCGTAATCGTAGTCGTCGTGAGCGCTTTTCCGCGAGGCGAACGGTGAGATGGCGGTGCTGAATCGTGTGAGAGTTGGATAAGCGCTTGGTTTCCATGGATTAGTTAGCACGCTGGTTCCTGTGTCGATGGTGATGTTCGGCGGTTTCATTGCTAGCATGAGCTTCATGGATCGTTCCATGTACTCGTTGAACTGCTGTTCCTTGATGAGCTTGCCCGAGAAACGAGCCTTTTCGTAAGATTCAATGAATTCCAGAGCCAGGTGCTCGTCGACTATCCCATTGGACTGTAACCACAGAATGTATTCGCGAACCGCCATGCCCGAGGGTCGCGTGAAAGAGGGATGCCAGCTGGCTGTCTTTGACTCCAGAAAGTGGTTCACTGTGTCAATGACATCCTCATAGGGGGCGTCGAACTGCCCATTTGACAGCTTTGGGTTCATCAGACCTGGATGGGAGATTTTTTGGTCGTGAGGGAGTGTCTCGTCAACTATCTGCAGACACCGGTCCAGCTCGTCTTCTATAAGCTTAGCGCTGTCCTTTGTGACATCGTCCTTTCTGGGTATGTATCTTCGAGGAATGTCGCTTAGACTCTTGCGAGCCTTGACAAGTCGTGTTGTGTATAGAACAATCGCTATGACTACTGTGAGAGTATACGCCACTACAATGATGATTACGTTCCAAAACTGGCCTGATGTTTGACTCTGGAGAATGGTGTCTATGGGAGTTACAACCAGCAGGCCAATAAAGGCCGCCAGTAGTACGATCAGCGACGCTCTATACCAGAATAGTTGTTGGTACATGAGTGTGAGGTCGCAAAAAATGTCCGATCCGTATCTGGCCTTGTATCGTGAACCTTGGCGACACAAGGTCTTTGGAAATCGTTCTGATGTGGCCCGGAATTGGAGTATTGCACCACAGCGCTGTGATACTCATCCGCAGGGCTACGGCGGCAAATAAATAGTGTATTGTCCTACGTAGCGTCTACTGTTTTTGCTTCTTTTTTAAAAAAGAAGAACACCACCGGGAGGGTTATGTCTTCTTTTTCCAGAAAAAGAAGCAAAAAGCGGTGGCGCCTAGGTCATCTCGTACATGTCGAGCTGCTCGTAGTAGCCGTCGCGCTTCTTGCGTCGACGAACCGACTTGTGGCCTACGGATCTCAGGTCTCGGGTGGAATACAGAAAGCACATGTAGAAGCAGAAGAACACCAGAACACACGTGGGCAGGGCGATAATAGTCATGATCAAACCGTCATCCTTGGACGACGGGTCGACAAGTCGATCCTTCTGGACAGTGGGGCCCATTCTCAGCCGCAATATCGTGCCATTGGCTAGCAGATCAAACTCGTCATCTGGAACCGACTGCGGCTGTATGCCTAATCCCACAAGTTGGTTGTACTGGCCCAATAGCCAATCCTTCTCGATCTGTAACGGATAAAACCCTTCGTCATTGTCCAACCAATCACTCTCGAAAAACACTGGATCTGATCCACTGGTATCCCGCTTCCTGTTGATGCCTTTTGATTCTACATATGCCATGACGATTCGCACTTTCTCGTCGCTGTCAAAATACCGGGTAAACCACGACACCCAGTGCGTCTTGCCTAACACGATGTTGCTATTCTTTTGTGGAGTGCATAACGGACCTGCTTTGTTCTTGTCAAAGTATCTGTCTGGTGTACATCGTATTAGTGGATTCAGCCTTAGCTCGTCTTGGTTTATAGGGATCATTTTGACTTCCTTATGATGCGTCTTGCCTTCTTTGTTTCCTTTCGCATTAGACAAATCATGCGTAACTGTAACTGGGGTGTCAAACCACTGTTCGTAGTCTGGCCATGCATTTTTCGTTTCAAGTCCTTTGACTTTGGGCTTTATCGTCTTTGGAAGCCCGTCTTTTTTCAGCGAAACCCAAGGTGTAGGGGTCTTTACATTACGCGGTGACGCACTAAATGTAATGCCATCAACCACTGTAGGTGTCACCAACTCTATATGACCTGAAACTGTTCGTATCCAGGGTTCAAACGTGGTCTTGGTTTCGGTCTGACGTGTACATTCAACCACACTTGTACCTACCAATACTACTAACAACAATAGTGGCTTCATGCTGATATGATAGTAGGTGGTGTGTCTGAAAGATAGTTGCTTTAGATGCGGGCCCACCGATGTTTGACTGCACGTCTGTTTGCATCTTTACGAAGGAGTAATGAGGAGGCGGGGCATGTCAAGGATCATAACCCTTCTTGGCCTTTTGGCTTTTTCAAGCCCGAAATAACTCCTTTTGTGTATAAGCATTTGGACTTATTTCTACCCAATGTTTTCATGTTAAATAAAGTAATGAACGCCTGGTACTAGCATGGCTTTATTGTTTGTCATTAATCCATTGTCGTTGTCAAGTTGGCGACCCCCCGATCTCGCTTGTTGGCTACCGAACATGAACAATACGCGAAAAATATGGCATATGTGCACACATGCTTGCATGCATACATGCATATTGATTGGTTGAATAGATTGTAGCGTATTGAAAAGAGATGTAAATAGTCCTGAAAAAACCGGCTAGGTGCGGAAACTGTGGAATCCTCTCGATTAAGAGCTTTGTTGGGTAACGTGCGGCTCATGGCAGCGAGTCGTGTCACTATCCGTCTTGCCCTATTTTCTCTGAAATTTACTTATATATTCCCTGCAGTCAACTAGTACCAAAACAAGATAGAGAAAGTGGGTATATTGTTATTTATATTGCATATATTAAGATAATGTGTAGGTGTAGAGACATAAGGATGGGAAGTGTTATTCTTCTGCGTTGCATCAGTGTGCGATTACCGGCCAACCTTAATTGGGTGCGCATTACTTGGTTTCCAGATTTTCTAGTATATAATACTGGTTGGCTCCGTTTTGCTTTCTAGAATAACTATTATTACGTTCAGTGCTTTATGTGCGGCTCATGATAAATCGAGATACTACCGGCCCGATTCGGCCTATGAACAATATAGAACAAGTCCAAATCAGATAAAAAGGTTGAGGGGAGGGATGAGATGTTGGGGTTTCCTAGTTAGTGAATAATCTAACATATTGCATAGCTTTGCAAGACCTGCACTGTTGTCTTGATCACTAGCCCAGTCGAAGTACAGTGTATGTAGGTTATATGTTTATTATACATCCTGAAAAAGAGAGCTACTCAATCAAACGAGCAGATCGCTGAAAATTCTGCTGAAGAACATACGGGCCCTCTTCAGATGACCAAAGTATTAGGAAAGAAAACGAGTGAATTCTGTAATCGTGGACACTGAAACGGAAAGAGAATCAACTGCTGATCAGCCACTGGCGAGTCAAGAAGCGATAATAGAAGATAACCAGTTGCCAGAAGTGTGTCGTGGAATTTCTGGATCTACCAAAGAGTCATTGACAAGTGAAAGACTGCATAAATTGCCAACACCCAACGATGACGGCACAGAAGTAGCCAACCGTAGCGTGGCTATCCAAACCCAGTTGACGGATGATCAAAGTTGATTGCAAAAACAATCTCAGAATACCATTGGTCATGTTTAATATACCCAAGGGAAACATTCATGAAATTGGATAGCATGCACTATGTTGAGCCGCATTGTCTCACGCGAGTCCAGTACTCTGAGCCGCACACTATCTAGACTTATGGAAGGAAGTATCCAACACACTGGTTAAAACTTTTGAATTTATCGATCACATAGATATGTATACTACATGCATACAGCTTATAATATTACGATACGCGAATTTGTTCACACAAAATCGCGAACTTTTTACACTATACAGACAATCGTACTGCTACCACGACGAAACCCTAGAACGATATTAAAACATTGGGACTAAGGCATGCTGATATACGACCATTAGTTATAACTCTTAGCAAATTAATCTCTATGGATGAACGTTCGGGCGACAACTGTCAGTCATACCGCACGAGCTACGCGCCAGACAGAAGCAATAAGCCAAGACAATGGAGTTAGTTCTTCAAAGGGCACATATTGGGTGGTGCATAGAAACAACTAAACGTAGAAATATATGTCTGGCTCAAGACTTAACTAAAAGAAGTAATCTAGTAATTTAGCAATTCTTTTTTGAGCCTCTACGCGTCGCTTTCCATCCTTTCCATCCTTTCCATCCTAGCGAGACTAGCCTGCACCCATACCAACGACAATGAAAGGGTGAATTTTTCCGTAGGGCCCGATTCCAATGGATCCTGAAAGTGGGAACTGTTAAGGAGTGCTTTGGCATGCATTTTGGTAAAGAATTCAGAGGTGAAAAAAATGATATACGGTCGGGCGGTTGTCGGTTCGCACTACCTGGTTCCAATCGACTGGATACTACCACTATTCACGTACGCATTTCACACGTTCCACACCGCGTTCAAACCATCAAAATTGGACCCACTGGAACGTCGGAATGCTGCAGAGGAATTAGGCAGTAGAATTGGCTACGATGTAAAATTCCAACATGGTAGATCATTGAATTGCACAGTCGTAGAAAAAAAGGTATATAAAGTGGACCGGATCACCATGTTGATCCATTTTATTTCAATAAACTATTCCACTCCTTTAACTACCAACCTTTATTCACTCTTTACTAAGTTTGCACTATGAAGTATACTGCTGCTTTACTCACTGTGTTGGCTGCATCAATTGTCAAGGCCTCCAACATCAAAGAAGATTGTGTTGAAACCAAGACAGTTGATCCATGTCCAGAGCCAACTGTAACAACAATTGAATGCGTCGAAACTAAGACCGTTGATCCATGTCCTCCAGTAACGACTACTGATGACTGTGAAGATCCATGTACCGAGCCAACACCTTGTCCAACCACCGACGACTGTGACGATCCATGCCCAGATCCAACTCCAGGTCCAACTACTACTGACGATTGTGAAGATCCATGCCCAGATCCAACTCCATGTCCGACTACTGATGATTGTGAGGACCCCTGTCCAGATCCAACTCCATGCCCAACCAGCGATGACTGTGACGATCCATGCCCTGAACCAACTCCATGCACAACCACTGAAGACCCATGTCCTCCAGAACCAACTTGTGCTCCAGGTGATCCAAATTGCGACTGCGACGAAAATGGAAAATGCACTCCATGTCCTCCTGGCCCAACTCCGGGTCCAACTTGTGCTCCAGGTGACCCAAATTGCGACTGTGATGAACACGGACACTGCACTCCATGTCCTCCAGAACCAACTCCATGCACTACTACCGAAGATCCATGTCCTCCAGAACCAACCTGTGCCCCAGGTGATCCAAACTGCGATTGTGACGAACACGGTCATTGCACTCCATGTCCACCAGGTCCTACCCCAGGTCCAACCTGTGCTCCTGGCGATCCAAACTGTCAATGCGATGAACATGGACACTGCACTCCTTGTCCACCAGGTCCAACTCCAGGCCCAACTTGCGCTCCAGGTGATCCAAATTGCCAGTGTGACGAACACGGACATTGCACTCCATGTCCACCAGGTCCAACCACTCCATGCGAAACTTCTCAACCACCAAAACCAACTTGTGCTCCAGGTGATCCAAACTGTGAATGTGACAGCAATGGCCATTGCACTCCATGCCCACCAGGTCCAACTCCAGGCCCAACTTGCGCTCCAGGTGATCCAAACTGCCAATGCGACGATAAGGGGCACTGCACTCCATGTCCACCAGGTCCTACTCCGGGTCCTACTTGCGCTCCAGGTGATCCAAACTGTGTATGTGATGATAAGGGACACTGCACTCCATGTCCGCCTGGTCCAACTCCTGGCCCAACCTGTGCCCCAGGTGATCCAAACTGCCAATGCGATGACAAGGGCCATTGCACTCCTTGCCCACCAGGTCCAACTCCAGGTCCATCTACCTCATGTCCTCCATCACCAGAAACCTCAGTTCCATGTGAACCAACTACCCCTACTCAGGTTCCAGTAGGATCTGCCAATGGTGCTGCCAAGTGGTCTTCTTTGGTTGTTGTTGGTGCAATGGGTGCACTTTTGTTGTAATCCAGTGACTACAAGCTTTCATTTCTTGATACCTATTATTTATTTTCTCATCTAGCATTTTAACATTTAACATTTGTATATTTTGAATAAAACCATGTGAACATTACTCAATTGGCCCTCTGTCTACTGTTTTGCTTCTTTTTTTAAAAAAAGAAGACATCACCTGGAACGTTACTCACGTGCATACTCAGGGGGTGGACGCCTTTTCAAAAAAAGAAGCAAAAGCCAGTGATACTAAAAATTGAATTCTATATGTACAAGTATTTCCACAGTAATTTGGGCATTATTTCTTGAATCTTAGCCATACCCATGCAGCCAATCTATATGCAAAAATGATTGCTATGAGGATTCCAACCCATTCACCGACTCTTTCACTTCCATAGCCCATGTTTTTCAAAACTGATCCACCGTCAATTTGGCATTGGTCGTTCAATGGCGACACATACATACAATGGCAATCACTGTCACAATTATAGACTCTGTCATTGAATTCATTAAACATCATTCCCTGGAAGACGTAACGCTGGTAATCAATCCAGTAGAAGGTGTAGTACCAGAAAACATTCAAGACATTGGCCGGCACAAGGAAACCTCCAACTGACATCCACAATCCGTTGGCAAAGGCTGTGATGGCTAGTGCAACAACAAAAATAGGCAGAATTGACGACACCAGCACTACCAATGACTCGGCCGCAACCAGGTCGAGGAACAACCACATTGTATACATGAAAAAGCCCTGTGCTGAATGACGGAAATTAACCATAAAGTACGTAACAACGGCAAACAGAATCGAGATGGCAAACAAAAATGGGAGTCCCATGATGAAATTGGACAGCATGTATGCCGTGGGGCCATATAACCCATTAAGTCGGTCTTTTTTGAATGCAGCAAAGTCTTCAAGGTATGCAGGAATATAGGCAACGGCCATGAAAGACATGAAAGCCCCTGAAAAGAAAATCGAGTTGGTTAAAGGTTGAATGTTTTGTTGATCTGGGGCTAACCTTAACCAGACTGTGCCTGTCAAAACCGCCAATCCCATGTACATGACAATTCGCACATAATAGGCCAGCAAGTCTCGTCTTGATTTGACAAATAACCGTTGTAGTAAAATCCACGTTTGGGTTAGAGTGTTCACTTGTCGACTATAGCTATCAATCTCGCCTGGTTCACCTTGGTTGTAGTCGTCGATCTGGTTCTTGAGCTGTGACAGTTCGTTGGATTCTACCCATGCGCTCTGAATACTGGCAACGTCAGTGACATTAGAAGCAAAGTCATCGTTGATTAAGTCCAAAATATACTCGGCTGGATTGTAACCAGCAGGAATTGGCAGGTTTTGCTGTTCAAAGTACGAAGGAACACTTTGAACATCGCCGAAGTAGACCATTTTTCCACGACTTAGAAAGGCCACACGGTCAAAGAGATAAAATGTCGAACTGGAAGGTTGGTGGATTGAAGCAAGCACGATCATATTTTCAGCTTTTGCAATTCGCTTGATCTGAGCAATGGTTTCGTACGACGCTTTTGAATCCAATCCCGAGGTTGGCTCGTCCAAAAAGAGAACCTTTGGATGCTGAATCAACTGGCTAGCAACAGAAACACGCCTTTTCTGGCCTCCTGAAATACCTTTCTGCACAGGAGTGCCAATTGTCAAGTTTCCCTCGTTGACCAGCCCAAACCATTCTAGCAGCTCATTGACACGTTCTTTCCTCTGTTGTGTATTGGACAACCCGCAGAGCTTTGCGGAAAAATCAATAGTTTCTCGAACAGTCAGACTACCAATTAGGGAGTCCTCCTGTTCAACGTATGCACATGCTTTTCCTGCTATAGTGGGGTTCATTGCGTGTCCATCAAGTTTAATTTCACCAGTCACAGTGCTCTTTGGAATTGAACGCTGTGCTAGTGTATTCAGCAGGGTAGTCTTCCCGCAGCCCGAGGGCCCCATAAGAGCAACAATCTCACCAGGCTTTGCTGAGCCAAATGAGTCTTGTAGAATGGCTTTCTTGCCTACTGACAGGCTTACATTGGACCAGGTGAATGCGTTCTGTGGTTCGTGATCTTTTTCCATGCTTATTATTTTGTAGCGATATTCAAACCTTAAGAGATGCTAGTCCTCTTTTATATTTCGATTTCCATTGTTTTGAATCAGCCCCGTTTTTTTGTCAGCTGCCGGGGTCTGCATGCGCGCCACTACACTAGCCACAACCCCCACGATGAGCCGAAGGCTTGGCGATGCAAATTTTTCCAAAACCGTGCCGAACTAGACCATTTTTTTGTGTCTGGACCCTGACCAGGCTTACAAATGACTGTCAGATCGCTATGTAATCACCAAAATAGTGCCTAATGCTCCCTCTCGGAGCTACGAAGTACTCATCGAGAATCATCGAAGGCTCTCGGGCATGCGCTCGTCCCCTTACTTCACAGACCATCGATTCATCGACCTGTCAGCCACAGTATTAATATTTGTGGCCGCTGCCATGTCTTATAGAGATGACTGCACAATGCGTTCTTCCCCTGACCCGAGAAAACGAGCAGTTTTCTGATGCCAAAGAGACGAGACGCTTAGCACCCACTCGCTCGACTGCTAGCTGCAACACTCGGGCGCCCAGGGCCGTTTTCCATCATATTACGCCTAGGAGTAGCGTTCTTCTTTTTTAAAAAAAGAAGCAAAAACAGTAGACGTTTGGAGGTAGTATTTGTCAGAAAGTTGACGTGTCACGTGCAAATCACGCTTTTCTTTTGCTCAACAATTGGACTAGTCTACTGTTTTTGCTTCTTTATAAAGAAGCAAAAACACTGAATTCTAGGGTCAGTCAGCGTGCGGCTTAGAGCTTATCACAAATAATACATCAAATTAACTCGGAAAATAGATATACGAAATTTACAGACATTAAAGTTCTCTTACAATCGTCGACCTCGTCTACCGTGTGCCTTTCGAGTAGAATCAGATGGAACTGGGGTAGTATCAATTAGTCGACCGACCTTAAGACCACCTCGGGCAATAGCTCGAATGGCGGCACCGGCACCTGGACCTGGAGATTTAGAGTGAACACCTCCTCGTCCTCGGACTTTGAAATGCAATGCGTTGATACCAACTTCCTTGCACTTGGCAATGACATCTTGTGCGGCCATCATAGCGGCGTATGGTGAAGATTCATCGTGATCAGCCTTTACTTTCATACCACCAGTAACTCGAGAGATGGTTTCACGGCCTGAAAGATCAGTTACGTGAATGAAAGTATCGTTGAATGAAGCATAGATTCGACAAACGCCAAAGACTAATTCTCCTTCTCGAGCTTGAGGACCAAGAGTTACGTTTTCTATAGTGATTTGTTAGTACTACTGAATTCAAAACCAACCAAAATTCGTCCAAATAAAATGTGATAATCCTAGTACATGTCTTTTCGGTTTACACTATCGTCATATTGTTGTTAAATTTGAATTTCGAAAGCTGAACATTGTTTGAATATATTGTTTGTTGGCTCATAAGATCAATCGTCAATTCTCAATATCAATCAGTCCTCCAAATTACAAAATAACTCGCCTTCCATGTCTATTCAATATCACCATTTCCATTTGAACGTATTTCAGTAGTTTCATCGCTTCAATCTTACCTTGTTTTGGTGGTGCCATCTTTGGTATGTTAGTTGATGATGGGGTTTGTTGTTCTGTTCTGTCGATACAAGATGAAATGGAAAAATGGAAAATTGTGAGTGTCTGTGTGGTGCACATACGCGGTAAAGTTAGGGTTAGCTCACTAAATTTCCTAATTGGGTAATTCTAATGGTTCGAGTGATACGCAGTCACACTTACAAAAGTAGAGTGGGTTCGCGTGCTCAGATCGAGTCACGTGGAATTACAAGTGGAGCACGTGCGTGATCAATCGGAGCCCCCGACTAACGACGAAATCTAGACCGACCGACAGCCGATTGCAAGTGTCGCAGCTGCGGTGGTGAAAATTAAATGTTGCAACAAGGGTACAAGCAAAGCAACTGGTGCACAGATAGTTAGCCAACAGCCCCATCATATTGGTAATGTTGGATCTTTGTATGTGGATTAGGCAGGACTAACAGGTTCTGAGCCCACCACCCATCGTCTACTGTTTTTTGCTTCTTTTTTTAAAAAAGAAGACATCACCTTAGGAATACTTCGAAAGGAAGTTGTACGAGTAATGTTGTTACATAAGCAAAGAGTAAGCATGCAATGCCCACACGTGCAATCAGGCTTTTTTTTTTTTTGTCACGGCGCCACGGTGCGTTCCGTTGTGAGGCTCAACGTCTGAGACGTGCAGTGTGCTCCCCTAGGTTGGCGCCCGTTGTTTGTAGTATGGGATCTAGACAAGATAAGCGCACAAGGCGAAACATGAACCAAAAATAAGTCAAAAATAAGTCCAACGTATTAAAAACAATGCGCGGGTCTGTAGATTTGTTATTTTTGTTTGTTTTTATGGAATATAATATATACTTTAGGCTTTAGGCGGATATTATTTCGATAAACTTTGTCACACATTCGACGACACAAAGACTGCCTTCCCATTCGTTTCGTTTCGACTAGTTTGCAACTGAACAACAACACGACTAGATTAATGCTCAACAAGTCATTATCGGTGCTTTTGTCACTTTTCGTCAGTGCCAGCTTGTGGATGGCCGGGCTGGTATCAGCTGATCTTACGTTTGGAGAATTGCAGCCGTCGTACTCTGCTGCGTCAACGTTTGAACTCACATGGAAAGTCACTGGAGATGAACCAAAAGAATCTGAGTTAGGGGTGGCAACTTTCTTGATCTGCACTGGAAGTAACAATGATATTAGCTGTCCAAACACTGTGCCAACATTGTCTGCAGGGAAGACCCTGAGTTCTTTGGGCGGCAAGTTGACGGTGGACCTTTCCACTATTGCTATGGTAGGAGCAGATGGGCCATATTTCATTCAGTTGGCTGCGGCCGGGGGGCAATATATCGTGTATACTGATAGGTTCAAATTGACTGGCATGAAGGGCACCAAAGTACCAACTGACGGTGGAGACACCTCTCCTCCACCCCCAACAATTCCAAATACAGCAGATGATTCAACTCCTGATGACATTGGCAAGCTCGCCACGCTGCCTTATACATTGCAGACTGGTAGAACTAGAGTGGCCCCTATGCAAATGCAGCCCGGAACTAAGGTTACCAGACCTCTTCGAGCTAGCCGACGATTCCCCACCTCTGCTGTCACATTCTACTCATCACAGCATGCTCCGGCAACAGTTGTGACCACTATTACTCCGTCGTGGACCTACACCGCCGTGTCGGCTACTAATACAGCCAAGGCTCAACCCAAGCCAACCAAGTTTTATGCTGCCTCAGCAGTCCTGAAGAGCTCAATTCTGGCACACTCGAAGGGCCAGCCGGAGCCATCTAGTTCTAAATAATGTGTAATATGCAATCTATAGCCAATGGAATCCCGCGTCTTCGCTGGATACAAAATTTCTGAGCCGCATGCGATGTGGCGCACAGGTGGTTTTCTTCTTTTTTGAAAAAAGAAGCAGAAAACACTAGATTTTAGGGACTTTGAAGTGTGGGAAATAGTTTCGTGCACACCCCAAGCTGGGCAACGCCAACGGCAGTTTTTTGTCATACATGAGTTACTTTTGTGTCAGGACAAGTAAAAGTAAACTTAAAATATAGAACAATAGAATATTTGCATATTTGCTAGTTATCCAAGGAAAAAATACCGATTCTGAGGACAAGTGTTCCACCTTGAGCCGCACACTGAATGGCGCACTGAAGAGAAAAGAAGCAGAAAGCACTAACTCCTAGAAGTGCGCATAAATGGTTTAGAGTTCATGCCAACTTGGTACTATATATCCGGCCGGGCCTGAGTTTGAATTGACAGTAAGAAGGGGCTGCCAACAAATACGACAGGTTAGGCAACTTCAACTACTACCACTAATTCAAAGACCGCAGGGCTGTGCCCAACCAAGGTCCGAAGACTCAGATGACCACAGTACACGAGTTTTTATGCGGGTTGATCCAGAAAAGTTGCTTTATTGTATCACTGTTAAGCAAGAAAGCAGTAGAGTGTATGTTAGGAACGGGGAAGAAATATATTCAAGTCATCTAGTAGAGCACCGCCGACGAGGTTCAGATCATCAATGGAACAATTACACTGCAGCGGAAGCATCGAAATGGATAGTGTCCAAGTATTGCAACGAGGGAAAGCTCCTGAACATTCTGGTTCATCATGCAGTGGCTTTCGATACTGGTGGTCCACTTGAAATTGCATCGTCAATGAGCAAAAGCTTGTACGCACTTGCTTATTACGGTATTGCCATAGACAACAACGATGACGATGGGTCGCTTCCATTGAAAGAATCGCTGCAAGTCAACGAGAAGAAAGCATCCACCTATTGCCCGCTGCTTGAAGTCACTCTCAACAAGATTACTACCGATCATCCAACATTAAATGACACATTTTTGTTGGAATCTATGAGAATGCACTTGGCAAATCAGTTGAATAACAGAAATCCTCCCGCAGAATTGACTTCTACCTTGAAAAAGTTGGACGAATACAGTGACTTGGCATGGTCAGGCAGAGGCTCAGAAAAACATCACGGTGAACATCCTACATATGCATTAGCTGTTCGTGTTTGCAGAGCAGTAACTCGGCTTTTAACGGGACGGTTGTTTGACTATGGTCAACATAGTTGTAGGGTTAAATTCGCTACGAGATCTCAGCAACCATTCGAGATAAGGTCACAGGGAGTCACCATAGCCGTATGTCCAGAAACTACAGTAGTTGCAGAGTTCAGGGATCCTGCAACTGGGGAGCTGATAGCTGATTTCCCTTTGATGACTATGGAAGCGAAGTCTCCTGGATGTGCAATATCTGAAGGTGCCAAGTCGATGTTGGATTCACCTACACAACGTGTTGAAAGGGAACAGAAAGATGGGACGCGATACAACGATCTTACTCAAGCACTCGCGTGGCGTCCTGGGGGATATCGTATCAATAGCGACTACAATGAATCGATGGAGAATGCTCGAGTAAATTTCGCACTCACGTTGAGAGAAGCTGTTTCCCAGGCTATTGCCGCAGAAACCAACATGTTTGCAGCAGTAGATGGTATTTCTCTAACCATATTTGAAATCAAAGACACGGGTGCTATTGAGAATGATACCATAAGCATGGTGTGCAATGTGCATCATTCTGATGTCGATCAAAAACACCCTGGTGTACTCCTCTTTAGGGCGATTTTAAACAAGTTCTGCTACACGCATGGCGGAAATTCAATCAGGAATGATTTTAGATCATTCATACAAAACGGCCGAACCTTTCGTGCTACAGAATACGGTCACCGCAATCGCAGCACCTTTCAAGAAGAAATTCAACAGAGGCAACGACAACTCAAGCAGCGATATGTCGATTATGTTGGAAAGGTACTGCACAGGAACGCCGAGGCAGCATTCAGTATCCCTAATGCGGTTGAGGAAAGCTGGGGAAGTTTCGCAATGGAGGAGCCGATCCAAGAATTCGACAAAATTGGGTACGTTAGCGAAGAAGGTGTTCGTGCAAAGGTATTCAAATGTAGAAGGGACATCTCAAGCAACATGAACAGTTCCATCCGAGTATTGAAGCTGTTGGAACCGACGGTGGATGGTCTGGAGATGTTTCAAAACGAAATCAACGCATACATGCGACTGCAGTCCAGTGGAGCAGCTGCACCGTTTATCCCCAAGGTTTATAGTTATGGTGTGATCACCAATGACCAGGGTACAACTTATCCTGTGTGGATGCTGTTCATTGAGCTTGAATTTATCGAGGGAGAAGCGATATCTCTTGATGGTCATCGCGATGAGGTCGACGAAGCAGAAAGACTGTTCGGTGATTGTGGAGTCAAGCACAATGACTTGCACCCAAGCAACATGCTATATGACACAGCTAACAACCAATTGAAGATATTTGGATTTGGATTAGCTTCATGCATTGAAAGAGATGAACCTACGGGTCTGGGGGAAGTTGACTCCATGAACAGTAATTGATGATTTCAGTAGCGATCCCATTTCACGTGTGCCAACTCTCCCTTGAACGAAGAAATGGCCCTGGAGTCAATCCTGTTACGCATGGATACACTATCGCAGACACAAAGCAATCAGTCGGTAGTCGGTAGTCGGTAGGCAATCGGTCGGCGGCATGCCCGATCGCAGGTAGCAGGGCGGCGGGGAAAATGGCCGAACAACGACAACGACGATAACAACCATCCTATCATTCAAGATGTCGCTGCAGAAGAAAAAGTCCAAAATACAGAACAAGAGAATCAAGAAAAGGGTACGCAGATCTATTATGAGTATAAAACGGCATCCATTAAGAAAAACGCTAAAACAAAAACAGTGCAAGAGTTTGATGTGCAGGCTATCGCAACCAGATCAAAGGATACAAGCTTTAAGTGGTAAATTCGATGTTCTCTCTCTGGATTAATACCAACTGAACGATTGATCGATCATGACTTGTTCTAGATGTTGTAACGGGTACTCAGCAGGCGACGGCCCCAAGTGTGATACTTCATGTTGTGCTAACTGCTGCAATTGATCCAAATCATCTGGTGTGCTGCACCAACCAATGTCGTATACCAGGGCCAAGTTGAGCATGGCATCTCGCCAGTCGCGGTCGTAGAGGTACTTTGCGGACAGAGTCTGTTCAAACAGATGGATAGCGTAGTCGTTGCCGTTCAGTATTTCATGAATCATGTTACAGGTGTAGGGTCAGATTGCAAACGCTGATCCACCCCATTGTCGACCGCTTTTTGCTTCTTTTTCTGGAAAAAGAAGAAAAACAGTCGCTGCTAGCTAGTATCTTACGCTATCGTACACACTATCTACATCTCCATCCATTCGGTGTCCGAACGTACTACATCTCCAGAAGAACCTGATTATACTGCTTCAGTAGATAGCCTGTGACGTGTGGCACTCTGGAAATGTTAACCAGTGAAACAAGTCCACATAGACTTAGCGTAGCAATCACAGCATTCAAGTTTTGCTTGATATTGAACCACTTTCTGAACCCCATAATGCTGTGGTACATTGCGATACTGACCATCACCGGATACACTGACCAAATAAAATACGGATGGGTATGAATCCAATGTGCCATATACTCCAAACTGATTGCCGAGCTATCCCCCAGCACATTCAATGGAGCAACTCTCATTGAATAGACGTGCCCGATAACCAACGGAGTGAGAGCAATACCCGTCTTGGATATCGAACTCATGCTGTTCCAAACCTTATGCAATGATGGCCAACCTCCATAATGCTTTCGATGTAGGTAGTTCTTATGGAACCGCAAAATCGCTCCTGATGCAATATGAAGACTTAACGGAATATATACCAATGCTGGCTCTAATAGTGCTTCTTGGTAGACTGCCTTGGTAAAGTTCATTGTTGCATCACCGGCTTCTACTGATATAACGGGAGCCGCGATCACACTTGCTGCATGCATAGTAAGGAACGCACTGAAGCTGTAAGACGAATAGCGTTGTACTGACCGTAATGCTTTCCAAATTGTAAACCTATGCGGGTGCTCATTTCCGGGAGCGTCCTCAGATTGGACTACGGTTGGTCTTGGACTCACCGGATTTAATTGATCGTCGTTGTTGTCGTTATTGTTAGTCGAACTCATGATGTATTTGTTGTTGTAATGTTTTTTGTTTGGTTTTTATTGGCAGTATGCTAGGCGACTATATTGATGTGTATCGGGAGACACGGCGACTTAGGCTCTGAGATCCCGACTGGGGCTTGCTTGGTGATGTAGATCCGGATGGTTGGTACGATAGTGTGGGGCAGGGCACTTGGATGGATGTAACATTAGGGAGGATGATGTACACGGGATGTATGAGCATATAGATATATAGATATATATATATATATTATTTAAAGCCATGATATCCACACCCAATCTATTTAGTGGTCTTGACGAAGATGATTTTGCCTCTATTGTTTGCTGCGACAGCATCAGCAATCCATACTCCATTCAAATATTGGTGTGGGAAACGATACAATGCTTCCGCTCCAAGTTTTGATGTTTACGATATTGGATGGGAAGACAACTTTGATCGGCCGCATGGCAGCGAATTCCACCGAATCAAGGTCGTACAGAACGAGCTGCCCTATTTAGAAAGCGACAAAGACGGCCAATTGGCCGTTTTCATTCCTGAATCGGTATTCTACAACGCCCATAACGCCAATGTTACCGTGACGGTTCCTCAGTTGGGTTGTGAATCAGTTGTTACCCCTGATGAGGCAGGCAAGCCGCATCTGATCGAGTTTGATCTGGGAGAAGCACCGAAGTATGATATGGAGTCACCACCAAGAGACCGCCAAATAAAGGCAGAGTTTTCGACTGGTGAGAGCGTAATGTTTGACTTTTACAAGCTGTCGGAGCCTGAAAAGGGGAACACTATCAAGTATCATGCCAACAACAACGGCCTGAGTGTCAATAGCGGTGAGCCATTCATGCCCATTGGATACTATATCTCCAACAATGAGGTCTTTGGAGGTACAGAAGAGCAAGCAGATAAAGCGTTCGAAAAATACGCAGCAGAGGGTTACAATGTTTTCATGCTATCCGGGTACGTTGACAACTCTACTCAGATGGAATGGACATTGAAGTACGCAGAAAAGCATGGTCTGTATTTCCAAGCAAACATCGTCGAACTGTGCACGAATATCACAGCACTTGAAGAATGGATCTCGGAATATGCCACCCATCCAGCGTTTTTGTCTTACTATATTGCCGACGAGCCTGATGGCAAGCAAGGTATTGGATCCTTTGAACCTTCACAAGGACTAAGAGCCTACCAGTACCTCAAAATGAGGGACCCTTATCATCCTGTTACTTTGGTCACAAACTGCGCTCACTCAGCTGGGTTGTATTCCCACAATGTGGACTTTCTAATGACCGACGTCTATTCTGTAGGCATCACTGACACCCACTTGGGATTGGCCTGCAATGAAACGCAGGGAGACTGTGGATGTGATTTGTGCGATGTCAACAATCCGATCAAGGCTGTTGCTGATCGGTATGACTATGTATGGGCTGATATGGGGATCTATACCGGCTGCACGTTCGTGGAGCAAACCTTCCACGACAATACAACCTACTGGAGCCGATCGCCCACCTATGAAGAAGAGTTCGCAATGGCCTGGATCTCAATTGTATCCGGAAGCAACGGGGTCTTGGGCTACACCTGGCCCGTGGAGGAAAAGGAGTTGAGCAGGGCCCTGTCAGATGTAGCAGCCGAATTTTCAAAAATTGGCAAGCAGATCACCCTGAGTGGTCCACGGTCTGACTATGGATCCCAATTGGGTGTGTATCATGCCTCGTGGGGCACTGGAGTAATGATCGCTGTGAACACAAACTACGAAAAGCAGACCTTCAGTGTGCCTATCTCGGGCAAGGTCGAAGCTAGAGCACTAGGATCGCCTAAGACTAGCAAACTACAGGGAGATATTCTGGTTGATACGCTGGGCCCATTGCAGGTGAAATTGTATACTCCGCTAGATTAGGCCAACATTACTCTTCCGGTAATGTCTTCTTTTTTTAAAAAAAGAAGCAAAAAACAGTAGACAGTAGACAGTACATCATAAAGTTGTTACTCGAAATATTTACATAACGTATTCACTGCCGCAGAGATACCTACTGCTTACCAGCCAATACATCTTCAACTTGAGGCAAACCTGGCTTGTTGTTGGACGTAGTACCAAGCAATTCCTGCTTCAGTCGTTGTTGTGCAGCTTGTGCAGGTTCTGTTTTGTTATAATCAGCCCAAGGAGCTGGTCTTGAACTAGTTACAGTCTGGAATTCCTTGTCGATTTTGGCATCAAGTTCTGCTTCTGTAACAATATAATCTTTTGACTGTTGATAGAGCTCCAACAAGCTTGCTGCCTTCTGTTTCTGATGCTTAATTTGATGAAATAGTCTATTAGCCTTTCGTTCAAGTTGTAATTTTTCTCGTTCTTCAGCAGTTCGTGGTTGAATAAATTGTCCCTGGTTCAAGAAGCCATCAATTGTTGGTAATGTCAACCGAGTAGCTTCTGATTCTTCCGTCTGGTCAATCTTCAGCCGGGCTTCTTTAGCCTTGTTATATTGTTCTTCTCGTCGTTTGATGGAATTAATATCCCGCTTTTCTTGTGATGTTAGAGTGTCTTTGAAATATGTACGTCGAATATCCGAAGTCATTGCTTTCCATTTTTGTAGCTCGGTATTTTGTTTCTTCGGTTTAGTAGGCTCTTTTGCACTATGGGCAATTCGCTCTGATGCTGATTTTTCATGCTTTGGGGTCCAGGTTGCTTGGACTTTCTTTGGGATCATTTCTGGGTCTGCAAATCCCTGTTTTTCCTTCTTTTCTGCTTCAATTTCCCAGAATGTTTTTCGCTTAGGAAGAATTGGCCGTGGGCGTGGCAAGATCCCACTTAGCGCTGCCTTCTTGGTCATTATGTTTTGTCTATTGGTTGTCGTGGTGGATTGTTGGTAAAATTTTTTTTTTCAGGTGTTTTGTTATTGGGATCGGCTGCGATCCCGTGACGACTTTGAGCCGCACACTAGCCGGCAGGACGTCTACCGTTTTTGCTTCTTTTTCTGGAAAAAGAAGACATAATCCTAGAGGTAGTGTCCTTATTTTTTAAAACGGAAGCAAAAACAGTAGACGTTAGGGGGGGCCACTGTGGAATGCGTATATTATCACCTATCTATACTCGGTAGACTCGACAGGGTACTCTCCCCCCGACAAATCAATCCAATGATGAATTGGACTGGCTTCGGGATCCAATGGAGTATCAACTTTAAGATGCCTAGTGTCAGATTCAACAGTTCTTGGCTCGTTAAACGCCCCAACGAGCTCGGGGTGCTCTGTAGAGTAGCTAGCGCTGTTGATAGCAAGAATCGAGGCCGGCGACAACGGCTCTTGGATGTTGGAACTGGTGTCTTCGAACTCGGAGTATTGGTAATTTATCAAGGGATAAGGTACATAATCTGGTTCATGTGAGTGTGGTTCGTCATCCCTGCCAACTGACCCGTCAAGGTCGAATTCCTTCCCTGCCAACAACAGCCTCACCAACCTAATCAAATTCTTGTCAACAAACGCTTTCGCAAGCTGGTCAGCAGTCAATTCACTCTCAAATTTCTGTTTTTCTTGAGCCAGCTTGTCCACCCTTTCCAACGACTGCGTTAATGCAGCAAATAGTGCCCGTAGTCGCTTTTTTTCGGCGGAAATAAATGAGCCATACAGCTTGTCAGCATCTCTTGCATTTGTCTTGCCCAACGTTTCAATCATCGATTTGATATTGTAATACGCTTCTGAAGCCTCAATTTGAGATTCATAATCCTTCAATTTCAGCCCATATTCAGTTTCCAGTTCCTGGTCAATTGTAACGGTCAGGCCAGCGAGGGAAGTCACGTGGACGGTGTCAGTGCCGGCAATCAATCCGATCACACGACTAATTGTTCGTTCAAAATTGGTCTTCTTACCTTTTAAACTGGCTGTAAAGTATTTTTTATACTTTGTAATTGGTGTTTGGTTGAGCGATATTCGTCCATCTGGCAGATGTCGCCAC
The DNA here is from genome assembly GCA_003707485.3 of Blastobotrys proliferans. Taxonomy (NCBI): domain Eukaryota; kingdom Fungi; phylum Ascomycota; class Dipodascomycetes; order Dipodascales; family Trichomonascaceae; genus Blastobotrys; species Blastobotrys proliferans. The sequence goes on from PPJI03000029.1 coordinate 150,254, forward strand.
AAGGATGCTTCAGAAGATCGATGTGGATCAGGCTGAAACTCAACATGTTCCAGTTGGTGGCACCCGGGAGGCAGGACTGTCGTCAATTTAGCCTTTAATTTTGAATATATTGAAACCAATGAGTTTGGATTATTTTGAAAATAGTTATGCAAGATTCTGTTGTTGTGCTTCAGCTTCGCAGATTCATCACTTCTGTTGTCACGTGAATTTTCCAGCTCACCGTCTAACAGCAGCCGTTTCGGGCACATAGCATATGGATATGGTGAAAATGAAGGATGACAGCAAAGGGCTCAGTTTATAAATATTCAAGAGAACGGAGGATCTGGGCGGAAACCCTAGGTAAACATATGCAGGTTGAGAATTGACCAAATCGGGAAACATGCACGATCTGCTAAGCCGCACGGCATCTGACTAGTCAAATGCGATGCCCAGCGTCGACCGCTTTTTTTGCTGGAAAAAGAAGACATATTTCTTCTCGGTGATGTTCTTCTTTTCTAAAAAAGAAGCAAAAACAGTAGACGAAATACTTGTATTCATAGTTGCAGCTACTTACTGTTGGTTGGACTCCTTCACCAGTTTCCGGTATGCCGAAAAGTTGAACGTGTTTTCAACTGCCATATCCCGGAGGGTCTTTGGCAACATGCTAAGGAAGCGGATCTGCGAGATCTGGCTTCCAGCGTAGATCTTGTTGTTGCCCGAGCGTCTCAATTGGCCCACCACATACCGTGCAAACTCGTCTGGAGACTCCAAGTTATACCCTGCGGTGTTGGCAATGTTGAGCGACGGTTCTGCCAGCCGAAATAGGGAGTCGTAAGGCAGGTCGATAACAGGTGGCTTGGTGTTCGTCATCTCAGTGCCCACCATTCCAATGACAACATCAACTACAGACACCCCCAATGGATCCATCTCAAGTCTCAATGAGTTGTGGTAAGACCGCATAGCAGCTTTGGTTGAAGTGTAGATACCAAGCCATGGAAGTGGCACGTCCACAATCCCAGTACTGGCGTAGACAATCTTGCCTTTAGAAGCTACAACCCATGGAGCAAACGCGCTGTTCATCTTCATGGCTCCAAACACATTGACGTTGTACAGCTCCTGGATCTTCTGCATGGACGTCTCAACTGCAGGATATCGAAAGGTCACGCCTGCATTATTGTATAGGATGTCCAGTTTACCGTTCAATTCAGACGCCAGAGTTTGTTTCAACGACTCAATTGATTCATCACTGGTGATATCCAATTGGTAAACTTTGACGCCAAGTTCTTTCAAGTCATTCATTTGATCAATTCGCCGGGATCCAGCGTAAACTTGGTACCCTTGGGCCTGAAACTCCTTGGCCAACGACTTGCCGATGCCGGAAGAGGCGCCAGTCACTAGAACAGTCTTCATTGGTTTTATCATGGATTGAATTCACTACCAGCTATCTACTAGATGATTTCTACGCTATTTATATCTACTCCCTTATCCCTAGAAGTCTATTAGCCTCCCTACGAATGGCACTGGCTTCCCAAAGATTACACGCCAGAAAATGAGGTCACGTTGCGGAGATTAAGTGGAGTTAACATTATTAATAAAAGTCGTCCACGTCACACACGGAGATAACACGGGCGCCCGAGCGCAGCGCTGCCGGACTTAACATTTAAACTCCATATTAACGTTGCTGCCATACATACGCACACACCAGACCGGGATTTGCCGAACGGCGACTGTTTTTGCTTCTTTTTTAAAAAAGAAGAACACTTTAGGATTTCAAAAAAACGAAGCAAAAAACAGTAGAACAGCAGAGTCGGGTCCATCGGCGATTGTCGGGAGGGCGTTGCTCCGATCACGCCAGGCAACATTGTTCAACGCTCCTGCCATTTATCCCCCTCCATCCACACTTGTTTGACTCAATCTGCAGCGCACTATGCCTAGAAAAAAAGTATTACTTGACCCTGGGGAGGTGAACAAAGCTTGCTAACTTAGTACTGGTTGTATAGGTCGACGGGAAGCCCGTAAAGAGAAGGAGCAGAGGCGGCTGTCATAATTGTGAGTAAATTGATCAATGCAGTGGATGAAAAATCATGACCCTAACACCGACCTTCAGGTAAACGACTGAAAATCAAATGCAATGAACAAAAGCCTAGATGCGGGAACTGTGTCAAGCATGATATCAAGTGTGATTATTCTCTTATTCTGAGTTGGGGTGGACGTCCCATCAGAAAAGATACTTCCAAGACCGATCTGACAAATGGAGTGGTGCTGGAACAGATTGCAAATATCAACAAGGTGTTCGTACCAGTGCCGTATGACATGAGCGAGGGAGAACCATTCAGATTCATAATAGAGAACCCAGCAGAAGACGAAGAAGAACTACTAGAAGACGGTTGCGACTCTTTGCAGCTTGTGCATAGCACCAACCACAACAACAATACCCTTACTAACAGTACTAACCACCCAAGAGAGAACAACAAATCCATTATAGAGCAGTTTGCAGCTGATCTGGAGACAGTTGAACGACTAGAGCTGCCGTCGATTATCAAGGAGCTTTCACCATTGCCAGACATGATCAAGAGTGTTCCATTTTACAGAGAGCTATATTACTATTTTCTCAATGTTACGGCTGATAAACTTGTGCCTGTGCCGCATACGTTTTATCCTGATAATCCTTTTAGAACTGTGTTGCCTAGAATAGCTGTTGATACCCCTCATCTGCTGTCGCTGATACTAGCATATGCAGCAGCTCATCGTGCAAAATATCTGCGGGTTCCCGAACCAGTGGAAACCTTGTCCAATCTGCTGTCAACGACGTTCGAGGGGTTAACCAAGTCGTTGACCCACGATGATGAATCCAAGAGTGATGCTACGTTGGCTACGGCCATCATGCTTGCGTCTTATGAAATGCTGTGGACAAACGTAAATGATTCATGGAAAACACATTTACAAGGAGCTAGAGAAATCGTCATGGCGAGGGGCATTACCGACAGCTGGACACTGCATGAGAGACCGGCATCGATTGCACCGTTTCATCCGACAAGACTGATCAATACAGACCTATCCAGAAACGAAGCCAGTTATTTTCTGCTAAGATGTTTTGCATATATGGATGTGATTTCTGCGCTATGTTCACCTGATGCTAGCTCTGTATTTATTAACAACGACGACGTCTATCAGTGGTCGTCACCAGTGCATACAAAAAACAAGCATTCCGAAGTAGACTACATGTTGGGTGTAGATCTGAACATGATTCCGGTGTTTTCTAGAGTTGCTGCTTTAGCCAGAAAGAGGAAGAAAGAAACACTGACTGAAGAGCAGGAGCAAGAGCTCAATAATGAAGCGACCCAGCTGAGCGAGACTCTGATATCAGCTGGGTTTGCGGCCCAACCCATAGGGCACGAGTACGATGATGATGGGTATGAATCGCAATTGCGTACAATGAATGCGATGTTCTGCTATGCGACCTTGATTCATTTATACCGTCGGGTGTTGTTGTTATCAGCGCACTCTGCATCTGTGCAGACGAGTGTAGAGCTCATTACGTCGCTACTCGAGCGATTGCCTCAAGCATCTGGTATCTACGCCTGTATAGCTTTCCCAATTGTCACAGCGGGCTGTGAGGTGTCTGATCCGGAGGTTCGCGAGAAGTACAGGAACTGGATTACATGGGTGCAGCGACACGGGGTGGGCCATGCGTTCAAGGGCAAGGATCTCATGGAGCTGAGCTGGGCAACCAACAAGCACTGGACCGACCTGATGGGCGAGCTGGGCTGGGACCTGGTGTTCATGTAGCCGACCTTTTTTTGCTTCTTTTTCTGGAATTCCAGTGTTCTTCTTTTTTGAAAAAGAAGCAAAAACAGTGCCTGCGGCGGCGTGCGGCTTCGTGATGTCTACAGTACAGTACATTAGCTTAGTGCGATAATATTACGTAAGGAATTGAGTCGTTCTTGCATATCAGGAACTGAACGCAGGTTGAGGTCGAGCTTGAGCTTTTCTTCCTCGAGCTTGAGCCGCTCTTCTGCGTCCAAGTCTGTGAACACATAGCCGCCAGCACCATCGAACTGCAGGATCAAGTTATGATATTGCCACAGCGATGGCCGATGCGACACAGTCAACAGACTGGTTCCCAACGATCTAGCGTGTGTATACATGATTTCTTCAATCTCTAAAGACACTGACGAGGTGCATTCGTCCAAAATGGCGTACCGTGGGCGGTGATAAAACAGTCTAGCCATGGCGATTCGTTGCTGCACCCCGGTAGATAGATCCTCTTTCCACTCTCGTTCTACATCCCAGCCGCCTACTTGTGGTACAATGTCTGCAATCTTGACAACTGCCATGATCTCCAAAAGCTCGTCGTCGGTAAGGGTATTCTCAGCTTCTGTGCAAGGGTAGATGATTTGCTGTCGAAGCGAACCACGTGACAAGTACGGACGTTGAGGAATGTAGAATATGTCTGAAGATGGTGGTCGAATGACTTTTCCACCGTGAACTGGCCAAAGTCCTCCTAGAATTCGGAACAATGACGACTTGCCACATCCATTGGGCCCTACGATTAACAAATGGTCGCCTTGTTTGACCTGGAATGTCAAGCTCTTGACCAAAACATCGCCATTAGGCGACACAATAGGAACGTCATTGAACTCAATATCTTCGCCAAACTCAACCTCACCTTGGCCCTCAAGCATTCGAGCATTGCCATCCTTCGATTCCTCGCTCGCAGATACCAACATTTTGTCGTATTTCTTGTGCTCGATATCCTCCATCACATCGAGCAAGCTGGTTACTCGGGCTGTGTAACCAGCCAGTTGGGCAATCTCTTTATAGCTAAACATGACTCTACCAAAAGCATCCGAACTGCTTAGCAATAGTCGTCTATTGGTAACAAAGTTCTGGGTTCGGTCTCCCATAGCAGAACTGGCTCCAGGAACTTTGAAGAACACTGGCACCGAACACAATGCAAGACCCAATGCTCCCCAGAAGTACTTGATCACAAAGTCTTCCATGAACCCGTGGTACAGTCGTCGTCGCAATATTCTATTAACATGCTTGATTAATGTAAAGTATGATCTGTCGAGGGACGCCTTTTCGACCTCTTGTCCCTTGTACAGCGCAACTTCCTCCGCGTATTCGATTAGTCTTGAATGCTGGAATCGGAAATCACCTTCCAACTGGGCTTCCTCAGCGACATATTTGCCGAATGGTGGAGTCAGCACTCGGATCAAGTAAGCTGACGCCTGGATTAGAATACCGATAACAAACATGCCCTCACCACCTACATTTCTCGAGAGCTGCCATGAATACAGAATCACGTCCAAGGTGGGTTTAGCCAGGTTAGAGTACAGAGCTGACAAGGAGCTAGAAAACTTGAATACGTCTGCAGTGATCAGCTGGTCTGCGTTTTTGATCCGGTCGTCAAGGTTGTGAATAGAATAGTAAATAGGGTTATCAGAGTCTGGCAAGTAACGTTTCAAGATATAATCAGTGAGTCTAGTACGATATCTCAGGGCCAAGGTGCCCTGCAGATACTGCAGCATACTGTTTGTAAAGGTAGCCGGCACCGCAACGATCATCCACCACACAAGCCCCGCCAGAAAGTCTTTTCCCTGACCCTTGACAAGATAAGAAACCAGTCTTCCGTCGAGGTTAGCTACGTATAGCGAGATGAAGGTTCTCAGCACGAGAAATCCGGAATGTGTACACAGTAACCAAAACTCCCTAGATTTCCATCCCCCAGGCAGGCATATCCTCAACAGTCGCATTAATCTCTTGATAAACACGCGGTCCACAGCAACTTTCCCGCTCTTGCTCTTTCTCGAGCTGCTACCCTTGCTTCCCGTACCCGAAGTCGCCGCCTGCCTGACACGGTTGGCCAAATACATGAATAACAGTCCGTAGACACCTCTAGAGGCGGCAGTCCGATGGCGTAGATACCATCCGGTAGCATCGTGGGCTACCTTGGACAATGCTGCCATTTTTGTGTCGTTGTGTCTGGTAATAAGTTTGATTAACAGATTACGTGGGGTACGTTTCCTTATATAAACGACTTTGTCTTGTGAATATGAATATGCAAGGGAGCTACGGCGGTCGGGTCGGAGCACTCACTCGCCTCGAGACGCTTTTGCATGTGATTTTCATGAGTGACGCCGCTGTTCTTCTTTTTTTCAAAAAAAGAAGCAAAAAGCGGTCCCCGGTGGGGCTCGAAAGGGCGCTATGGTAAAGTTAGAACCACTCCTCGTTCTCGTTGTCGTTCTCGTCCTCGTCCTCCTCTGAGTAGTACATGCTGGATATTTGGAGCATGCAATTTGACAAGCTTATACAGCCCATCCTTGCTATCCTTATCAATCGCTGTTCTAAGACAACCCAATGCCAACCAGGAGACGTTGGAGTACCGTGACCAATCTAACTTGCGAATACAAGTCTCAATGACTGACATACCAACTTCCACCTCAATTTCAAGCCGATGTAATTGGGCTGCAAAGTTAGATTTGTGATTATTAAAAGCTTGTGCAAGGCGATCTCCTTCCGCATCATGGTGATTACTAATCCATAGCATATCCAGTTGTCTTATTTTTGGAAAAACCATCGGGATATACCTAGCTGCCTGGGGTAGATTGAAAGCGTTACCCCTAGTGCGCAAATGATGAAGATTGGGCAGTGTAACTTTTTTCGATTTCTTTGGATAGAGCAACTATAAATCCTCTAACTTTAGATCCAAAAACGTCAAACGCTGCATAAACTCTTTGGCAGCCGGTGGCATTCTAGCTGTGTGCCTGGCATGTTCAAGCCTTAATGAGGTACAGCTTTATTCTTTGCTAACAAATTCAATTGTTTTGTGTGAAGGTTTCCATCATGCTTTATACTCCGTATTTTACAGCTAAGTGCACTTCTACAGGAGTACAATATCCCATCATTGCCATGTGGTGCCCACGTGAGGCTAATACAGCCCTGTATAACTCCCTTCTGTGTTTTTCCTCCTTTCTTTAAAGAAAGCCACAGAAATCAATACTCAATTGACATAAATGGTTCATAAAATTTCTATTGGTGTCATGATTTTCTTCGAAAAAGGGGCGGAACATTGTTTTTGGACCCCCAAAGAGGCTCCGCTTCAAATGGTGCCCCAGCCTAACTGCCCTTTGAAACCCAGCTCAAACGCCGATATATCATATGACCATCCAAGATTCTGCGGATTTCTAAGTTATTTAAAGGGAAGAACTAAAACAGTACACAATTGCAATAAAGAGAGCCCAAGCTTTGCAATGATGCTTCCAGTTTCGTCCAAAAACGGCCGGAACATCGATTTACACCCCCAAAGGGGCTCCACTCCACATTGTGCTTCCCCTTAAGTCTACTGTTTTTGCTTCTTTTTTAAAAAGAACACCACCGGGAGGTATAATGGTCAATTCCAAGCTATCGTGCACTGTTTTTGCTTCTTTTTAAAAAAAAGAAGAACACCACCGGGAGGAGTACGTCTTCTTTTTCCAGAAAAAGAAGCAAAAAGCGGTCGAGGCTCGAATCGTTAGACTATGTAGACACTACAGACACTATAGCTTGGCCGGCTCTGGGTTGTTCACCTTGCCGATGTGGTTGACCTTAGCAATGCCGCTGGAGTCACGTCTTACGCCCAGCTCCAGTAGCTTTGCAAATGCTTTGGCGAAATGGTCGTAGAACAGCGCCTTGTCTGCTGCATACTTCTCGACCCACTTTCTGAAGCTTGGGTCCTTGATTAGCGACATATCAGCTGGCAACATCATCATATCGCCGTCTTCATCGTAAAACTGCTCAAGTCCTGCCGGTGATTTGCCCAACTTCCACTCTTCGTTAAGCAGCAGTTTGTAGTAAGTGTTGTTAAACTGGGTCGGATTAGGCACCCAAGGACCATCGAATCCTGATCTGTTGGCATGTGTTCTGCCAAGATTGTGTGCTCCACATAATGCTACGATTTCCTGGTCATCGAACCCCATTCGGTAGAAAATATCTCTTAGATGGTCCTGACCTAGTCCTCCGTCCGGCAATCGACCATTTGGAGGCACGTCGGCTTCATCAATGTAGTCAACACGACCAGGCTTCCAGTCGATTTTGGGTCCGCCGCAATATTCCACAGCTACTGCTCCTGCCAAGGTCCACAAATCGGCGTAAGTAATCCAAGGAAACTGAGATTTGACTGGTTCCAAAAACATTCGTGCACATTCCAGACCTTTGTTGGCTTCATCTTGGGCTTCAGTAAAGTATCTCATGGTTGCACCGTTAGAACCTCCAGTGCCCGTTGCCTTGTCGTAGGTTCCAGAAGCATGCCATGCTAAACGGACTAAGATTGGGCCGGTAGATCCATCATCATAACCCTCACGAGGAATGACCTTTTTAATAGCCTCCCGGACCTTATCGTAATCTTCCTTCGAATGCATATCTTGTTTTAACAGAGTGGTATAGAGATGGGTGTTCAAAACAAGTTTTTTTGCGGGTGGTGTTGCGAAAGATGGACGAACGGGGCAGCTTTTATTGTTGGCAATTGAAATCTCGGTAATCGGCTCCGACAGATTGTGGGGGACACTAATTCGGGGATATTTGGCTGTGGAAGACACCACTACTCGCTTTGTGAGCCGATTTGGATTTGATAGGGGCTCATCGTTCGGGATAATTCGTGTTACATGTGCTTGTAGCTCCTGTTTGTGTTCTGTAAGTTTATCCGATTGGTTGGTGGTGGTAATTGCTCTGTGTTTGCACCACCAATCATCGACCCGGTAAAATAAGCGCGAGCCGAGGTCCCACATGATGATGGATGGTTGTGATGTTTCAGTGCCGTGATGAGCGCCGCAGTGGTTAGGCAGTACTAGAAGTTTGGGTAGCTAGAATAGGATAGGATTGAAGAAGAAATGTGCGGCGTTTAATGTGTTTGTGGTGTGGTGAGGTGATGTAGTAATGGGAATGGAATGTTGTCTATAGATGTACTATACGATATAAGTCTAGCTAGCGTAGCGCAAGTATGATGAGAATGATGGGTAGCATTTGAGTGATGATCGATGCATTGGAATGAACCAGCGGTTCTACTGATTTTGCTTCTTTTTTAAAAAAAGAAGAACGCTAGTGGGCGCTACTGCCACGCCTTGAGCTCTCGCCTTCCGGCAGGGGTGGCTCGTTGCTGCATTTGGCGAGGACTAGCCTTATGCTGTGCGTTTTGGTAAGGCATTGACTGGTGTGGAGGAGGAGGGGGAGGCTGAGGCAGTGATGCTGGTGGAAGCTGAGGATGGTGAGGTTGTGGCGAGTTGCGTGGTGATGCTCTGGTGTTGAATTGATGAGAAAGCGAGGGTGGAGGAGTAGGGGTCTGGAGTGAAGATGAGGTCGAAGTTGAGGATGAGAGCGAGGATTGGGTAGGCTCTGGGATTCCTGTGATCCATTCGTGTTTCAGGGCCTTGGATGGAGTGGTTCTCTGTTTAGGATTCCACACCAGGGTTCGGGCAATGAAGTCTGCAACCAGAGGGTCGTTTGTTCGCAGTTCGTGCTGCAATGTGCGGCTGTTGGGCACCTTTTTCTCCTTGGTTTTCATTCTTGGGTTGCCCATTGAGTCAAAGAAGAACTTACGACGAGCACAGCGGCTGATCATGGAGCGATCTGGAAGCCCAAAGATCTCCATGATGCATGCCACCTGTTCCTGTTCGTTTTCACCCATGAACAGCGGTCGGCCAGTCAACAGTTCTGCTACAATGCAGCCCAAACTCCAGACGTCAATCTGTTGAGTGTAGGACATACCAAGCATGACTTCTGGCGACCTGTAGAACCTCGATTGGATATATGTGTATACTCTTTCGCTTTCATAACACGACGACCCGAAGTCGATAATCTTGACTTTACCGCGTTCGGGATCGCATATCAGCACGTTTTCTGGCTTCAAATCGCAGTGAATAATTGTTTTTGACTCCAAAAACCGCAGGGCTTCCAGCATCTGGCGCGTGAAATGCTTGACCAGCTTGGCTGGAAGGCCCTTGTACTGGTTGTACTTGATCAATTCATACAAATTGATGCCCAGTAGCTCGGTGGAAATACACAGATGGTCTCTAAAGTTGAAATGCTCGGTGTATCGTACCAAATGATACTTGTCCTTGGCATCCCAATTGGCCAACGATTTCAATATGTCTGCTTCAACCAATGCCTGCATGTGGAATCGCTTTCTATTGATAATCATTTTGACCGCAACCAACTTGCCAGTTTTGTGATCTACGCATTTGACTACTTTGCCAAAACTGCCTTTACCTAGTACGCCCAAAATTTCATATCTATACGCAATGTGGTCTCCACTGATGACTTTATAATCGCCTTTGTCGTCATCAAAGCCGTAATTGCTAACAGCTCGTCTGATATCGCCGCTGATCTTTTTGGCTTCCGGACGACCACAGAAATACACTTTTCTGAAATCCAGGATTTCGCCTTTTTCGTACAAATTTAGTCTATAGTTTTTTGTGGCCACAGCCGGTGTCATGCTTGGTTGAGCTTGCTGGCCATGACGCCTGTACTCTTCCATGCGTTTCTTACTGGCCACTTCTTCAGGTTTCGAAGTAACCAATCGTTTCATGATTTCGCGAATCTCGCGCTCATATCGATCATCAACAGCTGGAGATTGCGTGTTTTCAGGGTCGCTATCCGGCGAAGATCTCGATGTGGTTGATTGAGGTGCTGCTGCTGTTGCACCAGCAGAATGGTCAGCAGCTGGTCTCTTTTTAAAAGGAGAAAACATCATCCGCCTAGTTGCGGCGGCAGATGTTTGACCAGATCTCGGTTTGTTTGCAGAGATCGTTGATGACGATGCAGGTACCCCTTGAGCCGTTGGTGGAGGGGGAGGGATTAACCCTCCTCCTGTTGCACCACCGATCCAATGCTTTGCAGCAGTTGATTTCGATCGAATTCTTGTGACGAAAGGAACTGCAGGAGCATTGGCATTCTCTGTGGTTTTTTCACTTTGGTGGGGATGCAAAAGTCCTGGCCGGTTCAGCGGTCTGTAAGGAGATTTGCTCTGTTGGTTGTTCTGGTTGTTCTGAGCTGGGGGTAGTGGATTAGTTGGTGATGCATATCTCGTTAAATCATTAGTAGTTTGACTTTTTGGAACTTTTAACACTCCTGATGAGCTGTTTCTATAAGGATTTCTTGATGCAAATTTAGAAGAAGACCCTTGATCAATGGAGTTTTGATGGCTATTTCTTCTTGGAGCCCGTAGAAATACATTGTTTGATGAGATGTCGTTACTGACAGACCGTTGGTTATGCCTGACAGGGCCATTAGGATTAGGAGGAGGCATCTGTTTGTATTTACCAATCACCACCTGTTCTGGCAAAGGAGGGACCGGAGGTATAGACTCATCATTGTTAGAACTAATAGAGATTGGATCAAACACTGGTGGACTAAACGAAGCTCTAGCACTCCTAGGTCGTGAAAATGACAATGGCCGTGCTGGCACGACTGCCACCGGAGATTCAGGAGCCTGATGATATTGATAGTGTCGTGTTCTCGGCTTTTCAAGCTTGTCGAGCTGTTGCTGCTGGTTAGGAGCCGGAGCCGGTGATGAAGATGGATAGATGACGCTTTTCCTTATGGACTTGTGGTTAACAAAAGGTTCCTGGCTTGTTGTATAAGAGAGTCTTCGTTGGTCGACCTGAATTGGCGGAGGCTTGGGTTTCCCAGCCCCAGTCCTTTGTATTGCACGTTTGTTACTGCTATTAGCAGCAACAGGTGGTGCAACCCTTAAAGGGATTGACGACCCACTGTATCCATTTGGCGAATCAAAATTAGAACTTGATAACCGTCTATGGATCTGTCCAATGACTTCTTTAGCCGGACGTTTAGGTGTGTTTAATGTTTTGGTGCTAGAACTAACTGGTAAAGATGATGGAAACCTGGTGAAATGCTCAATGTTAGTTAATCTGTTTGTTCTACTACAAACCACATACTCCGTAGGCCTTAGGAACTTTGTCTTTTTCTCCTCTGAAGCTAGCATGCTATACTGCAACAAACAGGTGCCAAAACTTGGAACTTAGTGCCCCCCTGTTTTAATTTTGTTGTTTTTTAAATATTTTCTATATAGAAATAACAAGGTCCTGGCCACTTGTATATTCTGAATAGAGAGAAATAGGTCTGCAATGCACTACAATGAATGAACGTAGGTGAGTGTGTGTCGTTGTTTTAAGTTTGTATTGTTGTCTCGTCAATTTGGCAGGTGTACCGGTGCTCCACTACCAGTCAAGGCGCTATTCAAGACACAACACAACACCACACACACACACGAGTAAGGGCGCAAAAAAATATTGTGCAGGATGCAAGTCGTTGACGCGACTGAATGGATTGGTTCAAGATAGACTGAAAAGAGGGGAGATGTGTCAAATTCCAATTCAATTCAATTGCATTAGTGAAAAAAAAAATTTTTTTTATTTACGAGATAAAAAAAATAATTCAAGTGGTTGGTTGTATGGCCCAAGTCCATGTCCACATCCACATCCACGGGGGGTAACGTTTGGTGCAAAAAAAACCTGCTGGCATGCAAGAGCTCGAATCAAGCAGCAGTTGGTGAGTTGTCGCAGAGCTGCATGCATTTTCAGAGACACAACAGGCTGGAGCGGGTGTCAAAAGTCAAATTAACGTACTGTGCCGGGTTACGTAAGCTCGGTCACGTGCTGCGCCATGAGCCGCACCCACTCCAGCGTCGATTGTTTTTTACTTCTTTTTTTTAAAAAGAAGAACACCACCGGGAGGGATAATGTCTTCTTTTTCCAGAAAAAGAAGCAAAAAGCGGTCGACGCTGGGGGTGGGTGGGTGCTGAGTGCGATATCTGGCGGTCGGCGATTGTCCCAATTTTGCGTGTGCACTTTTGTCATCACTTTTGATATTGCCATATAAAACGCTAGAAACCATGTCAGAGATTCAAAGCACGGCCCTGTGCAATCTTGTTCTGGCCCAGCTCGTCTACGAGCTCGGGGAATCAGACTTTGACCAGGTGTACGACCAATTATACCACCATCCCCTGCTATACGACGACCAAACGCTGCCAGAAGACGCTCAAGTAAGTACTTTCCAACGAACGAGCCAGTAGAACTAACCACGAACCCTGCTTCAGTCATGCGAACGGTTGTACCAGCAATTGTTAGAGTTCCACCAGATTGAGAAGAATAACGACGTGCCAGAGACAAAAGGGGCTACTAAAAAGGCCGCTCCGTGGATTCAAACATTAGCGCAACTCATGTATATGCAATACTCCAGCGAATTGATCGGTAATATCAAGCAGGACGAAGAGCTGTTTAAAGCCAAGGTGAAGGAGCTAGAAGAAATCAAGTCCGGCGCGTGGGATGATCGATTGTAGAGCACTGCACTGCTTGGTTCATGTAAAGATTCATGTTTACCGATTAAGAGAGAATCCAGTGGTTGTTGGAGACGGGCCTTGTTAAGAAGCGAGAGCAAAGCTATTCAAATGACTATATGTTGGCTAACCTTTCGGTTGGGTTTGGTTCAGTTAAGTTCCAGACGTTGTGTGTATTTAAATTTGCATTGTGTCTCGGACAGCTACCCATTTAACATGCGTGTATTGTGTGAGACTTAAGCCCTGATACGTCACGGGAAGTACTGTGTGAATATCAGGGGTGGCCAGGCGTCGATGAGCCCGGTATTTACGTTACCAATTCCTTGAGGGTGAATTTATATTGGCTATTTAAATCCGCATGCTTATTCCTTGACATTCTTCACTAGCGCCTGGTGTCACTGAGGTGGATTCTGTAGGTACGCTGGCAACTAGAGGATGAGTGAGGGTGGCCGTCATGGTGTTGTAGAATTAACTACGTCGATAAGCTTCAGAGTTTCATCTTCATAAGACTGATCATCTGGGTCACCATCAGTGAACTGTACATCGCTAAAGTTTATAGCCAATGCCCCATTATCGTCGATAATTACATCTCTCTAACGTAGATAGCGATGTTCAATGGCATATTGTGTCGATGAGCCTCTTTCCAATGCACGGATTATGCAGTTTATATCGAAACAATCACGACCATTGACTCATTTAGCTCCTTCCACATGGATGCAGAACTTGTACAATTCTACCCCAACATTTTTATACGAATAGAAACCAAAATCTAAGAATCGAGGCGCTACTTTACTTCGTGGCTGTTCCGTTGTATTCTATGAGATTCAAGCTCATTGTAGATGCCTAGGGTGGCACGTAACGAGGGAAATTCTATAACATGCGTCTATGCAGGTATGGAGCTGTCTAGAGATTACTGGCTCAAACATGGTTATAGCATAACCGATCAGGTGTAGGCTGTTTGTGGCAGCTGAGGCACAAAATTGTCAAGTTGATCAACCATGCTTTCGGAATTGAAAAGGGGTTTCATGTGGTACATGCTACAAAGAAGATAGCCCGTAGTTAGCTTGTTGGCCAAGTGACATAGTAATAAGATAGAGTGTTTCAATTGTTTTGTTGCCATGCTGTTAGTGGCCTCCATCATTGTCGTTCCACTTGGTAACGGGTGGCTGACAAAAATTTGGTACCCCTGAGTACCATGAACCCTAACTGGTGGTTGAATTTATTCGATATACAAATGACTTTTACCAAACAGGCAGGTTCAAGGAGTGATGTCTTCTTTTTTTAAAAAAAGAAGCAAAAAACCCTGGGATAGGAGCCGGTCGTGGTCCAACAACAGTTGAAGACCAAGTTCCAGTTGAACATAACCTATTGGACTACGATCAGTTCAAAGAATGGCCGTTGTTAAGTTCGGTTGTTGAGTTTGTGATTTCGTTCACACGCCAAATGGTTCGACAACTTCGACGAATAATTGGAAACAATTGACCCTGATGGATATGTAATAGCCATTTAGCAAAGGAGACAATGTAGAGCCATTTTTGTCGCCACTCTAGACTAAAGCTGTGGAAAGATGCGCTAAACCCATAGTGGTTTGGTATGCTCCATCAATTGGCATAAGGTTGTGGAACCCCAATTGCGCCCCAGTTTATGAAGGACAATCGATTCCATAAGCTATTTTGGTTGTTTACGACCATATTGTCCGGCGCGGCAAAATGGCGAAGGACCTTCATATTCATATTCATTTCACATGTTTATTGAACCGCGGGTCAGGCCTCCGATCACCGACCACCAACCACAGAACACAGCGAGCAACCAGCCAGAGCGACATCGCGACGTCATCGTGATTCGATCGGTCGAGTCGGACCTTTTTGTGTCCCCTCATATCAAGGTGCTCCGGTGCTGGTCACAAGAAAATACTACACCACATTGTAACTACTCCAACTCCACACAAACTCTAAGTTACTGAACGGGGTTATTCATGCTGTAAATAAATGTCAGTGTTTAAACAAGTGCCAGATGTGGCAGCTCAATATGCTCCAAAGCTGACTGCTGCCACGTTGGCTGCCTCGCGAGCCTACAACGGTGTCGATGACGCCTCGAGGCTTGAAATGCTAACGAAAAGTGACGAGGCCAACGCTGGAACAGATCTTCCAAAGTTGTCCATTTCGACAATCACATCTCAGCTAAGAAAGTTAAACTCTAGATCAAAGGCGTTGTGGGATGTACAATATCTAGTGGCAAAATTCTTTTCATGGCAGCAACCAGCCTTCACGCTGTCTATTCTGTGTTGCTACACGCTTATATGCCTTCATCCATACTTGCTTGCGGCTCTGCCAATGGTAGGAGTGATTCTGGGAGTTATGGTTCCTGGTTATGAACAACGCCATCCGAGAACTGTGCATATCATTCCTCCGGATAAACCTGAAAAGCCCCAATTTGATGAAATGGGCGACTATACCCCAGATTTGGAACCGCAGAAGGCGGTTCTATCTGAGCAGGACAAAGATTTTGTAATGGTACTACGCCATTTGCAGTTGGTATTAACCGACGTTGTAAAGTCTCTTGAAAAGATCGACGACTTTATCTATGGAGCCGGTGCATTTGTAGATGAAAAGTATTCATCAGCTCTGTTTATATTGCTAAGTCTACTGCTACCGCTAATAGTGTTTGTTGCTTCGTTTATACCTATCAAGCTTTGGTTAATATATAATGGGTGGGGAGTGGTCGTGTTGGTGCATCCAAGCTTGAAACGAAAGGCTAAGAAGATCCATCACGACTATTTTGAAGGTAAACCAGACTATTTTGGTTTTGCATTGGAGACTATTAGAAATCAAGATATTGTTCTTGACAGCGAACCCGAGTCTCGAGTAGTGGAAATATTCGAATTGCAACGGCAGGGTCCAACACCGCGAGTGTGGGATCCTTGGGTTTTCACTCCTGTAATCTATATGGTTAAATCGCCATTTCGAATTTCAGAGGCCCGGCCTCCAGGTACGCGGTTTATCGATGATGTATTGCCTCCTGAGGGTTGGCAATTTGATGAGGACGATGATGGTTGGCAGGTTGATGACAACCCTAAAGCATGGGTTCATCAGCGGGGTGTACAGAACGTCGAAATTGACGTCGAGCATCACTGGGCCTATGACAACATCAATGGAGTCCGCGGAGACTGGCGACGTCGACGATGGCTGCGCACTGCGTATCGCAATGCAGCGGATCCGCTGCTGGCTCCTACCCACTAATCACGTAGTTAATTTATTTATTGAACGGTCCACGGCTTTTGCTTCTTTTTCTGGAATTCTAAGGTGTTCTTCTTTTTTAAAAAAGAAGCAAAAACAGTAGAGTCGGTGTGAGCCGCATCTGAGATGTGGCATGTCTAGTTTGTCCACTCAACGCCTCCCACCCCAGCGTCGACCGCTTTTTGCTTCTTTTTCTGGAAAAAGAAGAACACCACCGGAGGAGCACTGTCTTCCTTTTTCAAGAAAGAAGCAAAAACAGCGGCGAGTCGGTCTCAGCCGCATCTGAGATCTCACACATTCCCCCACCCCCATTCCCAAAAATACATCGTGAAATATCCCCCGCAGCGCAGTTGCCCATCCACTCACACTTGGCGATTTTTCCAAATGGACAGTGTGCCTATTGAAATCTTGTTGGATGTGGCTGACCTACTGGACTTTCATGACCGCCTGGTCTTCTCGTCGACTTGCAAAAGGATTCGCCACTCAAAGATAAGCCATTTTCGTCCTATACGCACGCTGTATATTGATTTAACTAGACAGCACCTGGTCGCCCGAAGAAGAGCTGAAAGATGCTTGGGTTACGAAGACTTGAGGTTTTTCTACACCCTGGTGGTTGGTCAACGGTATTACGGATATCCTATATTAAAAGATCTGCGAAATATCATGATAAACACGGAACATGAGGTATACGGGTCTTTATGGGGCAAACCCCAAGTGGACCCTGACCACCTCACTAACAAAACTTCGACTGGAACATTGATCAGTCACTTGTTCTCGAAAATCATGCCCAAGGAATGTACCAACTTGAGATTTTTGGGTGTGAATACAGACCGAACCGTGGTCTGTCCAAAGGTGGTTCGAAAGCTTGTGGAAAAGCTGGATCGGCAACAAATTTACGTCCAGTGGTGCACTAGAACGGATTATTTGCCTATGCCAACCACTAAGTCTATCAAGGTTGATGAGGTCTCGATTCTTTCAAGCAGACAGACTATTGTATTGCCCAATTTTATTGAGAAGGGCAATGTTAATGTACTAACAGCAGAGTTTGGTGATGCTACAAAAACCATGCTCAAGATCTTGTTTAACAAGTTTTCGACACTGAAATCTGTGAGGATTAAAGCAAACCGACTGGAAGTGAACGTTCTCGATTTCATCGGTGACACGGTATCCAGCTTGTCAATTGATGTTGAGGAGATGCCTAGGCATTGCAAAGATGACGAAAGAAAGCTTCCTAGCATAACCTGCTTCAAAACCCATAATATTCGACCAACCCCACTAACCAAATTTCCAAACCTTCACACTTGCACGTTTGTCTGTTCTCATGCATTGCCACCAAGTGTGGTTTTTGACGTAACAATACCAGAATCGGTGCGCGAGTTGAGGGTCGACATGGGGCGGGCTTTACCACAAATGTTTGAGGATTATGATCAAAACCACAATATTGATATGCAACCCGACAATCATGCACGACATACATATGTCAATGCCGCAAATAATGTTACGAAAGTGGTACTGGCTGCGCAAATGGCTCAATTTGTGGACATTTTCGGCAGGATTCTGTCGAAGTGTCCAAATATTGAAACTGCATTTTGTAACCTGACGGATGGTGAAGATGAGAGTTCAGAAAGGCCCTCAAGCTCTGAGATATCGAAATTTGTTGAGTGGATGAATTCGCTTACAAGTTCAATAAAAGTGGTTTACATAACATGCCGGTCTTTGGAACCTCGGAGTATATATCTAACTGGTAGCAAAGAACTTCATATCGCCTCGATCTACGACTTTCATTACCAATTGGGGGTCAAGGAAGAATCTGAATATATGGATGTATTCCGACCAATATGGCAACCACGGTTGTTGTAGTCTGAGGGGGATGTCATGTCTTGTCTTAATCAGGTTTAGTGTGGACTTTTTGAGGCTCAATCGCCTCAATCACACTGCCTCATGTATGGGTATATATGTAAGCTAATTGATTGGTTTTCTATCTGCAGAATATTTCAACTTGACAACAATGAAATTATCTCTTTTTGTTTCTGATTTTGTTCTTGTTTCGCAAGCAGTTGCCTACACTGTATTCTTGACCAGTACAGACATTGAGAACACCACCAAAATCACTACTATCACCAACTGTTCAATCGAATGCACCAGTCACTCCAAGACCAGCTCTGTTGATTCCACGACTCTCACGAAGACTGTCACTAAAAGTGGAACAGTATGGACAACCACTACTGTTTGTCCATTGACTACTGTCACTTCAGGTGATAGAACGACTGTGATTCCAGTTACTACTGCGAGTGCTAGTTCTACAAGCTCTGAGCCGTCAATTGAGTCTACTGCGACATCGTCATGGTCTTGGTCATCTGTCGGTCATCCAGTTACGACTAGTGGTGCTTCAGAGTCCATCACAGTGCCTCTACCTCCAATTGAGTCTACTTCTGCACCTCCACAATCATCCATTGCCCAATTCACTAGTACTTCAGTTACCAATAGCCCAATTGAGTCTACCTCTGCTTCGACAACTGGAGACTCGGCTAGCTCTGCCTTCACCACCCCAGTTGATTCTACACCACAGGTATTATCCAGCTCTGTATCAACTACTCCAATTGGTTCTGAACCTGTACCACCACCACAATCATCCAGTTCTGCGTCCACTACTTCAATTGAATCTACCTCTGTACATCCACAGACATCCAGCTCTGTGTCCACTACGTCTACGTATCCAGAACCGTCCAGTTCAGTGTACACCACGTCAATTGAATCAACAACGGCACAACCGGGGACATCTGTTGCTCAGTTCACTACCAGTTCCAATATTGACAGCTCTTCGGCCACTTTTCCGGAAGAACACTCCACTCCGGATCTATCTTCAACACAGGCCATGACTACAGACTCTAAATCCATAACCTACACTACAATCACTAATGTTGTCACCAAGAATTCCATGGTTTTCACAACTACTACCGTGTGTCCACTAACAAAGGTCACCGAAGGCTCTCACACCACTCTGATGCCAGTCACTACCACGCAATCTCGATCCCACGCAAGCTCAAGCTCATGCCGAAGACGCCGAAAGTCTGGCATTGCCGCGACTCGCCACTTGTCGAACCAAACTCAGTCAATCAGTTCTGCTTCTATTTCTGGACCGGGATCTAGCTCCAGTTCCGGAACTATTTCTGGTTCTGATCCTAGTTCGAGTGCTATTTCTGGACCTACATCTAGCTCTAGTTCGCCGCAATGCTCCGGAAGTGACTGTGCTACTTCTACTTCTCACACCTTAGTAACACCACAATGTACAGGGCCCAATTGCAGCAACTCAATCGTATCAATATCTTCATCATCTACTTGCATTGGCAAACATTGCAGGGTTTCCACTGCACTTTCTGAAACATCATCTCTTAGCAACTCCACAAGCAGTAGTGCTTTCATCGATCAGGTCAATGCTGCAGGCAAGTCAATTAACGTACAAAAGCCTCCTAGTTTACCATTGATCGTTTTTCTTGCGCTTGGTCTCGTAATTTAGTAATTACCTATATACATAATATATAAAATACAGAAAAAAGCATCCAATTCGAATATATCACAATCCCAGTGCGGCGCAGCACTAAAGCGGCAGAAACGGCGGGGAAGCCCAAACAAAACGTGCCAAGCTTGTGTTTTGGCTGGGGATAGCGTTTCGGCAAACTACGCCGAATGGTTCCACCAAATTATTGTATATTCCCCCTTAATGTAGGCTGAACTGCCTGGAATACTGCGTTACCCTGTTGCTGACGGTTTCCGGCCGTGGGTCCAGCCAAATTTTCAGGTCAAGAGCTACATAATATTCATGGTTACGGTTACATTTTATGAAAAGATCGGAGATGAACTGCCGAATCAAGCATTTTTCCTATGGTGACTGTGACTGTGACTGCGTTCCACCGGACCGGGGAAATTTCGCCGAAACGGCGGCCCGGCCAAAAATGCCGATAACCTATAGAAGGGCGATATATCCTTATATATATAAAGCTTATTTGTCTGTTCTCATCTCGATCGAATAAAGTTTTTTTTTTCTTTGGGTACTCGACAGCATAGTTAGAAAACGAGAACAATGTCCACAGTACTACAAGCAACATCAACGAAAGGCGAACAACAGCGGAGCAACATGACAATAGAACTTGGATCTCTTCAGACTGAGGGGCGCAACCCGAATACAATGAATATTGATGTTCTATCAACTATGGAGATCGTTCAAAAGATGAATCAAGAAGACATGGTAGCAGTGCAAGCCGTCCAACCATGTTTAAGCACAGTTGCAGCTGCGGTGGATATTACTGCTCCAAAGGTCAAGAAAGGTGGTAGAATTATTTATACTGGTGCTGGTACATCGGGGCGACTAGGAGTGTTGGATGCTAGTGAGATTCCGCCAACTTATTCAGCTCCCAAGGATCAATTCGTTGCTATGATGGCAGGAGGTGATTATGCGATTCGAAATGCCGTTGAAGGAGCAGAAGATTCGGTTGAACTAGGTAGAAAAGATGTGGCTAACCTGAATATCAATCCCGAACTCGATACTGTTATCGGCATTGCGGCATCGGGCCGTACTCCCTATGTTCTGGGTAGCTTGGAGTATGCGAAAGAAATTGGAGCCACTACCATTGGCATTGCATGCTCGTCACCAAGCGAAATGGAAATTTCAGGAAACGTAGATTACATGATCAAACCAATCACCGGACCTGAGGTGGTAACCGGATCGACCCGGATGAAGGCGGGTACTGCCACCAAGCTGGTACTCAACATGATCTCTACAGGGATCATGATTCGCATTGGCAAGACGTGTGGCAACCTGATGGTTGACGTCAAGACTTCAAACTTGAAGCTGGAAGAGCGGGCTCGTCGAATCGTGCGGTCCATTACCGGAGACAAGTTTTTCACCTGCGACGAGAACCATATTGTGGACAGCGAGCCGCAAGTAGTTCCGCAGACGCCAGAAGGCGACAAATTAGTAGACCAGACAATCGCTGCCTGTCACGGGTCGGTCAAGCTGGCCATCGCAGTGGCAAAGACTGGGTTGGCTCCGTCAGCGGCTGAGCTGGAGCTTGAGGTGGCCGGCGGCGTTCTTGCCAACGTGCTCAAACAGCATGCTAGAATATAGACTAATTAACTTATTTATAATAGAGCTAATGACTGTACTTCCACTGTTTTTGCTTCTTTTTTAAAAAAGAAGAGAGCCACCTCTAGGGTCATGTTCTTCTTTTTTAAAAAAGAAGCAAAAACAGTAGACGCTGGGTTGACGATGTCTCAGCCGCACAGCTAGTCACACTCTGCAGTGCAGCATGCACGACACGACCCCGCTGCGCTGCTGTGCTCAGACTTGAGGGATTTTTATAAATTAAATTCATGAAGCACACCAGATAGCACCTTCCCCACTTCACACAGCACGACATGAGTTTGGACGAACGTTTGGACAAGATCCTCCAGGATACACCCATCCTGGACACCCACAACGACTTCCCGTACCTGCTGCGGGTCCAATTGAACAACGAGCTCTACGACGGGCGGTTCTGCTTTGACGGCAAGCTAGAATCACACACAGACGTGGCTAGGCTGAAAAAGGGTCGTGTGGGGGCCCAGTTCTGGTCGGTGTTCATCGAATGCAAGAACAGAGACAAATACTACCAAGACTTCAACACCCCAAACTCTGCAGTTCGTGATACGCTAGAGCAAATCGATGTCACCAAACGTGCATTGGATACGGTACCTGGAACGTTTGAGATGTGCTACACATCTCAACAAGTGTACGATGCTTATCGGCGAGGCAAAATCGCATCCATGATTGGAGCAGAAGGTCTACACCAAGTGGATGTTTCAATTGCCGTGATCCGACAGTATTTCGAGCTGGGGGTACGATATATAACCTTAACCCACAACTGCGACAATCCATTTGCAACTGCTGCAAGTAGCGTTGCGGGTGGGTTGCCAGATAAAGGTCTGACCGAATATGGTAAGCAAGCCGTGCAGGAAATGAACCGACTCGGCATGATGATTGACTTGTCTCACGTCTCCTATAATACTATGAATGATGTGCTGGATTGTTCCAAATCCCCGGTTATTTTTAGTCATTCATCTGCCTATAGCTTAACTCCGCATTTGCGAAATGTCCAGGATCAGGTATTGGAGCGTTTAAAGCAATCCGATGGGGTGGTACAGGTCAATTTCTACCCTCTGTTCATCAAACAGTCTGACAAACTGAACGAGCACAATATTCCTGATACCTCTATAGACGATGCAGTGGACCATATCATGCACATTGCCACCGTTGCTGGGTGGGATCATGTTGGATTCGGCTCTGATTTTGATGGCATTCCTGAGGGCCCACGGGGTCTGGAAGATGTTTCCAAGTACCCGGACCTTGTCAAGAAGGTAATGGAACGCGGAGCTACTGATGATCAGATCAGAGGTCTGATTGGGGGCAATCTACTACGGGTCTGGTCTAAATGTGAAAAGGTAGCCCAATCTTTGGAACACTTAAAGCCTATAGACGCCAACTGGCCTGATAGAGACTGGGATTTCTGGTCATCATCTCAGTCTTTACCAAGACTTTTCTCAGGGGCCACTACAAAAGGTCGTTCCGTAAATGGATAGGTATAGATAGAGCACTTCCGGAACTCCCCCAGCCAGCCTAGCCCCAGCACAATGTGCATGCCTATGCTTTAACCGTAACCGTAACTGTAGATCGTATAATAAAAGTGCACATTTCGACGGATTTTATATCAATTTTGGTGCATATGCTCCGAGTGAGACTCTACAACTAAGCTAGAACCCGGCTCTTTTTTTTTTCTGGAGCCCCCCTCTTGCAGGATTTCTTAGACACTCTCAGAGACAGAGACAGAGAGACTCAGCGACTCAGCGACTCAACCTGTTAATTCACTGGGTCACCCACCCACCCACTGCAGTTTCTGCACTCTATTGCACCTACAGGGACACAATTTTTTTCCTTCCAAAAAAAAAAAAATTTGCCTTTTTTTTGCTTTAAAACACTAATAACAATAGGATAGCACAACAACTAGGTCATTGTCCAAACAACCAGTCGGCCTTACTATTAAATTTCTGGTCCTTGGTCCTTGGTTGACAAGCAGAACAGAAACTTGAACAGCTCATCTTATTTCTGTTGTGAGCAGGGTTGTTTGGGTCGCACAGACAGATCAGACATCAGCATCCAATCAATCAGGCCAGATTTTTTTTGTTTAATTTAGTCACTTTCCAATGTCTAGTGAACCATTACCAACATTCGGTCCAGCGCCACCTCCTTCTAATATCCAAAATGTCAATCAAGAGACTAGTACTAACACTAACAACGATAATGTAAACAACCCTCCTAAGGCTGGTCCTTCTCCTTCAAAGACTACGACTACTACATCCACGACTACAACCACCACAACTACTAATACAGCAACTACGTCTATCCGCCCTTATAGGTCGCGAAGAAGCAGGCCTTGTGATTTCTGTAGGCGGAGAAAGACAAGATGTGACATGCTACCTGAAGGGATCTGCGCAATGTGCAAAAAGATCAATGGCCATTGTACATTTGTTGCTCAGCCAGCAAAGAAGAAGAAGATTGAACAACGTGACAGTCCGAAACCTATACCGGCTGGTTCCAAGACTACTAGTAGTCCTAACAGCACAATTGGTGGCGGAGGAGGAGCTGCAAAAGTGCCTCCTCCAAAGAAACCTCTACCTCCAGTGATAGATGTGCCACCTTTTCAACAGCCTCCTCTGAAAACCACCAAAGATAAGGAGCCACCGATCGTTCCGGAAGGGTTTGACTCAGCTGCTTTGCTGGGGCTTTCTGGCGATCAGGATCCTTATCTATTGCAATACTATAACTACGATGATAATGAGAATTTTACGTTTATTAAGCACGCAGTACGAAGAGTTAGTAATGATCCAGGGTTTCCGGTTCAGTTCTTGGCCTTTAAAGATACCGAAAAGAACGCCAAATTCGATCAAGAAATTCAGCTACAGAGGCAGCGTATCTTGGAAAAAGTCAATCCAAAGTTGGAAGAACGGCTTTTGGCATTGTATTTTCGATTTGCTTATCCTACCTATCCAATCGTAGATCGCGAGAGCTTTTATCACGACTACTATCACAACAAACAAAACATCAATGTTGGTGTGCTTGCGGGGCTACTAGCCTTGAGCTGCATTTGGTGGAAATATGATTCTCTATTGTGTGTCAATGTGATGCCAAAGAATCTAGCAAATGACTTGTTTGAAGAATGCGCAATTGCTGTCAAACGAGAGTCCAAATATCCAAGCTTGGCGTCGGTCCAATGCTTGTTGTTGCTATTGCAACGACGGCTCCAGCCCAGTGACAACGCAGAAACGTTTGAAATGACTGTTGATATAGCCAAATTAGTTGCCATTTCGCACAATTTAGGCTTGCATTTGGATTGCTCCAACTGGTCTATTGCGCCGTCCACCAAGCGGCTGCGCAAGCGGCTTTGGACTACTGTGTACATTATGGAAAAATGGACCAGTGTTAATGTAGGCCGTCCTTCGTTGCTCAATTGGAACTGTTCTACCGTAGATGAGTACACTAGTGATGAACCCAGTGCGCAGTTGTTTGTACAGATGTGTAAACTGACAGTTCTTATGGATGAAATGTCGCAGGATCTGTACACGGTGCGCCATCAAAAGGATCGACTGTTCAATGCCGAGCGAAACCGGATTTGGGAAAAGGTGGACTTCTATTTTGGTAAATTGGAGGACTGGAGAGATCAATTGCCAGAGGATTTGAAGGACATGCAAGTCGCTCCTCAGGGCGAGTTTTGCAAAAATGGAACCCTCAATCTTGCTGCTTTGACTGTTGAAGCTCTTTTGCATAAAGTTCGATTGCATTCCGTGTGTACTCCAGCTCCGTTGTCCATTACTAAAGACCAACTTCGTCAGTGCCGAGCACATGCTGCAGACACAATTCAGCGAGTAATCAAGTTTACTTCTGAAATCACCCATTCCCATTTGCATGCCTTCTGGTACTCTACCACTAGGTTGAACTTCTCTACAGTGGCTCACTTTATGTACTTCCATCACATCACCTCTCCAACTCGACAAGAGCACCGAGATACGAGAGAAGTGTTGCGTAAATGGTTGTTTGCATTGCGAGTCTTGTCTCAAGGGTGGGAAGAAGGTACGGGGCTTGCTGCTCTGAGAATGGATACTGTGTTCTGGTTAGGCAATGACATTTTCAGCGAGCAGACTCCTGGTTTGAATGGGGCAATGGAAAGAGAATTCGAAGTAGAACTACCACAAGACCATGGCATAATGCACTTGCACCCGGAGCAACAGCACCAGCAGCACCAACCTGAACCGCAACCACAACCACAGCCTCAACCCCAGCAACAACAACCTTTGCAATCCATGCATCATCCAGATATTGATCAGCCTCACCTACCTCATCATCACCACCATCCTATCACCGAGGGCCCTCAGAACCACCCTCAGATGTTGGCTCATGCCCATCATCAACAACAGCAACGAGAACAAGAACTTAATAACCAAGAAATCGACACATCTGCCATCACCGCAGACATGCCTCAAATGACTTATTTCAATCCAATTGGTCACGACTACCAAATGCCTCCGCCGCACGATCAGCAAACATTGGACGACCAAAACCCTTATGATGACATGCTTTTACTTAATGAAGATATTATGCCTCAAGAAGAACAAACCCATTTGCTGGAAGAAGATATACCCGAGAATCTAGAAGATGCTTATTCGGAATACTTCAGTAATGACCGGTTCCATGATGAAGGATTTTTAACTCAAGACTTGCATGAATTATTTCAAGTACATACAAACTCCGGTCTCACACCAGATCCTGCATTTGTTTAAATAATAATCTTATATACTAATAAAAATAACTAACACGAACCAATGTTTGCATTGTTGCAAATGCACACCTTGTGGTGGCCCTTGGCATCGATTGTTCCACTGACATCGCCCTTTGCATGATCAAAGCAGTCTTCCCAGATAGCATTGGCTCCTAGTCTCCAATCCAACGAGCTAAATCCGCCACTATTGTGCAGACTGTTGTTGTCTAGAACAACACTGCATTCTCCATGTACCACTACACACTGTCCAAACCCACATGCGTAATTGCATGGGATTTGTTTAATTGCCTCGCGACAAGCCTTCCTGCTGGCAGCATGATTCTTGTGGCATTTCGCCTTCTGGTTGATTCTCTCCGACTCACAGTTGTACCTTGATGAAGACGGAGAAGCCATTGCCCTCAGCTCCAAGTCTTGTGGTTGATGTGGGTCACGGGTTTTCGACACCGGGAAGCGTGATTTGATGCGGCTCATGTCAATTAGGTGTTTGTTTGCCGTCATAAACTCGTGCACCATTGTTCGGAAGTGTTCAATTGTAAAAACATCACTATGAGCGACAGTAGATCGTCTGAACCCTTTTGTATTAACGGCTTTTAGCCCCAGGCGGTGTGCGTAGTCCGTTTCATTGGCCACAAACAGCGCTTCCGGAGTCCCCAGCTGCTGTAAACCTAGCACCAGGTGCCAGGGAGACGAGAAGACACCCTTTTCCATGTACAGGTGGTCCCTTATGCCTATTGACGGACCATTGACAATCCAGCCGTCGCTAAAGTCGTCACTGAGGGTGAGGTTCCCCACCACCAGCCCGGGTCGTGGGTCATTGAGAACTATTGTGCTACTGGCAAGTGAAATGGCGATAGTTGCGATTGAAAGAAGTAGCTTCAGCATGGTCATGCGTTGTGCCTCCCTGGGCTTGTATTCATAGGTATAGATATATATATATATACACGTAATGTATCGTTTGGCTTTATCTATGTTCACACAGACTAAATGACGCGGGTAAATATTTGTCCGGACACCTAGTCTGTAACTATCTCGCTGCTGTACCTGCCGAAATAACCAACTACACCATGCGGGTCTGCACAGCGGCTGCACGTGTGGGGCTGAACTCAACTCTGAGAGCCGCACTGAATCATGCGTTTCCGGAAGCCCCCAACGTCTACTGCTTTTACCCTAGAGGTGGCTTTCTTCTTTTTTAAAAAAGAAGCAAAAACAGTAGGCGATTGGAGTGGTTCCATGCAATTCGGTGCCTGGTCGGTAGATGAGCCGCACATCGCCCTGTGTACGCTTTCGGTGGATTTCTTCTTTTTTTAAAGTAAGAAGCGAAAAATAGTAGACAGTTGGAATGAACAGTCAACCAGATGCCCTTACCCATCGTCTACTGTTTTTGCTTCTTTTTTTAAAAAGAAGAACATTACCCGAGTCGCTATGTCATCGTGCTCGGGCGGTACAGGCGGAATGCTAGGGTCCGACGACCTCCACCATTGGACATCCACACAACATTCATCACACATCATGGAGCACTTTTTCAAACCAGGAAGGCTGTATGCTGTTGCAGGCGCATCAAGGGCCCCAGAGAAGTTCGGCCACAAGGTCTTTGGGTGGTACGTGGATCGTGACCTGCCCGTGACTGCAATCAACCCAAAGGGCGAAGAAATCTTGGGCAAACAGTCCGTCAAGCACATCAACGACATCCCAGCGTCAACTGATCCACAAGCTGGTGTTGGATTGAGCGTTGTAACGCCACCGGCTGTAACCAAGCAACTGTTACTGGATGTTGACAAGCTGGATAAATCAAGAAAGGTACAAGCTGTTTGGTTCCAACCTGGAACCTATGACAAAGACGTCAGTGAGCTGGCACAACGAGTAGTGCCAACAGTCATTTATGATTGTATCTTGGTAAACGGAGATAACTACTTGAATGCAAAATTGTAATTACTATTCCATACTATGCTACATATTATTCCAGCATCTTTTTAAACACTGCTCCCCATGTCTCATCTTCCGTTGTGCTGTTTCGGCTACTACCGTTACCCAGCAGCAAGATCTTGTAGGGAAATGGAGTCGAATCAGTGGTCGTAATCGGAGGTATATGATCCTTGTTTGTGCTAGCCGTATTCACTATAGCCATCAGCGTATCCACTAGCTGTTTTTCGGTCTTTTTGCGATTGATCTCATGCTCTCGGTCGTTCTTGCCATCCAGCAAATGTAATCTTATCACCCACTGTTCCCAGCATACATCCTGTTGAAGCTGTGGAGATGTAGTACTGAACCAAGACGTTGTCTGCTTCTTCTTTGCTGATCCAGGTTGTTTCTCAAAGAACTGTATCCCTATCTGTGTTTCCGCCTGCTGAGGCCTTATAGATCGTAGAATCTCAGAAGTCTTTTCTTCTATCAGACTGTCTAATGATGAGTTTACTACACACGGGTATGTGACACCAAGAACTTCACGGGTCTGTGGTACTGATGGCCCAAACAACCGATGGAATAACACTGTCGATAATAAACCTACAACCAGCCAGTTAGTTGGAGTTACAACACAACACACAACACATACACTTTAGTACATCCTTGACCACCGTGGGTTCAGCGCTGATATTATATTTGAAATCCATTAATCGCCTTTTTTCTTTTCTGTGGTTGGTTTGTGCTGACTATGAAGAATTAATGATCACTGATACTGATACCGGTTGTCCGATCCGTGTCGGCACGTCGTATCTATATTTTACGCGCGGCTCAAATCATCCATCGACAGACTTAGACGCCACGCGTGCGGCTCACCAGCTTATAAGTTGGCTCATCGGTGCCAGGAAGCCATAAGAAGCAAGGGGCCGCCTGAATGGTCTTAGGCAGCTACTACTTTGGCGAACCGACAAATGGATGATGATGATGATGATGAACTGGGCAATCCTTTGAGTAATCAAGTTTAATTTTGCTACATATGAATGGCAGACATTTTCCAAACGGTTGGCACAGAATTGGCATACATAGCGCTGGATAGCTTCTGCAACGAATCTCGGAGATTTACGTAAAACATAGAACTTATTTGAGTCGAGCTACTTATATATCAAATTACATTGAATTACCGTTGCCGTTGGCCGCAAATTCTGCTTGGCCATTGGATTCATCCCTTTCGATGCATGAAGCTAACCCAAAGTCAAAGATCTTCAATTGGTTGCTGGCAGTGTCAAACAACATGTTTCCCGGGTGCATGTCATTGTGTTTGACACCGCAATCACTGAACAGTCTTTCTGCTTCGTTGATCTCATCTCGATGACTATCAAGAGTAATTGTTGCTCCCTCAACTAGTTCAAGCTCAACGAACAGCATCCACACTGGCTTAGTTGGATCCTGGTCATTGGTGATCACACCATAACCGTAAACCTTGGGAATAAACGATGCAACTGCTTCACTGGACTGCAACTGGTTGTATGCGTTGACTTCGTTTTGAAACAGTTCCAGACCATTCACCGTCGGTTCCAACAGCTTCAACACTCGAATAGAGCTTTTAGTGCTGCTTGAGATGTTCCTTCTACATTTAAATACCTTTGCACGAACACCTTCTTTGCCAACGTACCCAATTTTGTCGAATTCTTGGATCGGCTCCTCCATTGCGAAACTTTCCCAGCTTTCCTCAACCGCATTAGGGATACTACATGCTATCTCGACGTTTCTTTGTAGTACATCTCCAACATAATCGACATATCGCTGTTTGAGTTGTCGTTGCCTCTGTTGAATTTCTTCTTGAAAAGCAACACGATTACGCTGACTGTATTCAGTATCAGGAACAGTTCGCCCGGCGCCTGTTACCCATGATGCAAATTCGCGCCTGATTGAGTTTCCGCCATAGGTGTAGCAGAATTTGTTCAAAAGCACCCTAAAGAGTAGTACCCCAGGGTGCTTTTGATCGACATCAGAATGGTGCACATTGCACACCATGTTTATGATATCATTCTCAATATCACCTATGTCCTTGATCTCAAATATGTTTAGAGATATACCATCAACAACTCCAAACAAGTATGTCTCAGCGGCAACGGCTTGGGGAACCGCCTGTCGCAATGTGAGAGCAAAATTTATTTGAGCATTCTCTATCGATTCATTGTAGTCGTTATTGATACGTTGTTCTCTAGGACGCCACGCAAGTGTTCGAGTAAGATCATTGTATTGCATCCTATCTCTCTGTTCCCTTTCATCACGTTGCGGAGTTGAATCCAACATCGACTTGGCACCTTCAGATAGCCCACATCCAGGAGACTTCGCTTCGATCGTCATCAAAGAGAGTTTAGCAATTAGCGTCCGAGTTTCGGGATCCCTGAACTCTACCACTATCGTAGTGTCTGGAAATACGATAATGGTGACTCCCTGCGACCTTATCTCAAATGGTTCCTGCGATATCGCATCGAATCTAACATTGCAACTATGTTCACCATAGTCAAACAACCGTCCCTCTAACAGCCGAGTTGTTGCCACTCCAACACGATACGCCATCTCATATGTCGGATGTTCACCGTGATGCTTTTCTAAGCCTCTGCCAGACCATACCAAGTCATCGTAATCGTCCAGCTTTTTCAAGATAGTAGTCAATCTTGCCGGCGGATTGCTGTTATTCAAATGATTTGCCAAATACATTCTCATGGATGCCAATAAAAATGTGTCATTTAATGTTGGGTGATCGGTAGGAATCTTGTTGAGAGTGAGGTTAAGCAACGGGCAATGTTGTATCCAATCTGAGTCGCCCTTTTCATTGACTTTCAGCGATTTTTTCAATGGAAGCAAAGTATCGTGATTGTTGTCGTCTATGGCAATACCATAATAAGCTAGTGCATACAAGCTTTTGGTCATTGACGATACAATTTCAAGTGGTTCACCGGTATCAAAAGGCACTGCATCAACAACGAAGATATCCAGGAGCTTGTCCTCGTTACAGTACTTGGATACCATAAATTTGGCTGCCTCAGTCGCTGTGCTATTGTTCCATTGGTGGTCAGGACCAAGTCTTGGGCCCAGTACAGTGTGGCTTGTGTATACTCTATGACCGTTTCTAACATACACTCTACCGTCTTCTTGGTTGACAGTTATACCATATAGCAAAATTTCTGGATCAATCCACATAATAGCTTGTGTGCTGTGGTCGTCCGAGTCTTGGAAGTGTGGTGGGACTCGGTCTTAACGCA